>JAZKJV010000969.1:600000-753094 GCA_037367405.1 Ottelia alismoides
AATGTTAAAACTAAACAATGGAAAAATGTATGATTTCTAGAAGTTTTTTATGCAATTTTATGAACAAACATACTACATAATTAATGAAACATGGACACAAACTTAAATATGATGAAATGAGCTTACACTATTTTTTAATATTTTTTAAGAAATATTTGATTTTTTATGTATTTATTTATGGAAATAGAGTGAATTTGAGTAATTAATTCCTACTAAATACATGAAATCACATCAACCTAAATCAAAATTAATATAGGTAGATCTATCAATGTGCAATCCTGGAAAATTGAGTTTATGAAAAATATTATATGATCGAACTAAAAAATAGTTAAGGATTTGACTCTATGAATTATTTAAAGAAATTCGAGCATCTATTTCCAATGAAACTTCGAAATAATATCTAACAACTATAGTTCTACAATATATGATTTTTTAAAATTATTTCTGATCAATAGTTGAGTCTACAAAAATTTTAGAAACTAAATGGAAAAAATATGACTAATTTCCAATCAATGATTTTTCATATATCAACCACATGTCAGAAAAATACAAACTAAATTTAGGATTGTAGAGAAGTAAATTCTAGGCAAAATGCTATTTTTGGAGTTGCAATTTGATAAACATATGTTATTCAACAGATGCTCAAATACAGGGTTCAATTTGTAAAATAAATAAAGAAAGAAAACACAAAAATGTTGTGCCTAAGGGAACTTATTTAAATAGATAAAGTAGGGGTTTTCCCTCGTAATTTATCCATTTAACATGCGCTCCACGTGAGGGAGGCTTGGAAGCGCTTTCTTCTTTTCTTTCTCTCGGCGTTGGTTCCATGGAATAGAACACACAATGATCATGGGTGCCGATGGTCGAAAAAGGCTAAGGAGGGTGGGGTGAATGACAACATTGTGGATGCAGCGGTTGGCACACACGTGGCAGAGATGGAGGTATCAGGTTGCACGATAGAGGGGCACGCTCTGGCGGAGACGCTAGAGATGTTGTCATTGCCGCTACTTTGGGAGGAGGAGCGGAAGGGGACATGCGAGGGCCACACAACAGAGGGGATGGATGTTGTAGTTGTAGGTGGATGACGGCCGCGGGGTGGGACAGAGCAGATCAGGTACATGAGAGCAGCTATGGGGTGTAATTGAAGCGGCGGCGTGACATGGGGTTGTGGCGTCTACGGTGAATGAAGGAGGTGAGGGAGAGTAGCTACATGGTACTATGAGTGGGCCGCCACACCGAAGGTGGCCTCTGGTGTACGCGGGGTGCGGTGGTGCATGACGAGTTGCGGTTGGCGCAGATCTGCAAGAGAAATTAGGTATGGAGCTCGAGCAATGGAGGGACTGGTATTGATGTGTTATAGTGACCATATGGGTGGAAAAAGGTCCAACGAACGTGAGTACGGAGGAGCTTAAAGTATGGAAGGTTATGGGAGATATATAGAATATGGAGAGATCGAGGGATGATACAGATCTTTGTGGTCGGATTGATTTACGGAGTATGAAGAAATCGATTTGGGGATTTTGATAGAATAAGGAGGAAGAAGAAATTGGTGACAAATAGTAGAGAAAGAAGAAGAAATGACTGTAAAAAAATGATGAAAACAAGAGAAGATACTTACTTATGGGTTCACCTAGGATTGAGGGAGCATGGTTAGCTCATCTGTGGCGTTGCTAATATCTACTTCATCAAAAATCAGAGAAGTTATGCGAACTTGACGTGAAGCTCGTTACAAGAAGGCTATGGTTACTGCGGATTCACCTGTGAGGTTATCATCACTCAACTCGTCTCCTTCAACTGTCACCTGGAGGTTAAAGAGGCTCGACCTCTCTTCTCTCGAAACAACGAATCAAGAAAATGGAGGAAGATAGGATTAAGAAGGACGAAGGGGGAAGAATAGGAGTTGGAAGAGGAGTACGGGTAGTGGAGAATATGAGAAGTTGGTGTAGAGAATGGGTAAAAGGAATAAATAAAATATAATAAAGTAGGCTACTTAAAATAATAACAAGGTAATAGAACAAAAAAATCAACATGAATAATGAAGACATCAAATGCATAGTAGAAAATATATTTAGAATGCATTTTAAACAATTATTACACAATCTTTATGACATTTATTATTTTTTTTGCATTTTAATTAAAGGAATTTACAAAATAAAATAAAATACTAGAAATAAAGTAAAACAACAATATTTTTTTGAGATTATTAATAAATAAGGAAAAACAAAAGAAAGGAGGAAAGAACAATATTTACATTATATACAGATTCACTTGGCATTATTTTAAACTGTAAAATAATTTATTTTAATTCGTGTAATTATTTACATTATTATAATATAAAATAAAGAAATTTAATAGATGAAGAAAGAAATCAAAACGGGTTAAATTTGCACATAAAATAATAAGATAAAAATCAGGCAATATGTACAATAGTAGTGAGGTCCCAAAGTCCAAGTTTCACATATGAACTTTATTTTTTTGAATTTGGTCTTTTTTGTAGATAATTGAAGTATATTAATTCAAAAGTGCGTAGGTATTCATATGAGATTGTATGAGAGAGATATTCACATTTACGGTTTTTTACTTCCATACTAGGGTTTGACTTTATTGAGCATATATACAAGCTAGTATTTTTGGTATTTTTTATTGATTAATGTTAGTAATATGTATACAATGGAGTTGATTTTATTTGAATTGGAGTTAATAATAAATAAATAAAAATAAGGAAGTTATGGCAATACCATGTGATAATGTACAAGGTTATTGGGCTTGTTATTTAATGTAATTATGCATGCTAAAATATGAATATTATTTACATATGCATGAATGATAAAAATGCAATATAAATGAATGCGATTAATTACTTGGGAAAAGAGCTCTATTTTCATCTCTTAGAGTGGTGAATCACCGATTCATCTACCCCTTATACTTAAACCTTGCATGTCTCTGAGCAACTAAAATGAAATGCATAAGTGAAATGATATCGGTTTCCATACCAAGTTTATGAACAAAAGGTAAAAATGGAGCTCGACTCGACCTTTGGATTAATAATGTGGCAGAACCCCTTATGAGAATCAAGATTTTATGAACAACATCCTCCAAGTTGTACAAGTCAACATCCCGACCCGACTCAGAAGTCATCTTAGATCAACCCCCTCTCAAAGCATCCCACATGAGCACTGAATAACTGTCTTTGGTAAGTGAAGGGTGCTAGCTCTTCCCATCCAAGATGCTAAACTACCATGTAATCTCCTCCTCCAGTAACTCATCCTCGGGGTGTCAGGTATTTCCTTCTAAGTTCAGGAACATGCTTGTTCACAAAGAGTAGGGGAAGAAGTCTAGAGGAAGGGGAAAAGAAGTGGAGAGTGACCAGTGTAGTCAACTCTCTTATGAAGCTTAGCCAATGTAATCAAGTCTCCGCCAGATCTGCAGGTTATTTGAAGCTTTGACCATTGTGGTCAAATATTATTCTTTTTAATGATGGCTTCTTTTTGGTAGGATTTGTGGTTGCTCTACATTAATCTTTTGTTGCCCGACGGATATAGAATCTTTTGTTCCGCCCATGTTTTAGGGTCTTGGAAAAAATGTGCTAGCAACCCATCCCTCATCCGAAGTTTATTTCAACCAGGTACTCTAGTCTTTAGATGTCCATGCTACCGAAGAAAGAGATACACAATCTTCCAACACCTCGTCTGAGTTGAGCTAAGTGCACAGTATAGAGTACATATTTGTTCCTTATTCAAGAGTCTACTTAGAATTAGGCGACCATGTTACACACTAAGAGTCAAAGTTTCGACATTGCCTTGTGAACCTGGAGAATTAAGTCTATGACATGAAGTTTCTAAAATACTACTTATCAATGAAGATCCTATGAAATTTAAATAGATTAAGGTCATGTCAAGTCCACTCTCGGTTTTTACTCATTACTCGGTTTGAAACTCATAGACATTCTACTTTGCATATGCATGCTATGCTAATGAAATGCAGATGCAAATGGAATGCAGATGAAGGAAGTGCAAATTTTTGAATAATTTTTTATACAAGAATGAATGAGAAGCCATTTTTATTTTACAAAAGATTGTGTTATACCTCCTATTTTACAATAGTTTTTACAAAAGACTATTATTTACAAGGAGTTTACAATAATTTTACAAAGAGAGAATGGTTTACACAACTTTTACACATATTTCAACTTGTATACAATATACATGCATTTTACATATTTTACAACACATATTATTTTACCAATTTTACCCATCCTATATTTATTGAATGTTATATACATAAAATACGTGAATGTAGGAGCTATGAATAAAGTATATATGTAATATAGACACACCCCCTATACTTAGCATGTGCTATGTCCTCAAAGTAAGCAAACTGAGGAAGAAACATAGCTCGTGCTAAACGTAAGAGAGTGAAAAAATATAAGTATAGATGTCGACTTGCCACCAATACCTAGCCTCTGGCATTCCTAAGTATAAAAAAAGAGCAAAAATGGGGCGGTCGAGGTCAAGCGGAGAAGAAAACGAGTGCGTGAATATATAGGATGGGCATTGGTCCCCTTATACTTAGGCTCTAGTCAACATAAGTATGGAAAAGGATTAAGTGTGAACTAATGGGGTTGGACAATGTACAAAGAAATATGAAAAAGAAAAGAAGGAACGACTTGGGTCACTCAACCCCTACACATAGGATCTATTCATCCTTAGTATATCCACAAAATGAAAATAATATTGAACTAGGGTGAGTGATGTGAATCACAGGAGAGAAAGGGAAAGAAGAAAACTATATAAGATGAAGTAAGAATGTACCAATCTCAAGAAAGTTTGTAATGAACCTTCTTGTAGGAATGAGGATGTAATGATTGTACAAGTGTGTCTCTGTCAGAATCATCATCAGAGGAATAATAATGAGATGAAGGGATCGTCCAACGAGGGTCGACATAAAATTGCTTGCTCAGATAATGCTTAAGAACAACCGAACTGAGCTCACTCATATAAATTACCTCATCTTAACCCGACAAGGAATCCTCTTAAAATTCCTTCTCCTTAATGTCGAAGGAAACTTTTGTAACCAAATTTCTAGGACCTGAAGCATTGAGAGGAAGAGGAGAGTGACACACCTTGATGGGTTTAGGGAAACACCTCGAGGAATCAATACTCGACTTCTACTCCCTAGATAACTGACCAGAGGATGTGGCAGTCGCTTCCTTGGAGAGGTTCAATTGGGTCCTAACTGTCTCTTTTGTTAAAGGCCTTGAAGGTAATGTATGTAAAGGGTCAATTGGTTGTGGCCGTTTACGCACAGGAGTCGGATCATTGAAATGGTTAAGACAATCTGAAAATGGTGGGTTCGACTCAGAGATAGCTTTTGGTTGTGAGTCCTTTATAGAAGCTATCATGATGGTGGTGAGGCGAGCAATAGGAGATGTCACCTTTCATCGTTTAATGACATATGAGATCTCCATTATGGCATAAGGCAAATTGCATTTGGTGATTAGGACCTCCCCTAGTGGATGTGATGGTCTCGGGGTGCAAGGTGTCAAATGACTAATGGTCAGTTCGATAGTCAATGTCTTAGATGTAGTATACAGGTGGGATTCATCTACCTCTCAATGATCGTGGCTGTTTGTGGTTATGTAGGTCACCTTGGGTTGACTTGTGTCCTCAGAGGTCAGGTGACGTTTGTGTGTACCCAATGATGGGAAACCGATTTCTTTAGTCTCGCATTCTATAATCACCTTATCCAAGGCTAGGAACAACTTCCCAAAAATAGTGGGAGACTATGTGAACTCTCCTCGATGCTCAATATCAATGACTATAAAGTCCATCTGAGTAGAGAACTTGGTTAGTAATGATGAGTTAAATAACCCCTCTTGATCGTTTGATGGATTGATTAGCCAGCTGAACAATCACTCTTGACATTCTGATTGGTCCAAGTTTGAGCTTGTCAAACATGAAGGTCGAAAGGTTATTTATAGATGAGTCATCATCGATTCTCGCATGGGCAAAGATGGCGTCTGATTTCACACTAAACTCAGGGCAACCACTTCACTCTGTAGCTCTTGATCTTCCTCCCCATCACCAAGGAGGTGGCCATAGACTCTAGGTGTCTCTCAATCATTATTCTCTTATTGCCCAGCCTCTTAGACATCAATTTACTCCTTACAAATCTTTTGAGGTAGGGGAAGTGTTTTATGACCTTTATTAAGGGAAGCTTACTAATTAGTTCTTTAGCAATCGCTTCCCTAAGGACATGATCTATTGTTTTTAAATCTTTTCCATTTTCAATTTTTATGATGTTTTCCGGTTTTTCAATTTTGTTGGGTTTTTGAGGTTTTCAATTTTTTTTGTGTTTTTGATAGGTGAACGAAGAGTAGAAGAATGATCAGACTCTACATTGGAAGGCAAGTGGTTATTAGAAGAGGGAGTTAGAATAGACTCCAAATGTACAAAGTGTGTGTTTTTCATTGTGTCCTCTTAATTCTCAACATCCTAATATGCTTATTTCATTTTCCACTTCCATACCTGAACTAGCAGTAAATAAAATTAGTAGGTCAGCAACATTTCTCGATTTGTCATCTATTAATTCATATATTTTAACAATTCTAGAAATGTCATACCTCAAAATTTCCTCATGACAAATCATGGGAGCAGACTGTTCAATTGGAGGATACTGCTGAGAACTTGCGGTCTAATACTCAACATACCTAGACTCTGGCATGTAGTGTTAGGTTGTGTAGACCATCTGTGTGGCAGATATTGTTTTGAGCATCATATGGTGGAGTCAATATACATGGGTTTTGTAGGTCGGGATCATTGGTTAAATCCCTTGTCTGTGTAGGGTCTTTGAATGCGTGGTACGAAGGATGGTCAATGTGAGCTTGATCACTATGGTCAATCAAGTCTGAATAATTAAAAGGTGGAGGCCTCTCCATTTGATTTGTTTGTCGGACCATGTTATATCCTAAGGTCAAGTCAGAGTGTGAATGTTTAAATCTTTGATCTGTCCCATTATTCATGCCAGGATGAAATAAGGCTTGTAGGGGCAAATAACTCTACCAATCACCTGTCTCAGCACTGACTTGATCTTCGAATGGTTCTTTGATTCCATCAAGTGTCTAAGAATATGGTGAATCATCCCAAGATGGAAGTGAATTCGAGGTGTAAGAATGCCGGGTTGGTGAGAAGTGCAAAGAAGTGGAGAAGTCAGTCGAGGCTTTGACTTCATAAGTGGGTAGAGAGAAGAAAGATGGCTGAGGAGAAACTGTCTCAAAGACAGGGTTATGCCGGTATGGATAAGAGGAGGCCAGAAAGTTGGTCGAAGGTCCGATTTTGTAGGTAGAATGGAATGGAGGGTGTATGGAACAGTGAAATGGAGAACATAGTTGGTAATCAATTAATGAGAAGTTATATGTAGAGTTTGGGTACGGAAGCCGATAAGACGACATCTTTAGAAAGAAATGAAAGTGGATTTGAGGCAAAAATGTGCAATTGCATAGAAGGATAACACACAAACACAAAAACAAATTCAAGAGCAAACCCTGCTTTTACCAACATAACATTGTGATGGTCGCAAATGTCTGATCGTTTTCTTTTCAATTTTAGTTAGGGGATCACTTAATATTTTTACACAAGAACACAAGGCGAGTCACCTGATGCCCATCATACATCCCCACTATATCCCAATTAAAGAGATGATCTGCCTATGCTGCTAGGTTATGTTACGCGCCTAAGGAGTATAGTGAGAAGATGTATACCAAAACGTCTTTCTAAGGTCGAAGGCAAGTGCTTGCTGCTCCCAAGCCCGTAAGAATCGGACCTGGATACTTAGGGTGCAAGTCCAAGGATTTGGGTTCTAACCTTAAAGTGTGTGTCCTCACCTACTCTGTTTGGAGGCATGTACCTGCGTACAAGGATAAGGTTGCTCTCCCGAAAATGGTGAATAGTTTTTATTCTGATTTTTTGATCCAATTCAATTCGTAGTCTCGATTTTAGAGATCAGTTGTCACTGGTAATTAATCCAACACAAGCAATCACGTCTACCATCCAGTCCCAATTCCTTTATCTAAAGTTGAAAAAACTATGAGAGGGAATCGAAAAAGGCGATGCAATCGCTGGAAACGATGATGAATGCTTTTGTAAGAATACTTACAATGCCTCCAGCTCTCTACAATGCAAGATATGCAACTTAATTTAAAAATTTTTAAACACTAAATGAATGTGAGTCATAAAACCGCACCTAACAAAAAATTCTAATTAACGGGAATATTTGTTTTGAATTTGACTAAGTTAGAACAATCTAAGGTACACATTATTAAAGTGATGTGTGGTCTTAATCTGCACAAGCGCAAGAGGATATTATACATATGAAGCTCAAGAGGATATTATACCTATGAAGCTCTAATAGCCGCAGGTGCATGATCTATGCTACGTCTAGTAAACAATACAAACCACGAGGGTCCAATGTCTAGTCCCGATACATGCACGAGATTTCAAATGGAATCCTATAGAAATCAATCAATTATTACAAATTAGTTTACAAAAATAAATAAATAAATAAAATCCTAATTCTACTCTCTCTAAATGAAAGTGTCTTCTTGGCACCTCAACAATTGGCTCGTCCATGAATCGCGGACCTCTGATGCACTTCGAGATGAATCAGCTTCAAGAAAGTTGTTCCAAGTCCACTGAGTCATAACATAAAAAGATATAATTTATGTAAGAGAGCTGTAAAAATATATACACAAATGAGCAAAGAATTAAATGAAAAAGAATAAAATAAATAAAATAAATATAATGAGATTGGGAATCAGACTACCGGAAAGAGTGGAAAACCTATCACTAAGTTCTCTTAAATGAACCTAAGACGTTCGCCACTCTAGCAACAACACCATTTTATAAACACAAGATCGCCCGATTTAATTTTGTTGAATTTTGTAGTCGGACAGTGAGGATCAATGAAAAATTAATTACATAAGAAAATAATTCAATCAATCAAACAATGTGTGACTCAATGCATTTTTAACATCGGCAAGCCTTTGGGTCAACTCAAATAGGCAAAGGAATAACTTAGGAATCAATTTATCCATCTTAATGCACAATTTTGGCATGAGTTTTTTTTATATTTTTTATGCAATATGAATATAAATGCAAAATGCGATTGAATTAAGATGTTAAGCAAAACAAACAACTTAGCCTAATTAATTTTAATTCAAAATCATATCAAAAAATTAAGTCATAATTTTCAAGAAAATATAATTCAATTATGCATGCAAAAAGTATTTTTGTGGATTTTTAGGGGTAAATGCAACAATAAAGAATTACTGAATTTTAGGGGGTTTTTGTGCAATTTTATGAACAAACATAATGCAAAATTAATGAAACTTGGATAGAAACTTAAATGTGATGAAACAAGCTTACATTAATTTTTTTATAATTTTCTGATAATAATAAATTTTTATGTATTTTTTTATAGAAACATAGTGAATTTGAATAATTAATTCTTAATAAATCCACGAAATCAAATCAATTCAAACCAAAACTGACCTAAGTATATCCATCAATGTGCAATCCAGGAAAATTAAGTTTGCACAAAAATATTTTGCGTGGATCAAATTTAAAAAACAATTATGAATTTCACTCTATGAATCATTTAAAACAACTTGAGCATCCATTTGCAACGACACTTTGAAACGATATCCAACAAGTTTAGTCCTACAATATATAAATTTTTGGTAATTTTTCTTATAAACAGTTGTGTCTATAAAATCTATAGAAAATGAGTGGGTAAACTATCACTAATTTATAATCAATTATTTTTTCATAAATCAAGCACATGCCAGAAAAATACAAGCTAAATTAAGGAATGTAGAGAAATACATTTTAGACAAAATGCTATTTTTAAAGTTGCAATTTGATAAACATATGTTGTTCAAAAAGGCTCAAACACATGGTTTAATTTTTAAAATAAATAAATAAAAGAAACACAAAAATTTTATGCCTAAGGGCACTGATTTAAATAGCTAAAGTAGGGATTTACCCTCACAATTTATCTATTTGATATGTGCTCCATGTGAGGGAGGCTTGGAAGTGTTTTCTTCTTCTCTTCCTCGTGGCTTCGGTTCAACTATCGTGGGTGCTGAGGGCGGCAGAAGGCTGAGGAGGGGAACTGTGAACGGCGATGCTATTGATTAGGTGGTTGGTGCACGCGTAGTAGAGATGAAGGTGTTTGGTTGCCACGATAGAGGGACACGCTTTAGCAACAACACTGGAGATGTTGTCGTTGTTGCGGTTATGAAAGGAGGAGCGGAAGGGGACACACGAGGCAGAGGGGATTGCTACCGCAGTCGCAGGTGGATAGTGATCGCAAGGTGCAATGGAGCGGATCAGGTACAAGAGAGCAGCTATGGGGTTCGTCTGAAGCAGTTGTGTGATAGGGGGCCGTGGTAGCTACAGTAGAAAGACGAGGTGAAGGAGAGCAACTATGGGGTGCGACGAGTGGGCCATCACAACCTTAGATGGCATGTCGCATATCCAGGGTGTGCGACGACGCATGGTAAGTTACCACTGGTGCAGACCTTCAAGAGAAACCGGGGATGGAGCTCGAGTAATGGAGGGCCCAACTCTGATGTGTTACAGTGACCAGATGGGAGGATGAAGCTCCAACGAATGTCAGGAAGGACGAGCTTAAAAGTATGGAAGGTTGTGGTAGATAGAGAAAAGATGGAGAGATAGAGTGATGATATGATTCTCTATGGTCGGATTGGTTTGCGAAGGACGAAGGAATCGATTTGGGGGTTTTAATCGAATGTGGAAAAAGAAGAAATTGGGGCAAAATAACAAAGACGGATGATCAAATGACCGTAAAAAATGATGAAAAGAATACTTACATGTGGGTTCGCATGGAATTGAGCGAGCACGGTTGGCTCATCTCTGTCGTTGCCTCGATCCGATTCGGCAAAAAATCGGAGAAGCTATGCAAGCTTGATGGGAAGCTTGCTACGTGGAGGCTATGGTTACCATGGATCTTGCATGTGAGATTGTCATTGCTCAACTCCTTTCCTTCAGCTATCACCTGGAGGTTACAGGGGCTCGACCTCTCTTCTCTTGAAACGACTAATAAAGAAAATGGAGGATGAGATGATTAAGAAGGAAGAAGGAGGGAGAATGGGAATTAGAAAAGGAGTGGGGGTAGTGGAGAATAAGGGAAGTTGGTGTTGGGAATGTGTAAAAGAAATACTAAAATAAAATAAAGTAGGCTACTTAAAATAATAAAAGAAAAAGTAAAGAGAAAATAGAACAAAAAATCAATATGAATATTGCAGATCTTAAATGCAAAGTAAAAATTATTTTTGGAATGCATTTTAAATATTTATAACGTAAATTTACATCTATTTTATTTTTTTTGCTTTTTTAGTTAAAATATATTTACAAAAAAATAACATATTATACTATAAATAAAGTAAGATACAAATATTGTTTTTGGCATTTTCAATAAATAAGAAAAAAGCAAAAGAAAAAAGAGGAAAGAACAATATTTACACTATATACAGAGTTACTTTGCATTATTTTCAACGGTAAAGTAATTTATTTTTATTTTTTAATTATGTACTTTATTATAATATGTAATAAGGAAATTAATAGAAGGAAAGAGATCAAAATGGGTTCAATTTGCATATAAAATAATAAGGTAAAATTCAGGCAATATGTATAATATACAATGAGGTCTCAAAATCCAAGTTTCACTAAGAAGTATGATTCTTTTGAATTTGATTTTTTTTTTTAGATAATTTAATGTATATTATTTCAAAAGTGAGTCGGGGTTCATATGAGATTGTATGAGAGATATTCACATTTACGCCTTTTTGTCTACAAACTAGGGTTTGGATTTATTGTGCATATATAAAAGTTAATATTTTTTGGTATTTCCCTTGATTAATGTTAGTACTATGTATACAATGGAGTTTATTTTATTTGAACTAGAGTTAATAAAAAAATAAATAAAATAATGGAAATTATGATATTATACAGGTGATCATGTGCAAGATTTTTGGGCTTCTTATTTAATGCAATTATGCATGCTAAAATATGAATCTTTTTTACATATGCATGAATGGTAAAATTACAATATAAATGAATATCGATTAATTACTTGAGAACAGAGCTCTATTTTCATCACTGATTCATCACATGCTTATTAGTCCACATGGACCCACTAGAAGACAAGTAATAATTCAAAAATACGTATTAATTTAATATAAAATAACAATTATTTTATTTAGATTTTTTTAAAAAAATGCTTATTATTTTCCAAACTGTTTAGAATGATTCTTATTTATTTTTACAACCTTATTTAATATATTTTGATATTTGTGTATTGCTTATATAGGCATATATGCATGTATATAATATGAGATTAATGGGGCTGCCCCTTGCGGGCAGCCAACAATGGCTGCCCCCGCGCTGTTTCGGTGCTTTTTTTTTTGGAAAATATCACCGTGTATATTCATCCCTATATCCCTCCTATATGCCATTCGAATTTCGTCAGAAGTAGAGACTCCTACGGCCTCCATCGAGATGGTGTCGATTTAAAAAATCATGTTACCGTTAAAAAAATGACTGTCTCGATGAAGGTCGTAGGTTCCTCTGTTTCTGACGAAATTCGAATGACATATAGGAGGGATATAGGTATGAATATACATGGCGATATTTTTCAAAAAAAAAATAAAAAAGCACTGAAACGACGCGGGGGCAGCCATGTTGGCTGCCCGCAAGAGGCAGCCCCATTAATCTCATATAATATTTACAAATATATATTTAAAATATTATTTAATATATATTTACATATTTTATAGAATTTATATGATTTTATTTGTATGTATAAATAATTAGGTTAATTTACAACATAGATATATTATACATATGTTTTAGGGTTTATTATTTATTTTGGAACTTTTACTTGATTCTATATTTGTATTTATATTTTTAATATATTTTATATAATATATGCAATCACTCAAAAATATATGAAGATTAAAATGTAAAGAATAAAATAAATTAGTTTTATATATAGATGCACATGTACAATAGTACCCTGAAAAGCAGACTTTTGCATCTTAGATCCAATTCTAATAAAACCACCTTATTTGATAGAATTTTAAATAAAACAGATGTAAGCTTGGTTAAATTTTATTTCATATGAAGAATATATTGATCAATGAAGTTCTATTTGTGGCTTTTACAATGTATGTACCAAGTGTACCATGCATGAATTTTCTTGGCCAATATTTTTTATTTTTTTCTATATATTGTTATGTACAAGTTTTATGTTAAATTATTTATTGTTTGAGGTGTGCATGGGTAAATAAAATAGTAGGATTTTTGGCTATTTACAAAATATACAATACTTAGAAAATATAGGGTTTCCTAGATATTTTTATACAGTATTTTCACCTTATCTCCCCTACTTTATTCATGGTCAACCAAGTAAATATTTTACTTGGTCTCGGGGTTCAGGGTCAGTCAGTATCGAGAATAATTCCTATATTATTTATTTATTTTTTAATTCTTTTGTTTTGGTTTTATATACAAGTATTTATACAATATTAATAGATCATTGTTAGATGTTAATTCATGCAAGTTACCGGTATTTACATGTATTATAATAGAGATTTAAAGTCAAAATAGAAGAATAGAGATGAATGAATGGCTATTCATCACCCCATACTTATATTTTCTTATCCCTAGCAAAAACATGTTAGGAGAATAAGTGATGAAAGAGAAAATAAAGAAAAGGAAAAATAAAGAACTTCGAATGAGTATGATTTTTAAAGTTATTTTTGTAAAATCGATGTTTGGAGCTTAGTAAGACCTTTAAATTGTTGTTAGTTTGTCAAAACCTTGTTGAGAATAGGATTTAAAACATAACAACCCTCAAGTTCCACAATCCTATGTTCAGTTCCCTTCAATAGCCATGCCAGAATAAGTAATTTCATACATAAACTATTATGACTATGAGACTCACTTGTATAGTGTACGTAAAATGTAGCTCCCCACATTTGAAGTGGCAAAGAAATAGTTTTCCTCAACAAGTTACCCTAATTCCCCAATCTTGCTACTCTTTCCTCGAGGAGAGGGGTACTTCCTTCTAAGTTCAAGTACAACCAGTTCAAGAAAAGGAGGTAGAAAAAGAAGAATTGATTGTGATCAGTGTAGTCACATATCCTTTAGAGCTTGTCTAGACTAGCCAAGTCTCCAGCTATAGGAAAGCTGAAAACTTTGACTTTGAAGCATAATGCCTTGCTTATTGATACATAACTCCAAAGGGAATGATTTTTCATTGATATTTTCCTATCTAACTTTTTTGGAGTCTTTATTTCATACAAAATTTTTGATATATATGTACAACAAAAATTACATAAGGAATTTTGCTTCTTGAGCTAGTAGACTATCCCTCTTTTGAAGCTATATTGCAACCTACATCATCTTGTCTTTAGACGTCCATTCCACTATATCGGGTTGGGGTGCACTAGCCTCCTATTGGTGTGGCGTATGTTTCCACACGTGTGCTTCTCAAGGTAAAAAGTTATGCCCTCACCACCTCATCTGAGTTGAGCTATGTACAGAGTGCTTGTCCAAGTTAGGCCACTATCAACAAGGGTCATGAGTGTTATGAAATATTCTACATAGGCTAATCAAGATGTGATGTGAACTTAGTCTTTTGGACTCAAAGAATTAAGTCACATTGATATGAAAAGTCTTAATTCTAGTTCCTATAAGATTCCTGTAAAATTAAGTGGATCAAGGTCTTAAACCAAGCTCCAATCTTTAGATTTTATTCAAACTAGTTCAATTGTAAAAATCAGTATGAAAAATGCAAATGTTAAGATATTTTAAGAAGAATCTCCAGTTCTGAGCTTTTTATGTGGTTTTCAAAATGTTTTGCAAATTTTTAGAAGTTTTGATTTTTTTTTCAATTTTCAGGTATTTTTGAAACTGGGTTAGTTAATTACAAGTATTTACATGTATTCACCACTATCATAGACATTTTTACAAAGGATTTATACAAATTGTATGCATATTTTATTTGCACAAGGGTTATTTGGATAATTTTGCAATATGATTATATGCAAGATTTTCAAAACTATTTGAAATCATTTTTGCAAATATTTGTAAAATGTCTTTGTAAACTTATTTTTCAAATAATTTTACAACCAATTTACATTTTTTTTCACAAATAGTTTTTACAATCTTTTTACAAATATTAACAAAGGATTATTTTTCACAAGGTTGCAAACATTTAATGAAGATTTTTAAAAGATTTTCTGAAAGAGTTTTCAAAACATTTTGCAACCATGTTTCAAAATCATTTGCAAAAACTTTTCAAACCAATATTTACACACATTTTTTTTAAAATGTTACACATATTTATGAGTTTTAACTCTTTTTATTATATATCATTATTCATTGAATATTAGACATGTTATTATTATTAAAAATACAAGAACGTACGAGTTATGGATAATGTATATTCATCATATATATGACCCCCTTATACTTATCTCGAACTATGTCCTCATAGTGACCAAATAGCAACAAAGGAAGACATAACTCGTGTTAAGTATAGAAGAATACTATATTACAACAAATCTATAAAAGAATAAGAAGCCGATCACCCCCCTAAACTTATGATCAACTAATACTAAGTATGGAAGATTATACACCAAGCCGGGATGATCGAGGGATAGAATTTATAAAATCAACAGCTTATCTTATCTCCCCCTATACTTAGGGTAAAATGCCCCTAACTATAGAATAGAATATCAACAAGTTGAGAAGACAAACGAGGGAAAAAAAGAAAAAAATCAATGCACTCATCCCCCCTATACTTAGGATCTAGTCATTCTATGTATGACATTGATAAAAGGGATGAATGAATAAAATAAGAGAATGAAGGAATTGAAAAATAATTAAAAAGAACAATCAAGAAAAAATATTTTTGGTTAGCTCATTGTCTGAATCTTCTACTAATGCTGGGAGATCTTCTTGAAATGTTACATCTGTTGAATCGACAACAGAAAGGAACGCATCATGCTCTAAATACGACTTCAACAACAATTAATTGACTACAAACGGTTGAGCGCCAACCGACAATTCTAATACGACGGTGCTACCATGTCACATACAGTTTTCACTATAAATGACCACGTCTATTTACTCTTCAATTTTCCCGAGACTATCTTCAACTTTGCATCAAATAACAACATCTTCTGATCAGGCCTGAATGTGTTTCATTTGATATACTTGTCGTGACATCATTTGACTTTCTCCTTAAACATAAGGATGTTATCGTATGCAATGTCTCTAAATTCTAGGAGTCTATTCAGATCGATCTTTCAGTTCTGACCACTTTCCTGTGAGTCCAAGCTACATATATTCACTGCCCAAAGATGTTTGTGAATTAATTCACAGATATACCCAATGGGGTCTTCTAGTTCGTCCAATAAGCCCATAGAATATAAGAAGTTGATAACATTTCTTCCTATCCGACCGTACACGTTTCTACAGAATAGACTTGATTTCCCTACTAGATAACTCGGCCAAACCATTCGATTGCAGGTGGTAAGGAGATTCGACACAATGATAAATGTCGTATTCCTTCACAAGTTTCTTATCTTCTCTATTAATTAAATGGCTACCCGAAAACTAGAGTTTTACAAGGGTCTAAAATTATCCTCAAGGGGTGCGAGAATAACTTGTCGCTGAGGCGACCGCTCATGAGTCTCGTAATAGTTCAACAATAAACCCACACAATGTAAAGATGAAACAATGCAAGCAAGTGTGAATCAAAATTTATTATACCCTACAATAACATTCATATAGTGACAAGTATGGTAGGGGTCGAACACATGGAGAATGGGGGATATACAACAAAAATTGATTAAAAGAAGACAATAACAATTTTTGGGATTTTAAGGGTTTTTTATTTTTTTGTGGGATTTTAAATATTTATTTTTATGAAATTTTAATTTTTTATATTTTTGGTTTTAATTTTGTAATTTTTATATTCCCTATTTTATGAATAATAAGAATATAAGTAGATATAGATATACATATACTATATATGCTAGTATATAGGTAGAAATACTAACAAATACTCTAAATACACAAAATAAAATGTTTTTATCTTTTTATATTTTCTTCTATTTTTGAGATTTTTAATTTAAATTTTTATTAATTTTTTTCGTATTTTAAATTTATTAAAAACAGGAAAATAGTGAGAAATAAATATGGCAAGATAGTTTTGGATTTCAAAAATAGTTTTGGATTTTAAAAATAGCTAAAAATACTCTAAAAATTACAAAATAAATTTAATCTATATTAGATATAATAAATTGAATACAAAAAAAGAAAAATAACTTTTGATTTTTTTAGAATTTTTTATGAATTTTCTAATTATTTTGATACTTTTTTAATTTTTAGTGTTTTTTTTCTATTTGGTCTGTAGATGCAAAATCGAGTAACAAACAAAATGTAATTTTTTGGATTTTTTCAAAATGTTTTTATGTTTTTTTTATATTTTTCTAAGTTAGAAATGGAAAAATAATTCTTTTTTATTTTTAATAAATAGAAATATAGGTTAAAATACCTTAATAAAAGTATATGTGATAGAATAATATATACAGTATTTATCCAATTTTTTTACACATTTTTACAGCACAAAAACTATTTTTAACAAAAATAAAATCTTCAAAAAGAAGATATATTCTAGTAGGGGCATTTATAATAATATTTAAGTACCGGTACTATTTCCAACAAAACAAATAAGTACATGGGATAACCGATCAATTTTTCCAAATATATCTAATAAACAATACCTGAAGGGGTATTTAAGTATGTAATACAAAGTAGAGGGAGATAAATGCAAAATTTAAAGAAAATATTACACAAATATTTTGAAAATATGTAGTGAAATGAAATTTAGAAAAGCTACAAAGTGCCCACACCTCACGTGTACATGCATGTGAGGTGACGTAGTGGAGGACTAAAGTGTAAATAACCGATAGTTTAGGGTTCAAACCACAAATGTTACAAGAATCTTACAATTGCAAATAAATGTTTGTTGTCTAGAAATGAAATACAAAAAGCAGGGGATGAGAAGTACAAAATACCCCCGAAGTGGCACTGTGTAATGGCTAAATGTCCTTCACTTATCCACGTGGCTGCATCGTAATGGTCGATACTGATTCGCTATTAGACGCTTTGGATTAGATCTCCGACTGATGATCTGACGGTTGTGGGCTCCCGCATCCAAGGGTAGTTATACACTAGGCTGTGGTACTTGATCGGACGACTGATAGATCACCCAAACGAACTGGGAAGAATGTTCGCCCAGGTGAGCTTCAAATCGATGGATCAGGGGCCTCCGTCCTCCTCCTTCGTTGCAAAATGGCTAGAAATGCTCCTAGAGTCGAACCACATCAAAAGAAGGCATCTAAATACTCCATGTGTCATCGATGGAGCCTTGGAGGAGCCGAGAACCTGTGAGGTGTCTTCCTGCCTTGTGGACCCATGGAATGGGGTTCTTTCTCTTCGAAACCTATAGGGTTAGATAAAGGGTGCAACAATGAAGCCTTCAAAGGCCTCAGGTGGTGTAGATGGGTGAGAATGGTGGGGATGCAGAGCTCATCGACGATGAGGCAGAGAAGGTGAGCCAACGTCCAAGTCAGAGCACGATCATGGTGAGCAATGGTGCCTGGGCCGTAGAGTGGATGATGGGGGAGATGAGGGACGTGATGGAGGCATCGGAGGGTGGTCGGGACTGGTGGAAACAAAGAGCGGAGCTAGAGCTCCGTTGATCAAAGTTTTTGGATTTTACAGTAAACGAGATAGAATCGGAGGAAATAAAAGGTGACACTGCACTACTAGTACACATAGGAACAAAAAGAACAAGAAATTACACAGCTCTAACTAGCCTGGACTGACTTGGAAAAAGCTCGCGACATAGGTGGTGGCTGAGCTGGATAAACCTCGATTCGACGTTGCATACATACGCTGAATCCCCTTAGGAGCTCCTGATGTCACCAGGTTCGTTAGATGTGAGAGGATTAGGGTTTTGGTGCCGGAAGAGGGATCAAAATGCAAATGAAGTCTAAGGCGATAATTTATAAAAGGAAATCTTTGTTTAGGCAGAGCGCTCGATTCGATGGCCCTTAGATCGATGAAAGATCACGGCATGTAAGCACTTAGATAGAGGAAGAAAAGTTGTGAAGGAATCAAGTGATTTTAAGGCAAGAGTCGGTCCTCAAAATTGGGTGAAACGTGGTCAAAGCTATTGTGACAGCTATATGACTAGGGGGTCAGACAGTTGATCAGGTCAACTGATCTGGACTCCCCATTAGTCTACATGGACCACTAGAAGACAAACAATTAAATAAATACTTATTAATTGAAATTAAATAAAAAACAATTTTATTTTTTAGTTAAAACAAAAAAATATTTATTATTTTGTGTTATATTTTAATATGATTTTTATTTATTTTTATGACTTAATTTATTATATGTTACTTTTTACAATTATAAATATATGTATATTTACATGTATAATGTGTATTTCATTTTTATTTTGTAATTTAGCTTTTATTATTTTATGAACATATTATATATATTTACAATATCTTTAGATGCACTTATTTTTATTTTATTTTTTTGAGTTCATTTGTGCACTTAAATAAATATAGGTTATAATAACATAGGTATATGTATAGTATATTCATCTATGTATTTAAATAGATTCATTTATTTTATTTTATTTTGATTATTTTCTTTTATTTTAATTATGTATATATGTTTCAAATAATATTTACAAAATTATAAAAATATAAAAGTAAATATAAAGAATAAATAAAATGAATATTTCATTCATGTATAATTTACAATAGGGGTCCAAAATCTAACTTTTTCTTCTTAACTTCAAATCAAATGGAACTACCTTCATTAAATAACTAATAAAAAGTTAAATACAACTAAGGATGATTTTGATGAATTTTGTGTTTATATAGAGGATATATAGGTCTGGAAATTTTGGATTTTGGATGTTTCATCTGAATGTAAAATGTACACTGTGTATTATTTTTATATGAAATAAATTTTGTATTTTTCTATACATTTTATGTACAACTTTCATGTAAACCCCCTACTTTATTCCTTATCGACCCAGTTATCATGATGCCCATGTATCGAGGTTAGGGTCATTCAATACCTTTGGTATTTCATTTCTTTTTCTTTTTCTTTTCTTTATTCTTTTATTTTGGCTTTAAATGTAGTATTTTATACAATAATTTCACAATAATTGGTAGATCTTATTTTACGAAAAATAATGATATATACATGCATTTAGGTAGGGATTAAATGCCAAAATGAAAGAATAAAGGTGATGAAATGGATATTCATCACCCCCTATACTTGCTGGCTAGTCCCTAGCAAACACTTATACATATATGTGCAGAACACAAATAAGGAAAAGAAAAAGAAATAACTTTATTGATTTTAACTTTCAAATTTGTCTTTGTAAAATCAAAGTTTGGATCTCAATTGAACCTTCAGGAATTAAGTTTTGTCACCTTATTTAGGAAACGGATTTTAAACACAACAACCTCTAAAACCCATAAGACTCTGCCCAAGTCTCCTCAAAATCCATGTCAGAACAAATCGATGCCATACGTAGTCCCTTATGACTATGAGTATATCTTGTACAATGTGTGATATGTAGCTCTCCTTGGCTGAAGTGGTAAAAGTCAGTCTTCTCCAACATGGTGACCCTAATTCCCCAATCCAACAACTCTTTCCTCGAGAAGTAGGGTATTCCCTTCTATGTTCAAGTACAACTGAATTAAGAAGAGGAGGTGGAGAGATAAATGGACGGTAGCTAGTGTAACTACATATGTTAGGATGATTGACCCATGTAGCCAAGTCATCTGGTTGTAGACTCACATATATTTGACTTTGAAGCTCAAGCTTGATTTTTGACTATACAAATATATACATACTCGGACGGGAATTGACTTTTCATTGACTTTTTCCCGTCTTTTATATTTGGAGTTTATATATATATGTATGTATGTATTGAATATTATATACAACAACATTTACATAAGGACTTTTTCCTCTTGAGCCAGTAGACTATCCCTTTTTGAAGCATTATTGCAACCCACAGACTTCTGTCTTTAGACCTCTTCACTGCCGGATCATGTTGGGGTACAATGGCCACTAATATATGACTTTCGATGTTTCCATTGGCTTGTGTCTCATTCCAACAAATCTAGTCCTCTACCACTTTTGAATAGGGAAATCTGGGGTTTTAAATAATGAGAATTATTTGCAGTGTCATTGCAACCCTAAAAATCCCTCAACAAAAATCAATGTTTTTATTCATAGCTCAAGTCAACAAATAATAAAAAAGAATGTGAGCATAAAATCGTGAGTGCTTTTTATTTACATGTATAGCGTATATGATCAAACTCAGAGAGGATACAAAAATCACGAGGATTATTAAATCAATGAAATAATTGGTGAAATAAAGAAGAAATTTCTATACACAAAACACTTAGTTTTGTATTTTTGATTTTTTGTATATTTTTATTGAGATTTTATTTTGTATTTTTTATTTGGTTTTTTTATTTTGTATTTTTATGATGTTAAAATTTTAAAAAGAATTTTAGAATAATTAAAATAAAACTGAATAAAAGAAAACAATAAGAAAATAAAAAAGAGTCAAGTTTGGGATTTTTACAAATTGATAAAAATAAATAGAAAATGAAATAAAATTATTTTTGGTTTTTTGACAAATTTTCAATGTTGTGATTTTCCAGAATTTTCCAAAAATTTTAAGGTTTTTTAATAAATCAAAAATAGAAAATAAAACAAACAGAATTAAATGCGATTTTTTTGTATTTTTAAAATAGCAAGTAAAATTAAAAATAAATGGAATATACATTGAATGAAAGATGAATTTTTATAGTTTCTAGAAAGGTATTTTTTAATTTCTTTAGCATTTTATGTGAACTTTTATGATTTTTTATGTTTTGGAGTGTTTTATGATTTTTTTGGTTTTTATGAGGAATAAAATGTGAAGTTATACACAAATTTAAATAAATAAAAATACACAATCAAGAATGTTTTTAGAATTTTTCATAAAGTTTTATATTTTTTATTGAATTTTAAATGCAGGCATGGAATTTTCATGGAGTTTTTTATTTATAAAAAATAATTAAATTGAAGAAAATGCAAAATAAAATTATGGATGAAATATGTACTTAACAGAAGGTTAACATATTTTTTGTATAATTTTTAAAGACGTTTTGATAATTTTTATTTGATTTTTATTATGAAAAATAAATGTAGATGCACAGGGACCAACATGCAATTATTTGATGTTTTTAGACTGAATGATAACACATATAAAAATAGAAATCTAGGGCAGAATATGCAAAATGTCCAAGAAAACACACGCTTCTAGACGTGCACCTTGCTGGAATGGACCTAAATGCAAATAAAATATATATAGGGTCCAAATAATAACTCAAAACATGTGAATTTTTATTGCAATTTTCATGAAGCCACATGTGATGAACACTTTGTAATTCAAATAGGACAAAAATGTAATTAAAATAAATGCAAGTGGCAGAAGTGCAAATATTCAAACATAACATGTAAACACGTGTCTAAGGGGACTTATTTGCAAATTAAAATAAAAGCAAGGGTTGGAGCACAAATATTCCCTTAATCCACGTGGAATGATCTACGACCGTGATTTGTCTAGAGGATGATCGGATGACTAATGAAGAAGCATTCTCGGATCTGATCTGGAACTTCGATCCACGGTATAAGTTCGGGGCAGATCCAATGGTCGAGATCTAAACTGGACGCCTCGTTCTTGATCGGAGGGCTACAAGGTGCTCTGGATGAACTAGGAAGCATGTACCTGCTGACGAAGTGATCGAGGAGATCTCGACCATCCTCTTCCTAAGTCATCTACTGATCGGTGCTATGGATGCATGGGGGCTCCCTGTGTCGACCGATGGAGGAAATGGAGCTCGATGATGCCTAATCAAGATTTTGGAGGGAATTGGAAGGTGTTTCCGATGAACCTCCAGAACTCGATTCAATTCTCCATGTGCCCTGAGACCTACAATAGGTCTCTTGCTAAGAGGTAAAGCTTCAACAAAGTTATTGTTGCATAAAATAGAAAGAATATTGAAGGGAATGGAGGCTCCAACGAAGGTGGTCGGAGGAGGAGCTGATCTGTAGATCTGGGAGGATCTGAAGGTGATCAGGAATGGGGGGAGATGGAGAAGTTGTTGGCGAGTGTAATGGTGAGGTCAGAGAGTTTTGTAATTGATCGGAGAGCCTCCGATCTGTAGGATCGGAGGATGAACAAAGGAATCTAATCTATGTGATTAACTGAAAAATCAAAACAAGATAAAAGATAAATTTGAAAGAACAATATATGATGTACCTAAGGACGAAAAAGCGGAGAATGCCGGCCTCAATATGTGGCTAGTGGCGGAGAGGCGAAACATGGCATAGGACTCCAGCGGCATAGCTGGATCATGATCTTCCACTCAATTCATCGCACTCCCGCTCGAAGGAAATCAACCCCTATCACTGGTCGACTCTCCGAAACTCAAGACCTCGCAAAAAAGTTGGGGAAATCATATCAAACATGGCGACTGGTATGTATTTATAGAAAGAGCTCTAGCTTGTTATGAATTTGAAATTGAGAGCAAATTGGGGAGTGATCTTATTATCGAGTGGCGTGGCGATGGCGATGGATGGATGGGTGAAATTTTTGGAGAAGAAACTGAGGTGAGTTAATAATTGTGGTGCATGGGAAAAATGGAAGAAGAACGAGTGGCATGCGAGAAACGCAGGTGACAGTCACAAAATGAGTAGTTGACCCGGGTCAACAAATTTTGGGCCAACTAATGGGGCGCGTAGAGGAAAATGACAAAGTAGGGAAAATGACAAAAAAACAATAAATGGTTAAATAAATGATAAAAACTGAATGACTTAAAATTTTCTCTGTTATACTTAGGGATATTTTACCATAAGTATAAGGGGAGACAAACTGAGTTGTGATATGTATATTCCCACCCTCGACCATCCATGTATGTATACACAACCTAATATACTTAGCATTATTTGATCCTAAGTATAGGGGGGATGGTCGACTTTGTGTTCATTCACTTCTTCATTCTTTCCGTCTTTATTCGTCGTTGTAGTATATGCTTTTCTATTTTTCTTTTCGATCTATGAGGACATAGCTCAAGCTAAGTATAGGAGGGGCTCGTATATACTTTGTATATACTTTAACTCGTAATTTCGTATTTTTGAATAATTATGGTTAAAAGTACTAATATATACATATACAGTTCATTAGATCAATTAAAAAAAGATGCATATTATTCCTCAAATTCTTTTTGTAGATACTAATTAATAAATCAGCTAAAAATGTTTTACAAAATGGCTGAAAAATAATTTCAAAATCTTTTTGGAAAATCTTTTTAAAACCGTTTGAAAAATATTTTGTAAAATGTTTTCAACCTTTGTAAAAATGTTTGGATTGTAAAAATTTCTTTTCTTTGTGAATTAAAAATGTTTTGAAAACCTATCTGTAAATGATTTTGAAAATGGTTGGAAAAATATTTTTAAAAATCTATATAAACTGCTCGAAAAGCCTTTGTAAAATTATTTTCAAATGTTTCTAAATATCTGCAAATTATTTGTAAAAATTATATTGAACTATATTTTTCAAAGTTGTTTGTAAAATGATTTTCAAATAAGTTTGAGGAATATATACATCACACAAATAAATCAACATTTATCACTAACTAAATATATATTTATAAAAATAATAACATATCCCGTGTGAAAATCCTTAAAAACCCTAATTCTTGTAAGTAATTGATGCACTCCCATGTAAATATGTGTACATATCTTTTATTCCAAAAATCTTTTGTTTTGAAAAGCCTTAAAAATTTTGTACAATCCAAAAATTCCAAAAACATTTGCAAAAGCTTTTTAAAAAATGCATAAAAATTTTGCAAAACTTTTTTTCTAAAATCCATAAAAAGATAAAAAATAGAAAACTGCATCACAAAAATATTTTTTAATGCATTTGAAATAGCATTTTCATTTTTCAGATTGAGTTTGATAATTGAACTAGTCTGAGTAAAGTCTAAGATTGGAGCTTGGTTGGACCTTAATGCACCTAGCTTCATTGGAACCTTATAGGAGCTAGATTTGAGGACTTTAGGTTTATTCTGACTTAATTCTTTAAGACTCAAGGATGGGTTCAAGACACCTCAACTACCTACTAGAACTTGTCGAGATGCACGCATGATTCTTGTCGACCGTGACCTAACTTGGACATTTGCACCGTCCACTTGGCTCAACTCAGTTGAAGTGGTAAGGGAATTGGATTTGCTGGTATGAGATGTACACGAGTGGAAACATTTGTCCTCATCTAGGGAGGGAAGTGCACCCCAACCTGTACAGTGGCATCGACGTCTAAAGAGAGTAGAGTGTGGGTAGCGATAATGCTTCAAAAGAGGGATTCTTCTGACTCAAGAGGGAAAACTCCTTATGTAAATGCTACAATATATAGTAATTTTTTTGTTAAAAAAACTGTTGAAATAAAGACTCAAAATAAGTGGGCATGCCTGATCGAAAATAAAAATTCCTGCTGGAGTATGTATGTATTTGAAATAAGCAAGCTTAAGCTTCAAACGTCAGAAATTACGTGAGCCTGCAGCTAGATGACTTGACTACACTAGACAAGCATCCCTGGATAGGTTGCTACACTAGTTACCGCACATTCTTCTCTTCACCCCTCCTTTTGAGTCGGATGCACTTGAACTTAGAAGGGAATACCCCGTTCCTCAAGGAAAGAGTTGCTGGATTGGGGAATCATTGGGTTGTCATACTGGAGAAGTCAGTTCTTTTGTCATTTCAGTTGGGAAGAGCCACTATCACTTATATTGTACTAGTCATCTTTATAGTCATAAGGGTTTGCGTATGATGTAGTCTGGTTATGGCATGGCTATTGAGGTGGTTTGAACAGAGTTATGTGACTCTCGAAGGTTGTTGTGTTTTAAATCTGATTCCCGACCAGGTTCCACACACTTTCTCACACTAAGGTCCGATTTAAGCTCCAAAATTTGATTTTGTGAAAAGTTTGAAAATTGAAATCAATCCAATTTCCTTCTTTTCCTTTTCTTTATTTTTATTTTCTACACTTATTGCAAATGTGTTCATTAGGGACTAGCAATGGCAAGTATAGCGGGGGTGATGAATCTCCATTTCATCACCTTTATTATATCATTTTGGCCTTAAAAACCCTATCTAGTTCATGTAAATAGCAATATTTTGTAGAAATTAACATTCATTATTTATCTCATTTATGTATATAAAATATAGTTTTTAAATCCAAAATTATAGAATAAAGAAAATAAAAGAAAAAGAATAAAATATCAAAGGTATTTTAGGAATCTAAACCCCGAGATCAAGTTAAGAATTGATTTGGCCGACAAGGAATAAAGTGGGGGGTGATAAGGGACAAATATAGAATAAAAATCCCATTCTTTTATTCATCAATAATGTATTTTTGGGACCTATTTTATTCTTTATTATTTATTCATAAAATAAAGAAACATGGTACATGAAAGTTGTAACAAAATTGAGTTTACATAAAAAGGATACATAGTCTAAATTTTATACTCAGAATAAAAATTCAAAACTCAAACTTCCTAAACCCATATCTCTTAAATAAAAACTCAAAATGTGTCAAAATCATCTTTAATTGTATATAACCTTTAATAAGATATTTAATGAAGCTGGTTTCATTAAATTTGGAGTTACGGTGTGAAAGTTAGGTTTTGGACCCCTATTGTATATTTTACATGAATAAAACATTTATTTTATTTATTCTCTATTATTTTTATAAATTTTTATTTTTATAATTTTGTAAATATTATTATAATGTACGTACATATTTAGAATAAAATAAATCATAAAGAAATTATAAAAATAAAATGACCTATAAAAATACATAGATAAAATACCTATACTTATACCGATCTGATACGTACGCCTATTTATTTAGTATATATAATACATCTTTAAAATACAATAAAAATAATTTGTAAATATCTAAAATATAAAATAGAATAACAAAAAAAATACAAAATACAAATAAAATATACAAAACATTGGCCAATATGCCTATAAATATACCCTTAAAAAATAACGTGTAATAAATAAGCTCATAAAAATAAATAAAAATCATATTAAAATATTGCATAAAATAATAAACAATCTTTATTTTACAATCAAAATTTAATAAAATCATTTACTATTTTTAATTGATTTATTTTTTTAATAAAAATGCTATTTTGTCGTGACTTGGGCTGACATGGCCTAATCGCGTGGCCTGGACTGTTGACTCTTGGTCAACTACCCATCTTTCATTCTGACTTCTGCCAGAACCTCGAGCGGTCCATATTCATGAATTTCTCCCCGCCTCTCCGATCCTCCATTTCGCTCGAGCCCTTTCAAACTCTAATTCATTATCTTCCATGAATCACATATGCTCCTTTTATTTCCTATACATAGCTTTGATTCTCCCCCAACCATAGGTCAATAAGGGATGCCCACTCTGTGCATAAATAATAACCTCAGTCCTCCTCCTCCTCTAATTTGGTCATTTTTCGTAGCCCTAAAGCCTTCATCTCCGATCATGTCACTAGGTGACAGCTGGCGAACCCATGGAGCTCCAGAGCGGCTGAAGGAGGAGGGAGGTGCACCCACGACGGACCTCAAGGCATCATGTTCCCTGGTCCTCTGGCCAGGTATAAGAGATGCACATTTACTTCTATTAGGTAGGTTTAGTTCGTATCTTTCATTTTTTGCAATTTATTTAGTGTTTTAGCTAGTGAATTAGCTTAGTTACCTCACCAGAGATCTAGAGCTCCGGCCATTGTTTCAAGTCGTTCTACTACCATTCTGACTACCATTACCACGCCATCATCTTGCCTATCCACTTCTCCATCTGATACTCCCATCGAGCCCCCCCCCCCCCCCCCCCCCGATCACTTGTTGTTCAACGAATAGAGGGTCCTTTGTTTCCTTTCGTTGGACCTTCTCTACTGCTCTCCATCTTTATGTGATCCGGTTTCAACTTAGTCTGAACACCTTCGCCTTGAGCCCTAGTACCACTTCGTGCAGGTTCCAAGTCAAAGGACCCCTCCTAGGTTGAAATTGAGCTAACCGAAGACCTTCCACAGACCAGGACCCCATCACCAGGTCCTAGAATTTCTTGAGCACACTAGCAGATGCAGACAACCTTCCTGGAGGTTTAGAGTCAAAGACCATCGAAGAAGACCACCTAATGGAGGAGATATCACATATCAAAGGATGGGGGAAGCCTCGTTCTTCCCTGTTCTTTAAAGAGAGCAACCACCATCCGATCCAAGGCCGAGCTCTAGGTTTAATCCCAACTGTTAGATGCGAGACAAAGAGAAGTGCACTACAACTGTCTGATGCAATTAAGTGATTCAATCTGAATTTTTGGATCACACACATAATGGGTAAATTACAAACCAAACCTCCGCCTTTTTGTATTATATATTTAGTCCTATAATTTCAATTTTATAGAGTAAATAAATGTGGAAAAATTACATAGTGACTCCTGAACTTATTGTATATTGCACGTGGGTCCAGTCCAGCTCAACTCACGTGTCATCCCATGTGAGCTGGGCAAATTGCACGTATACCTAGTGATTTTATGTATTTATGTTTATTCTAATAAATGTGAATAATAGTTATATCTTTTTTGGGAAATTTGCACATGTTCCCATGACAATATTTTTAATTACAAACATTCCCACGCTGGTATATGTATTTTTGTGCTTTTTTCTATATATTTAATATAGCATCCATGCTCCAAAAATTATGCAAAAATAGGAATAGATGCCTTATTGCAAACATTTTCATGTTCCAATTATAGATTTGGATTTTAGGCATTTTATCTATTTATTAAAATTAAAATGAGCACTTTTTATCCCTGTTTGACTTGAAAAATACCAAAAAAACATAAAATGTTTATAAAAATTCCCAAAAATATATGTTGTTATTATTGTATTTTATAAGTCCAAGCTAAAAATCCCTAAAAATAGTAAAATAAAAAACACAAAAATAAAAAACTCAAAATCCAGTAAAAAATAGAAAGAACACCAAAAAATCCCAAATTATTTATTTTTTTCTAAGTTTTCTTTATATTAATATCTATCTATTAGAATTTATTTAAAGAATTTGGATTTTATTTTCTATTTTTAATCTTCAATTCAATTTTATCTATTTAATTAAACCCTAATTTTGGATATTTTTATTTTGAAAAGAAATAAAAATTAGCAAAAAATCCAAAAAATCGCAAAAACAATAAAAATTATATAAAACCCTAAAACATTTTATTTTATGTCTTTTATTGAATACTAAAAAAAGAATACAAAAATCAGATAATATAAAAATAAAATAAAAATTATAAAATTAAAAACACTAAAAAATAATAAAAAAATTAAAATCCATAAAAAAATATACAAAATAAAAAACCGCACAAAAATAGAATAAATGGACAAGAGAAAAGGACAAATTTTGAGCATTATTGCCCAATCTATCGTTTACTCAGTTCGAATTCTACACATGCTTGCACACTATACACCCTTGTTGTAGGGTTATAATAAATTTTAACTCCACATTTTTGTTATTCATTGATTTATTGATATTGTGGTGTATTGTTGATTAGTTAGGGGATTCCTTGTGGGTCGCCTCAGCGACACTCCCTCCTCGCACTCTATGAGGATCATTTTTAGAACTGCTTGGAAAAACATAGTTATCAAGTAGTGCCATTGCCGGGGAGCAATACCACATAGATTGGATTCTTTTATTTATTTCTTTACTCTTGTATATATATCCATTTTCCTCTTTTATTTTATATAAATTTTGAATTGTCTAACACTCCCTTTGTCTGACTTTGTTGCGAGGGACTGCTAAAGAGGGAGGACTTCTTAGGAGGACCCCTGCACCCAAGCAAGGCGGAACCGACTTTCTGACTTAGCCGACAGGAGAGAGCACTAAATGAAGACTTGGAGGGATTTTTGAGACAACCTCTTTTTATTTTTATTTTTCATTTTATTTTGTAATTAAAGTGAGAAAGTGACACTTAATTTTGTAATAATTTGGACTCTCATAGACACTACTACTTCACGAGGTATAGTGCCCGAGTGATTGTTCACTTGGGGCCTCATCAGTTTTGTCACATTTTCATCACTTTCTTTTTATTTCTTTTTTGATTTTATTTTTATTTGTTTTGAGTAATTGAGACTAGCTTAGGAATTGCTTGCTCGATAGATTAAGGTCCAAAGCCCTAATATATTTGCATGTACCTATAGATTTGCTTTTTGGACTTAGTCAAATCATAATTGTTGATTATTTAGGCTTGAAATCGCTCGTCGCAAGGAACCTCATACATTTCTTGCAGGACCCACTATGGTGGGCACCGAGAGGTTCCCAAGACCAGACTTAGGTTTCATATCTAGATAATTAGCATCCTATGCTTCACGATAATAGCAATTACTATTTTAGGGCGATTTCATCAGCTTGCATCTCATATAGGGGAGCTTTCAATTCTGTTATGCATCCTGCATGGAGAGAGTTGGGAAGAATTGTGAGTCTTCTGAATATTCATGCATCATCAGTTCGCGACTTGCATTGATTTCCCGAGCTTCTCACTCTGATTTTGATCACCTAGGATGTGAATGGAATTGAAAACTCATTAGATGATTTAATTGGAAAATAATAAAAAATTTATAACAAAAAATAAAATTTGGACTGCTAACTCTATTGGATCTTTAAAATAAATGTAATGGACTCATTGTTTTGGGGAAAACCCCCCCCTCATTGTATGTGCATTTTATTCTCACGTACACACTAAGGATTAATACCTAAATCCCAGGCGTACCTATGTGTTTGTACAACTTTTTGAAGCTCACCTAACTCTAAAATAGAAAAGATAAATGACCACCATCTCATTCTTCACCGTGTTGAGTTGGTAAACATGTGTTTGCTTTGTACATTGATTGTGATTTTGGGTCCATTCGCATTCATCATTCTTTGAGTTGGTAGATCCATAAGTGTTTGAGTTCTTTTTATTGAGTCCTTTGCTCCCTTTCTTTGTCCATATTATTTGTCTTCTTTATTGAGTCATGATATCAGGTCTTAATCTTCACTTTCATAGCCGAATTTTGTGGCTATCTCCATGCCCATAACACCATATCTCTGGTCCGGTTCAAGAAGACTCTCTTCTTGAACCACAATTTTATCTTCATATTACCATTCTCACCCTCCCTCCATATTACCTTCATGTCATTCCTTCTTTCACCTTGGATTTTTGTGCTATTAGATGAGGCCAGCATCGAGGTTTTGATTTAGGAATTATTTGAGTAAGCCGGGCAGATTTGAGGATGTTGAGATTGGTGTGTTATTTTTGGCGGATCTGACTTTGATATGTGCATAGAGATTAATGAGGATTCTGATTTTGGCACAATTACAGATGTGATTCTTCATACATGATTTTTAATCTTGCACATCGAATTGAGGATGTGATTGATTCATAATGATTCCATGAGGCATGACTGTACGATCTATTATTAGGGTCCACCTGTATTGATCCAGACTCTTGATGTATGATCTCTTTATGTGCTTCAAAGTGATGGTGCTTGGAAACTGCATAATTTCGTTCATCTTCTTGACTGATCCATCTGCCATCTCCTGACTCTTCGATCCTCATTTAGCACTTAGACTCAATGTCCGACATCTGGACCCATCTCAGCTGATTTGATTGATTTGAGGGATTGCATTGTGATTTCCCTGATGATCTCTTATCCCTCCGATATCCTTATGCCCTCCTAATGAGTGATGATTGATTGATTATTTTCTAGGATCTGAGACTTTATGCCAACACTTCCCTTATTTGATTGACTTAGTTTGCATTACTCCCCAAGGACTATTTGCAGGAGAATGCAACATTTTCTTTACGATCGATTTCACTCACTACTTATGTGTCCATCTTGGTGGAGCACGAAACCGAGTCATCTGATATTAGTTGTCGCTCTCCTTGTCTGACTGTGTGTCTAATCTATCAGAGCTCGAGATTGATTATCCTTTCTGTTGACTCCTTTGAGTCTTCTATCCTTGATGGTCCTCGTTAGGATGAGCCTCATTTTCTGATTATTCACCTCCTAGTTCACAGTACCCTCTGAGGGTTATCTGCGGAAGACCGAGATATCTTCGAGTTCTTTCGGTCTCTTCTGATGGGTAGCCGATCTGTCACCTACTGAGACCGCTTCTACTTATCCGTCTGATGGATCTGACTCCTTTGAGTTTGCACTCCTTGATGATCCTCTCAAGGATGAGTTCTATTCTGATTATTCATTGCTTAGTATGTATTACCCCCCAAGGGTTATCTGCGGGAGGATACATCATTTAATGGGCACTCGGCTTCACTTATGGTGTCTCCTATCTGGTGGAGCACGAAGCCAAGTCTTCTTATTTGTGTACTTGGTCTCATCTCTTGTTGTGTATCCAATATGGTGAATCATGAGACCGATTCTTCTGATTTTTTTAATATCTCTGACACATCTGAGTCTGCTCACCTTGACGATACTTGCAAGGTGAGCTATGTATTGTGATATTCGGTGTGGCTCTTGACCTTTTGACCCTATGTCCACTGAATATTGAGATGTGCAGAGAGTCTCCTATTATTCACTTTTGGTATCTTCCTGAGACTATGAGTGACATAGAGGAATCTGTAATGATCTTTCTTGCTCCGTGTCTTACGATATCGACTTTAATCTTTCACTCCTTTATTATGAGCTGATGTTTTACTTTATGCTATCGAATTCTGGCTTAGTTTTTGATCTACTGTTCCGATAGCTGACACCCACTTGAGTGCATATTAGGTTGTCTTTCTCTTTCTGATAGCGTCACCATTCTTACAGGGAGACGATGAAATGAAGGTACTCTATTCGACTGTCAGATACCATCCTGCACGTCACCAGTCTTTTCTGCTCGTGTATATATATATATATATATATATATATATATATATATTGTCATTTCATTCCTTCTTTCTCCCGTATGTCATGTGTACCCCAGATCATTCACCATATCTGTGTGTCTATACTTAGGACGTACTTTGTCCTAAGTATAGGGGGTACACCTATTATGTTGTTTTGTATCTGTTCTATTTCATCACTTCTGTTGTTGCCAATACAAAGGGCTCTCTTACCCTAAGTATAGGGGGAGTGATGTGTATATTAACCTAATGTAATTTCTCTTTTGTTATCAATTTCTTTTTATTGATCCCCTTGCTTGTCTCCTCTTGATGGATATATGATTCTCATTCTTTATTCTTTTATTTTAGCTTCATCTTTTAGCAAAAAACATCTATAAATATTTGTAAATACAATAAGTTAACATTGTACATATGTTTGTTAATATTCCAAAATTAACACATATTTTCCAAACTAAAAGAATTAAGAGAAAAGAAAAAGAAATAATGATGTAATTATTAAATAAAACAGACTGACCCAAACTCTGAGAGAAGGTCAATCATATTCCTAATCAATAGCGATAAAGTAGGGGGAGATAGGGTCCTTGTATAACCACTTGACACTTATACCTGTAAATATCTATGTTTAATTATACTTTATGCATATTATATTTTTCTTTTAACACTTGTACATATCCTCAATAATTAAATATAAATAAAATAAAACTATAAAACACAAAAGAAAATAAAAATAAAATCAAAGGCTCATTGTACAAAAGTCACACTTGTATATTATGTATAAACACCTATTTATTTTATGCATTTACTTAATTTATAAAAATCAAATAAAAATAATTTTATACTCCTTAAATTATTTTGTAAATAAATAAGATATAAATAAAAGATATTTATCTAAAAATAATAAAATAAAAATTAAAGAATACAATGCAAAAGTATACTATGCCTATACAAAATACCCTACATTGTATATACAAAGTATATAATTTCGTAAAAAATAATTAAAAATCACAGAAAATAGTTTCAAAAAATAATAAAAAATTCGTTTTTTCCCTTTTTTATTTTAAATTCATTTACTATTTTATTTTGATTATTCTTTAATTTATTAGCCTAAAATTTTCTGATTCGCTAGCTTGGGTCCGTTTACCCAGATCAACCCCTCCTCCACTAGACCCGACCTGTCTCCTCTCGTCGCTGGACTGATTTCTCCTACTTTTCTCAGTCAGGTCCGACCTCCGTTTCCCTCGATTCTTGCACCCAATTCCCCTACTAGGATCCGTGATCCTCATGGATTCCTATGCAAGGTCGAATCTTTCTAGGGTTTCGCTCCCTCGTCTGATCTTTCCAGGCCCTGTAGGAGCCCTATAAATACTTCACTCCGCCTTCCTTGGTCCTTAGCTCATGCTCGCTACCTCATTCCTCCCTAGACACCTCCAACAACGTCACAGTTCTAGAGAGACCTTCGGAGAACAGTTTGGTGGTCATTTGGATGATTTCTCAAACATGGTCGGAGCTCCTCTACCGCATGCAACCTCCTCCTTCTGCACCGAAGTTGAGGCCAGGACCTCGCCTTCCCCTTGTCGCACTTCACTGACCACATTAGTACCTTCAACTATTCCTTATTTCGCATACATTTCCACTGTCATTTTGATTTCATCTGTTAGTTATGTCATCAGCTCATCTGCTCCGACCAGCTTGTTGGAGCTCCATCTCACCTATCTACTCGCACAGATGTCACCATCAACTCATCATCATCCTTTCCCCCATGATCTGACCCCTCGAATCTTGCTCACTGGAGCAAGATTAGGCTCGACATCTTCCCTCCATTTCCATCGGACGTCCCTTACACTCCCTCGTCGCTTCTCCCTATATTTACAAGCAATAACTTGATCGTAAAAAATCTTCCGAGTCCCTTTACCCTCTGCAGGAGCTTGTGCATGCAAGAAGGGCTCAAACGGAGCTCCATCTGAGGTGGCGGAGCACCCCCAGGTGCTTAGCATTACCATACCAATCCGACCGCCCACCTTCTCATCGGAGCCATCCATTCAATGTGCAACACCTGTATGAAGGTGCTGGACTTCACTGTGAGTCGATCACCATCTTTTATTGACAACATCCCTCGATCCAAACTCGTCGAGCTTCAATTCTTTCGGCATCCTTCAGAGCCATTTGAACAACCGTCGTCTCCCAGTTCGGATATAAACCGTACGATAGAAATGTATTCTTAGTGTCAGATTAGATTAGTGGGCTCATCTGACTGCATAATAGAGCCCCCTTTTCAGACTGTCAGATTAGACCAGTAATGGTCATCTAGATCGTACGCCTGCGCAACGTTCAGTTGCCATCAGATCTTTTCAGCGCAAGATCAGAGCCATCAGATATACACACGCCGTGCACGTATCCTCAAGGATATATTTCCCTTTTTGTCCTCCAGTTTTGATAAATATTTTTAGTCAAATAAAAATGATTTGTAGTTAAAAACATTTGCATTAAGGACCTTGTAGTCTTAATATTTTCATTTTAGTCCATCTGAATTCAAGTCATGTGTAGCTTCATGTGGGATTTGGTATATTTGCATATTTCTTCTTGTTCTTTGAACTGGTTATGGAGTGAAGTGATAGTTTTGATATTTGCACATATACCCATATGGGTACTGCTTCAAGTACTGTGCGTGATTTATCTGGATAATTTGCATTAGTAGCCCTCATAGTTTTTGACTGTGTTTTTCGTTAGGCATAAGAACTTAAAATATTTGCAGAAGGGTCCATGTCAACTGTTTTTAATTGCTTGTCTTTTATTAATTGCAATAAATACTTAATTAACTCCTAAAATTACCTAAAAATTATATGTGACTCCTACTAGCATATATTATTTATGGTGATTTTTTTAATTCTCATGCATTTTCTATTATTAAAAGTTCAAAACACCCTAAAAAGTTCATGTTTGATTTGGAAAATACATAGAAACTAAAAAAAGTCACCTAAAAATTTCACAAAAATATCTGCAATTGTATTTTATTATCCTTTAGCTTGAATATAATTATTATGGCAAAATAACCCGTAAAAACCTAAAAATTTACAAAACACTTGAAAACTTATAAAAATCATATAAAATCATACGGAAATCCAAAATCATTGGAAAATCAAAAAATAGTGATTTCAGTTCCTGTTTGTAGGTATTTCTTTCTAGTTTATCGCTGGCTATGCACTGTTTCTTATTTTACCACTGTTTGATTTTTAGAAAACCACAAAAACATCTGAAATACATAGGAAATTACCAAAAACACTACAAAATATAAAAACCTAAAAATATTTTTACTTTAATTTTCTGAGTATTTTTGACCCATTTGAAAAATACAAAAGATTGTGTGTGCATATGTTTAGTTCTTGTGTTGATTTCATCTACATTGAAAAATTAAAAATTTTAAAAAATTTAAAACCACTAAAAAACAATAAAAATCCCTTGATTTTTGAAATCAACTATTTAGTGTATAATTGTGCTCATTGAGTTAGACCTTGGTCGCTATACCAGGTTAATAAAAGTAGCAAAGCCACTTAATTTGTTTGTTTAATCTCTTTGTGGTTTATTTTCTCAATTGATCGATTTATTTGATTTCAGACAACGACATCTGCTTAATTTAATCCACCTTAGTCAGCTCGAATCATCGATCATCAGAATGGCGTCGTTGCTGGGGATCATAACTAAGTAGTTAGATTTCATTTTTTTTGCTTTTGTTTGCTTCTCTCTCTTATAACTGTTTTCGACCATCTTCTGTTATGCTTTTTGTGCGAGGTACCGCTTGGAGGATGTCTTGACTTACTTTGGAGGGACGTGCACTTGAGGAAGAGCAGAAGAACAAAAGAAGCAGTTATAATAGATAAAATTTAGCTTAGTTTTATTTGTGCAAATATTCTTGTAATAATTTATACACTTGGACAATTGAACATTATTCGAGGTTGTTTTGCCGAGCGCCGGAGCACTCGAGGGACCTCATCGGATTGTTCATGTTTTTTCACCTTTTATTATTTGTTTCACAAGGTTTTTGCCTCTAGACTTAGGTTTTATTCTGGTTGAGCTTGGTAGCAACTAAGGTCCAAACACCCTAATAGAATATCTATTCCTATAGATCACGATTGGACTTAGTCAAATAAAAAGCTAATTTAATTTCATTGGAAACCACGTGCTGTGAGAGGTCTCATACAACGCTAGCAAGACCCGTTGTGGCAGGCACCGAACGACCTCCAAGACCGGACTCAGATCCCTCCTCTAATTAATTAGCACAAGTTCTTCCCTAGTAGATGCTATCATCTTAGGGTGATTTTCCCGTGCATCTTTTAGATCAGTTTTAATTTCTGCCTTTACTTTATGAACTGATCACTTTGCCTGTAGACTCTTGGAGCAAGGTATGCATTTCTTACTATGCATGCATAATTTATTTCATCGCGCATCAGCTTTTCCATCTTCCTCCCCCTGTTTTATTGAACGTAAATAAAAAGAAAATCAGAAAATTCGTTAGATGTTGCTTTTATTCAGAAAAATGCCTAAAAAGAGATAACCAATAAAATCGGGATTACTAAAGCACACTTGACCTAAAACTAAACTTCACTCAAAAATTTTGTTTTGGGGAGAGTAACCTTCTCCTTGTCTGATTTTACTTGTTGAGAGTTGAGCGACTCACGCACTAGGATAGAGCCACGCCTGAACTTTCTTCAGACTACTGATTCTAACAAAAATGATTAGCTATTCTCAAGTGAGGATTTTTGGGTAGCCGGTAAACAATCCAGACTTCCTTAGCATAGTCTATGGTAAGGATATTGTGTATGGTTCCATCCTCAAGTAAACTGGATAGCCGGAAAGAGTCCGTACTTACACCCATACTGGTTGGAAATAGGCACAACTAGTCGTAAGAATCCGGGTCAGTCTCTATGGAGAATCGGGCTCGTTACAGCTCGCTAAACTTGCTCTTTAAGATTGTAAAATTATCACCAAAAATAAAATTTGACAAGATAAACGATCAAACTTTCACGGTCATCACAGTTGTTGAGTTGGTGAACCAGGGCTTTGTTTTCTCATACTACTTTCAATCCAGATCAAATCTTCATAAATCCCCAGATCAAGATGATGGGAAGGAGGTCTCTTAGAATGCCTTTGGTAGCACCGCTTTTCAACACCCCTCCCCATTCATCTAGGGTGGCGTCAGAGAGCTCAGACCCGCTCTATGAACTTGAATTCACCTCCACAATGTTCCCCCTCAACCACCCTTATTCCACTCCTGAGGTATAGTCAGACAGACCAACACGGCTATAAATTCATTTGACAACACCTGAATAGGGTCTTTTGCCTTTTAAGAGACTAGAGAGATGGCCAGTGATGATAGAACAGATGACTAGCCGCAGACTTCATCGTTTGTATTGGACCAAGCGACCATCAAAAACACACAGCTAGCTTCCTTGGAGACCATGCAGAGACATATATGTGACTAAGGGGTTTTCATGGAAGAGGTAAGGAGAGAGATCACACAGATGCGAGCCGAGAGAGCAGATCCAGATAGACCAACTAGTGGGGGAGAGATACCATGCCAGGACGATCCGCAAGATCACCAGAGACCAGCACACACCATGTTTCAATTACACAACCCTGATACAACCCTCACTCATAGATGGATCTAGCTTCCAGCCATCCTAGGCAACTTTGAGCTTCGCCCCCAGATGATCTAGCTTTTGCCAAAGTTCCATGGGCATGCCACCAAAGAGCCCCACCTCCATCTACAAGAATTCGAGATGATCTGCAGCATTGTCCATGACAGGCTAGTGGATGAGGATACCATCAAGTTGATCGCATTCTCGTTCTTCTTGTTTGATCAAGTAGCCTACTGGTTGAAACTCCTAGGGAGGATTGTAGCCACTTGGGAGTAGCTCTGGACTAAGTACCTCAACAAGTACTACCCACTCGACCGAACCAATGCAGAAAGAGCCATGATCAATAATTTCACAATGATCCCTAACGAACAATTCCATGAAGCTTGAGATCGATTCTGAGATCTCATCGACAGGTGTCCCCATTACGACATCAATAAGCCCAATTTCGTCCAGAGTTTCTTTTGTGGGTTGACACCTGAGCTGCATGGGCTAGTGAATGCCTCTTGTGGAGGTTCCTACTTCACCAAGGATAAAGACCATATCTGGGCCATCTATAAGGAGATGGCTGAGAATTACACCCTGATGTCTCAGACTCGAGTCTACACTCAAGGGAATCCTCCCCATTAGGCGATTTCATACCAGAAGATAACATGCATTGTGGCCAATCCTTCTTCCTCTTCTACGGCAACAACACTAGCAGAGTCTTCAGCTGTCGATATGGGTATCATCAACTAGAAGCTAGACCGAATAGAAATTATTGAGAAGAAGACGTGCCCGGTCCTTGACAAGCTCAATAGGGATGATGAGCTGACCTAAACATTGAGTGACCTGACCCAGATTATGTGTCTCTAAGAGGCACAAATGACTTCTCAGCCACATTCTAGGTCAGGGACTGATCTAGGGAGCAATTCGTCTCAACCGTTTGCCTCATACCGTCAGGTCCATCACATCCAGGCGGAGCTGATCCAGTCTCTCCTGCGTTACCAATTGCCACCACCCCCTTCTTCAGAGACCCGGTTGGTGGTATATCATCTGGATCAGCCCTTGGCATCCCTTTCCGCTAGTACGGAGCAATATGAGCCATTGATGGAAGTCAACGGGATTTGGTACTCCTAGTACCAACGATAGCCTGGGATCTGTCGTGATCACCCAGGTTTCCAATGGTCAATTGGAGGCACTTCATCCCAACAATAGCCTCAAGCACAAGCAAGGAAGGGTGCCCAACAATAGTAATCCCAATATGCCCAGAAACGACCACAACATGGTCCTCGACCCACGTATCAGAGTCAACAGTGGAGGAAGCAACAACCTCATCAACAATACCATCAGCCTCCTCCTCACTCATATCATCAGCAGCAGTAGCAGAGCCAACCTCATTTCTAGAGAGGCAACCCATCCGGTTCTCATTCATACTCTTATGAGAACCCAACCCTTGATGATCTCGCTCGCATGTTGTCCGAGCAGCAAGCTACCTTCTGGTGAGAGATGGATGAGTTCCAACAAGAAATGAGATAAATAATTAAGGGAAAGGCCACTATACCTGCACAGATTGAACCTAATCCGAACAATCTGAAGAGGAAGTCTGAGCAGGAACAATCGTCAGAGACTGCCTCTCCTAGTGATATTCTGGATGATATTTATTATTTTTTTGATGTTGATTTTGTAACACTTAGGAGCGATAGGAATCCAGCGGCGACGACTCATCTAGGCAATACCACGATGAAGATTCTAGGGCGTCAGATGGAGTCAATAGTGATGCTGATGCCGCTAATCATAATGAAGATGATGGTACTGAAGCCACCAAGGATGACGAACCATGTGATGGTGTTGATATCACCATATCTACAGCTACAAACGGTGGTGTTGATGCCACCAGATTACTAGATGACAAGCCAAAGCACGGTGATGATGCTGCAAGTTCAGATGTTGTCGGTGGTACTGATGCCACCAAGAGTCATACAATTGTTTTGTCCTCTCCTCTACCTGAGGATACTTTTAGAAAAATGCAAAAAATGAAAAAACTACAAAATAAAAAATATGAATAAAGGAAAAGTTTCTGTATTTCTTTTGTATCCATCTGTGGTGATTGATGATGCTTGCATGGATTCTAGCATTTTGCATGCTCAGAAACCTTCTCCTGACCCTCATTCTTCAAGAGAGGGTCCCTCTATCCCCTTCCCTCAAGTACTCTGCTTAGGGAAGGGCCATAAAATAGAAAATCCCAAAAATAGGCACCAAACAGAGTTCAACGAGCAGATGATAGATAGATTCCAGATCCATCTGACTCTTCATGAGGTACTTAAGCACATACCTCTTTTCTAAAAGAAACATAGAGAGAAAACCACCGTACGTTGGAAGAAGATGAGAAATAAAATGTATAAATCCATGTGCTCACTCGTGCCACTTTCTTTGCCTCAGAACCGATTGTCAGCAAAGAGACCTAATGCAAGAGCTCCTTTTGTCAGAAGCCATATTCACGAGCAGCGGTTCGATCGTACTCTATTAGAGAGTGGATCCTTGATTAACCTCCTCCCCGCTACCTTACTTGACCGATTCAAGTTTGTCCCTCTTAGACAGAGAAGGACAGTTCTTCAGTTTGCAGATCGATCTGTTAAGAGGCTGAAGGGGTTATTAAAGGATGTTGTCATCACAATTCAGGGCTTGAAATTCCTCGTGAACTTTGTTGTGTTGGGCATGGAGATCCCTGAATGCGTGACCGATGCCCCCATCATTTTAGGACAACCTTTCTTGGCCACAACCAAGGCGGTATCCAATCATGATAGTTGGAAGGTATACTTTCGTGTCAAGGACAAGAGTGTACAAATAGAGATGATTGAGGAGATCATAGACAAAGACTCCGAGAAGAGTTTTGAGCAGATAACAGATTCTGAGGTATACGTCCACCATGAGTGTGATTTTATTATTGTAGATGATGAAGCCGTTTGGACAAAACTGATTTCATGAGCTCTTGTCTCAACTTCAGATGATGCAGAGTTACAGATACCAACATGTGAGAGTTCAGAGAGTGCACTCAAGACAGATGACACATTATAGGATGACGATTGTGATTTGGGTAGCGAAGTAGAGTATGTTTCTTGTGATTCAAATTCATATCCCTCGGGCTCAACATCAACTTTGATTGGCAGGAATTTGATGATTATTTACCATGTCTGATGTCCACAAAGCCTACAGCTAGAGCGGAGATCAAGCCAGCACAGATTATAGACACACCAACAGGGTCGTCTTAGTCAGACTCACTGATCCAGCGAGAGTTATCACATGCAGATTTGATAGCCTATACTCACACCTTTCAGAGACCAGATCCGCCAGCTCCCACACGTCTAGAACTTAAGACCTTGCTGTATAGCATGAAGTATAGATTCCTTGCGGGTGAGCCAGAGATGTCCTCAATCATTATCTCAGCAGATTTGACTAAAGACCAAGAATCTCGTTTGATGGAGGTTCTTGAAAGAAACTGCAAGGCAGATGGATTGTACCAGATCTCCAGGGGATAAGTCCGTCCCTATGCTCCACCACATATATCTCGAAGATGCCAAGCCATCGTACGAGTTCCAATGTAGGTTGAACCATAATCTTCGAGATGTAGTTATGAAGGAAATATCTAAGTGGTAGAGTGCTGATTTTATCTACCCCATCTCTGACTCTAAATGGTTTAGTCTGTTACATGTGGTAACAAGAAGATGGGTATCACTACAGTTGTGAATGCATATGGAGAGGAGATATCTACTCGAGTATTCACTTTCTGGAGGGTCGGTGTGGACTATAGACCATTAAATCATGCCACGAGGAAGGAATATTTCTCGCTACAATTTATTGATCAGATTATTGAAAGGTTAGCTGGGAAGAGTCATTATTGCTTTTTTTTATGGATACTCAGGATACAATCAGTAACCATAGCGCCCGAAGACCAGGAGAAAATGTTTCCTCTGTCTGTCTGGAATGTATGCTTTAATAAGGATGCCCTTTGGATTGTGTAATGCCCCGGGTACATTCCAAAGGTGTATCCTTTCCATCTTCTCGGACAAGGTGGGAAATTGCTTAGAGGTCTTCATGGATGACTTTTCGATCTATGGAGATGGGTATGATGCTTGTCTTTCTTTCCTAGATCGGGTACTTTAGCGTTGCATTGAGGCCCGCCTTGTCTTATCTTGGGAGAAGAGTCATTTCATGATGACTCAAGGGACAATTCTTGGTCACATCATCTCCAACAATGGCATGAAGATTGATCAGGCCAAGGTGGATATCATCAAGAAACTCAATCCACCATCCAATTTGAGACAATTGCAGTCTTTTCTAGGGCATGTCGGTTTCTACTGACGGTTAATACATGACTTCAGTCAAATTTCCCAATCACTAATTGATTTACTCACGAAAGACACTGAGTTCATTGTAGATGATAAGGGTCTTTCATCCTTCGAGACTATCAAGAATCTGGTTATTTAGGCTCTTGTCCTTCACCCACCCGATTGGTCTCTCCCATTTGAGATCATGATGGACGCTTCTGATTTTGCCATAGGAGCTGTGCTAGGACATAGGAGGGACAATGTACCATTTGCCATTAACTACGCTAGATGGACTTTGGATGCCGCTCAACGGAATTACACTATGACTGAGAAGGAGGCGCTAGCTGTAGTATTTGCTCTAGATAAATTTGGATCATATATTCTTGGATCTAGAGTGACTATATATACTAATCACACCGCCATATGATACCTCATGGCCAAGAAGGATGCCAAAGCCAAATTGACAAGATGGATCCTTCTACTCCAGGAGTTTGACATTGAGATTAAGGATAAACCTGGAGTCAAAAATGTGGTGGTGGATCACCTCTCCCGATTAGATAATCTTGAGGATTCTGATATGACCACACCTATCCCTGAAACTTTCCCAAACGAGGCAATTCTTGCTATCACCTTGCTCCCATGATATGCTGAATAATTGTGAACTATCGTCGCCAATAAAGTTCCACAAGGTTGGCCCATGAAGCGACTTGAGACCTTCATCGTGAATGCCAAGTCGTACCATTGGGAGGATCCCACCCTTTACCATGAAGGGGGGATAGTGTCTGGAGTTGGTGTATTGCTCAGGAGGTGCACCATAGCGTCCTCACCTATTTCCACAAGCTTGAGGTAGGGGGACATCACTCTAGGAGATGGACATCGCAAAAGGTTCTCCAATATGACCTTTTGTGTCCTTCCCTCTTCAAGGATTCAGATGAATTCGTGAAGAGGTGTACTGACTGTCAGAGGATGGGCACTTGTGGATAGAGAAATATGATGCCAATGTAGCCCATTCACTTTTGTGAGGTTTTTAACGCATTGGGCATCGATTTCATGGGTCCATTCCCTAAGAGTCAGGGAATTGAGTACATTTTGTTAGTTGCGGATTATGTTGGGTTGAGGCCATCCCTTCCCAAGCCGTAGATGCAAAAACTGTCTGAAAGTTCTTGAAGAAGAATATCATTTCATGGTTCAGGATACCTAGAGTCTTGGTTTCTGACGGGGGGACTCATCTTATCAACGACAAGGTAAGGACCCTTACTCACGAGTTCAACATTGACCATAGAGTTGCCACGCCATACTATACACAGACGAATAGTCTTGCTGAGGTTTCTAATAGGGAGATTAAGATGATTTTGCATAAGGTAGTCTGCCCAGATCGAAAGGATTGGTCACAACTTTTGGAATCCGTCTTGTGGGCCTATTGGACTTCCGTCATGACCTCTTTGGGCACATCTCCTTTCCGACTCGTTTATGACAATACATGCCACTTACCTGTAGAGATCAAGCACAAGTCACTTTGGGAAGTTAATGAGTTATTATTGGTTCATGAGAGTATAGGAGATCATAGGAGAGAAGAATTGGCAGCCCTGGAAGAGTTTAGAGATACAACCTTCTCAAGTATCCTATAATATAAGGAAAGAGTGAAGATATGTCATGATTCTCACAACAACCATAAGCAGTTTGAGCCGAACTGGAGAGTATGGTTACTTGATGCTAGGTTAAGATTATTTCTAGGAAATTATAGAGTAAATGGTAGGGATCATACTTGGTCAGAAAGGTACACAACAACTGTAACATTGACATATCCGAGTTGTCTTCTGAGTCCACCTTTTGAGTCAACGTTCAACGCCTGAAGCCATATCTTGATCATGATCTTGTGATCGTTAATATTATCCCTATTCATTTCATATGAGATGAGTTCCTTGACTAACATCACCTGCAACTCATAACTGATTTTCACTTCTACTCCGCCTATGTATAGGTCCATTTTGTCTATATCATTCATTCATTTTATTTAATACCCCAAGTTCATTTAATGATTTTGCTAAACTTAAGATGCACTCTATCCTAAGTATATGGGAGTATTGAACCTGTGATTATTCACTTTCCATTACCTCTATTTTTGTCGCCTATATATAGGTATATTTTACCCTAAGTATAGGGAAGGTAATATCTATACATTCTACTCCTTGATTTTCCCCTTTTGCATACAATCTCCTATATTTAGGATTACTAGATCCTAAGTATAAGGGGGATCACCGACTTCTGTTGATTATATTCTTTCATTCTTTTGAGTCATTGTAGTATAAGATTCTTTTCACTTCTCTATACTCAACACGAGTTATGTCTTCCTTCATCGCTATCTGATCACTCTGAGGACATCGTTCGAGCTAAGTATAGGGGTTGTCGTATATATTGTATATATACTTTATACATAACTCGTACTTTTTGTGTATTAATAACAAGACTATTAGTTATAAAACAGGAATAAAAATATTTTCAAAAATAAAAAGTGTTTGTAAAAATCTTTGTAAAAATGATTTTTGTATAGATTTTGTAAAAATGTTTGTATAAATGTTTTGTTTGCAAAAAGATTTGTAAATTATTTTTTGTATCAAAATTAGGTATACTGCACAAAATTTTTGAAAATTATGTAAAAATAAAATGTTTGCAAAAATAGTTTGTAATTATTTGTAAATGTTTGATAGTATTGAAAAATCTTTTGAAAAATATTTTGAAAAATGCTTACAAAAATTGTATTGTCACATGGGAAATAATTGTGGCGGTATGAAAACCACCTATGTATATATATGTGTGAGTGTGCATTAAAAACCATAATCTACCCCTAAATTCTTTGTATATAAGTACCCTTAATAATATTATTCTAAGATCTTGTAAATAAAACCTTTTTGTATAAATATGTAAATATCTTTGTAAAAATATTTCCTTCTCCTTATTGTTCAAAGTACATAAAAATATGAAAATTCAGAATTCCATAAAAATTTGCATATTTTGAAAAGCTTTCCACAAAAAGAGTTTTGTACATACTTGCATGTATATTCTTCAGAATCATTGTTGACATTTAAACTAGTCTGGAATAAAATTGAAGAATGGAGCTTGGTTAAGACCATAATCCCCTAACTTCAAAGGAAGCTTATAGGATTTGGGGCTAATACTTTCAGGTTTATAGCGACTTAATTCTTTGAATCCACTAGACTATGTTCACATGTAATCTTGATTATCCTAAGTAGAACACTTAACAACGCACACATGACTCTCAAAGATAATGGCTTGACTTGGACACGCACCCTACATGTAGCTCAACATGGATGAGATGGAGAGGAGGCAACATCCTTTGGCTTGGAGTAGCATATGAGGGAAGTACAACTAGCAAGAACCTCTCGTCCTCCTCTAGGGAGGGAAGTGCACCTCAACTTGGACTAGTAGCATTGAGGTCTAAAGACAAGAGACTGTGGGTTGTAATGAAGATTCAAAAGAGGGATAGTCTACTGGCTCAAGAAGAAAAACTCCTTATGTACATGTTGCACCGTGTAGATATGTTGTATATATGCACATCAAAGAAATGTCAAAAATTGCATAAACTCCAAAAAAGGGGACAAGCCTGATTGAAAATAAAATGCCCGTTGGAGTATATATATAGTGAATAAGCAAAGCTTATGTATTCCACCAACTCATCTCATGGATGCTTGTAGCTGGAGACTTAGCTACACTGGTTAAGCTCCAAGGGATATGTGGCTACACTGGTTACTGTCCATTCTCTTCTTTCCCCTCTTCTTGAGCTGGTTGTACTTGAACTTAGAAGGGAATACCATGCTCCTCGAGGAAAGAGTTGCTAGACTAGGGGATTAGAGTTATTGTTGAAGGAGTTTGATTCTTTACCATTTTCGAGGTGGGGAGCTACACACCACTTACACAGTACAAGGAAAGATTCATAGTCATTAAGGAGTCCTAACCATAGAATTGTGGAACTTAAATGTTATTAAGTCTTAATCCCGTTTCCCTATAAGGTTCCACCAAACTAATAATCCAAAGGTCTGACTGAGCTCCATACTCTAATTTTATGAAGATAAGTTTAATAATCAACTTTGATCTTCCTTTTTCTTTTCTTTTCTTTTCTTTTTCTTTCACTTCTTTTTCAAATGAGTGCTTGCTAAGGGAATAACAAAGGTGAAGTATAGGGGGTGATAAATCTATGATTTTCATTCTTTAAATATGTCTAAATACAATAAGTTAACATTATACATATCTTTGTTAGTATTCCATACTTAACACATATTTTCCAAAATAAAAGAATAAATAGAAAAGAAAAAGAAAGTAGGATGTAATTATGAAATAAGTACAGACTGACGCAAACCCCGAGAGAAGGTCAATCATTGACTTGATCAAGAAGGAATAAAGTAGGGGGAGAAAGGGTCCTTGTATAGCCACTTAACACATATACTTGTAAATATCTATATTTAATTATACTTTGTGCATATTATATTTTTCTTTTAACACATGTACATATCGTCAACAATAAAATAAAAATAAAATGAAAACTATAAAGCACAAAAGGAAATAAAAATAAAATCAAAGGTTCAGCGTACAAAAGACACATTAGTATATTATGTATAAACACTTATTTATTTTATACCTTTACTTATTTTATAAAAATCAAATAAAAATCATTTTATACTCCTTAATTTTTCTTGTAAATAAATAAAATATAAAATAAAAGGATATTTATATAAAAATAATAAAATAAAAATTAAAGAATAAAATACACAAGTATACTACGCATATACATAATACCCCACACTATATATACAATGTATATAATTTCTTAAAAACAATTAAAAATCACAAAAAAATACTTCAAGAAATAGAAAAACATTTTTTATTTTTACCATGTTTTATTTTAAATTCATTTACTATTTTATTTTCAAAATTTTTTAATTTATCCGCCTCAAATTTTCTGATTGGCTAGCCCGGGTCCACTGACCCGGGTCAACCCCTCCACCAGACCCGAATCCTCCCGTCAAGGGACTAATTTTTCTTACTTTTTCTCGACTGGGTTAGACCACCATTGCCCTCGATTTTTACGTCAGATTCCCCTCCTAGGATCTGTGATCCTCGTAGAACCCTAGGTGAGATCAGATCTTCCTTTGTTTTCGCTCCCTCGTCTGATCTTTCCAAACCATGGAGGAGCCCTATAAATACTTCACTCCGCCTCCGTTGGTCCTCAGCTTGTGCCTCGTCGCCTCATTCCTCCCTAGTCACCTCTAGAAGGGTGACAGGGATCCAGAGACCTTCGGAGAAGAGTTTGGTCATCATTTGGCCGATTGTTCAAACATGGTCAGAGCTCCTCTGTCGCGTACAACCTCCTCTGCCATTCACACTAGGGTCAAGGCCATGACCTCACCTTCCCCTCGCTGCACTTCGTTGACCATAGTATTACCTTCAAGTATTCCTCATTTCGCCTACATTGCCACTGTTATTTCGATTTCGTCCATTAGCTCTGTTGTCAGCTCATTTACTCTGACCAACTTGTTGGAGCTCCATCGCACCTATCTATCCACACTGATATCACCCACGACTCATCATCATCCTTTCCCCATGATCTGACCCCATGAATTTCGCTCATCGGAGCAAGATTAGGCTGGACATCTTCCCTCAATTTCCGTTAGATGTCCCTCGTACTCCCCCGTCGTTTCTCCCTATATTTACAAGCAATAACTCGACCGGAGCGAAGACTCTGAGTCCCTTTACCCTTTGTAGGAGCCTATGCATGCAAGAAGGTCTCAAACAGAGTCCATCTGAGTGGTAGAGCACCTACAGATGCTTAGCATCACCACGCCGTTCCGACCGTCCACCTTCTCATCGGAGCCATCCACTCGATGCGGAACACCAGTACGAAGGTGTTGGACTTCACCGTGAGACGATCACCCTCTTGGATCGATAGCATCCCTCGATCGATGCTCATCGTGCTTCAGTTCTTCCGGGATCCTTCAAAACCATTTGGTCAACCGTTGTCTCCCAGTTCTGATCTAAGTCATGCGATAGCCTCACATTCTGAGTGTTAGATCAGATTATTGGGCTCATCTGATTGTACGCTAGAGACCCCTTTTCTGACCAGCAACGGTCAACCATATTGTATACCTGCGCCACATTCAACTGTCGTCATATCTTTTCAGCGTAGGACCAGAGCCGTCAGATACACACACACACCGTACGCATGTCCTCAAGGGTATATTTCACTTTTTGTCTCATAGATTTGATTATTTCATTTTAGTCAAATAAAAATAACTTGTCGTTAAAAACATTTGCAGTAAGGATCCTATAGTTTTAATATTCACATTTTAGTCCATCTGAATTGAAGTCACGTGTAGCTTCACGTGGGATTTGGTGTATTTGCATATTTCTTCATGTGCTTTGAACTGGTTATGGAATGAAGTGATAGTTCTGATATTTGCACATATACCCTGTGAGCATTGCTTCACATGCTGTACATGTTTTGTCTGGACAATTTGCATTAGTAGCCCTCATTGTTTCAGATTGTGTTATCCTTTAGGACTAAGAACTTAAAATATTTGTAGAAGGGTCTCTATCAACTATTTTTAATTTCTTGAATTTTATTAAATGCAATAAATACTTAATTATATCCAAAAAATATTTAAAAATTTATGTGACCCCTACTAGCATATATTATTTATGGTGATTTTTGTTTATTGATTCTCATGCATTTTTTATTATAAAAAAATCAAAACACCTTAAAAAGTCCCACTTTGATTTGCAAAATACAAAAAATCGAAAGTCATTTAAAAATTCTACAAAATATCTATAGTTGTATTTTATTGTACTTTAGCTTCAGTATACTTTTTGCTGAAAATACCCCATAAAAAAATTTGCAAAAAAACCGAAAACTTATAAAAAAACATTTAAAATCATAAGAAAAATACAAAAATAGTGATTTCAGTTCCTATTTTTAAGTATTTCTTTCAAGTTTATCTTAAAAATAACTTCCAGGAATTTTGATCATTTACTTATTTTTAATTTGCAAAACAATCATGATCGTGCACTGTTTTCTTATTTTAACATTGTTTGATTTTTAGAAAACCACAAAAACATATGAAAATACACAGAAAGTTACTGAAAATACTACAAAAACCACAAAACCCAAAACTATTTTTACTTCAATTTTCTAAGTTTTTTTAGCCATTTGAAAAAAAAATAAAAAGATTGTGTATGCATACTTTTATTCCTTGTTTTGATTTCATCTATATTGAAAAATTAAAAATTTGAAAAATTTAAAACAACTAAAAGACATTAAAAATCCCTTGATTTCTGAAATTCTGCTTATTGAGTTCGATCTTGGTCACTATACCAGGATAATAAAAGTAGCAAAGGCACTTGATTTGTTTGTTTGATCTCTTAGTGGTTTATTTTCTCGATTGATCGATTTAATTGACTTAGGACAATGACATCTGCTTAATTAATCCATCTTAGTTAGCTCGAATCATAGGTAATCACCACTCTTGTTGATTTTCTCTACTATACTTAGGGATAGTTTCCCAAAGTATAGGGGGAGACAGACAGAGTTATGATCTGTATATTCCCACCCTCAACCCTACCTACATGTAGATACAACCTACTATACTTAGGATTATTTCATACTAATTATACGGGGGACGGTCGTCTTCATATTTATTTATTTCTCCATTCTTTCCGTCTTTATTCGTTATTGTAGTATATGTTTTTCTATGCTCAGTACGAGTTATGTCTTCTCTTTTTGTTTTCGATCTATGAGGACATAACTCAGGCTGACTATAGGGGATCGTATATACTTTGTATATACTTTATCCATAACTCATACTTTCATATTTTTGAATAATTATGGCTAACATTAACTATATATATATATATATACATATACAATTAATTAAATCAATTAATAAAAAGATGTAGATTATTCCTCAAATTCTTTTTGTAGATACTAATTAATAAATCAGGTAAAAATGTTTTGCAAAATATTTGAAAAATAGTTTGAAAAATCTTTTGAAAAATGATTGAAAAAAATTATAAAATATTTTCAATCTTTGTAAAAATGTTTGATTTGTAAAAATTCCTTTTCTTTGTGTGAAGTAAAAATGTTTGAAAACCTATTTGCAAATGGTTGCAAAAATATTTAGAAAAATCAATATATACTTTTCAAAAAACCTATGTAAAATGATTTTCAAATTTTTGTAAATATTTGTAAAAATCAATTGTAAAAAATATTTTGGACTATAGTTTTCAAAATTGTTTCTAAAATGATTTTCAAATAACTTTGAGGAATATATACATCACACAAATAAATCAGCATTTTTCACAAACTATATATATTTTTGAAAAGAATAACATATCCCGTGTGTAAATCCTTAAAAATCCTAATTCTTGTAAATAATTGATGGACCCCTGTGTAAATATTTGTACCTATCTTTTATTCCAAAAATCATTTGTTTTGAAAAGATCCTTTTTTTTTCAAAATCCAAAAATTCCAAAAACAATTGTAAAATCTTTTTCAAAAAATGCATAAAAATTTGCAAAACTTTTTTAAAAATCGATAAAAAGATCAAAACTAGATAACTTCATCACAAAAATATTTTCCTGCATTGTACATAGCATTTATGTTTTTCGGATTGAATTTGATAATTGAACTAGTCTGAGTAAAGTTAAAGATTGGAGATTGGTTGGACCTTAATGCATCTAACTTCACTGGAACCTTATAGGAACTAGGTTTGAGGTACTTCAGGTCTATTCAAACATGGTTCTTTGGGACACAGGGTGGGTTCAAGACACCTCAACTACCTAACTAGAACTTTTCAAGATGTACGCATGACTCTTGTCCCCCATGGCCTAACTTGGACATTTGCACCTTTCAGTTGCCTCAACTTAGTTGAAGTGGTAAGGGAATTGTACTTGCCGGTATGAGACACACACGAGTGGAAACATTCGCCCTCATCTATGGAGGGAAGTGCACCCCAACCCGTCTAGTGGTGTCGACGTCTAAAGACAGGAGAATGTGGGATGCAATAATGCTTCAAAAGAGGGATAGTCTTCTGACTCAAGAGGAAAAACTCCTTATGTAAATACTGATGTATATAGTATTTTCTTTTGTAAAAAATGCGTCGAAATAAAGACTCCAAAAAGGTGGACATGCCTGATTGAAAATAAAAATGCCTGCCGGAGTATGTATGTATTTGAAATAAGCAAGCTTGAGCTTCAAAAGTAAGAAATCGTGTAAACATTCAACTAGATGACTTGACTACGCTGGCCATGCATCCCCGAATAGGTAGCTACACTGGCTACCATCCATTCTTCTATTTACCCCCTCCTTTTGAGTCGGATGCACTTGAACTTAGAAGAAAATACCATGCTCCTTGAGGAAAGAGTTGCTTTATAGGTGAATTATTGAGTTGTCATACTAGAGAAATCAGTTCTTTTATCATTTCAGTTGGGAAGAGCCACTATCACTTGCAATGTACAAGTCAACTTCATAGTCATAAGGGTTTGTGTATGATGTAGACTAGTTCTGACATGGCTATTGAGGTGGTTTGAACCGAGTTTAGTGACTCTCGATGGCTGTTGTGTTTTAAATCTGGTTCTTGACCAGGTTCCACAAACATTCTCACATCAAGGTCTGACTTAAGCTCCAAACTTTGATTGTGTGAAGATAAGATTGAAAATTGAAATCAATCCAATTTCTTTCCTTTTCTTTTCTTTATTTTCATTTTCTGCACTTATTGCGTAAGTGTTTGCTAGAGACTAGCAAAGGCAAGTATAGGGGGTGATGACTCTCCTTTTCATCACAATTATTCTATCATTTTGGCCTTAAAAATCCTTGCTTATGCATTAAATATCATTATTTTGTACAAATTGACATTAATTATTTATCCCATTTATTGTACATAAAATATAGTTTTTAATGCCAAAATTGTAGATTGAAGTAAAGAAAAGAAAAATAATAAAATACCAAAGCTATTTTATGACCCTAAACCCCAAGACGATGTCAAGAATTTATTTGGTCGATAATGAATAGAGTAGGGTTGATAAGGGACAAATATACAATAAAATCCCATTCTTTTATTAATCAATAATGTATTTTTGGGACCTATTTTATTCTTTATTATTTATTCATCAAATAAAGAAACTTTGTACATGAAAGTTGTATATAAAAATATATAGAAATTTACAAAATCTAGTTTGCATAAAAAGGATACACAATGTACATTGTATACTCTAAATAAAAATCCAAAACTCAAGCTTCCCAAACACATATCTCTGAAATAAAAACTCAAAATCTATCAAAATCATCACTTTAATAGTATATAACTGATGAATCCATGATTCTCACTCTTTATTCTTTTATTTTAGTTCTTCTTGGTAAAACACCTTGTAAATACTTGTAAATACAATAATTTAGCATTTTTGCATGACGTTCTTAATATGGCATATTTAGCATGTATTTTGCAAAAATAAAAGAATAAAGAAAATAGAAAAGTAATGATGTATTAGAATAAATATAGAATGACACAACCCCAAGAGAAGGTCAAGACTAGACTTGTCGCAAAATCAAATAAGTAGAGAGAGATAGGGTCTACTATGTATTATATATATCATCTATACTTGTACATATTATCTATCTATCTATTTATTTTTGATAAAACCAAAATTATTTTATTCTTTTACACCCTTGTATATAACTTTAATAATAAAATAAAATAAAATAATAAAAATAAAATAAAAAAATAAAATCCTCAATTCCTTGCACAAAATACACATGTATATTCTACATTCACTATTTATTTTATACCCTTAAACCATCTAAAAATTAAAATGAAAATTATTTTATATTCCCAAATTTATGTTGTAAATAAATAAAATATAAAATAAAGGAATTTATGTAAAAATAGCAAAATAAAAATACTTGTACATAATACATAGGTATAATATACCAGTATATAATACTATATACTGTATATATGTTGTTATTTTTTCATACAAATAATTAAAAATTATAGAAAAAAATAGTTTATAAAATAATAAACATTTTTTATTTTATACACTTTTTGATTTAAATTTATCTACTATTTTTTATTCTATTTTCTTGGATTTCTGTACATCTTATTTTCTAATTGGTCCAACTCGGATCGTGGACCCCAATCAATGATCTCTTCAAGACTGGGTCGGGATGCAGCCTTCTCGCTAGAGAGTTTTCTCCGAATTTTCAGGCCCGAACCCGACCTCATCTTGCCTTGATATTCGGATCCGAGAATCCTCGTACATTCAAGATTCTCGCAGATCCCTGACGAGTCCGATATTCACAGTGTTAAAAATGTGTGTATTTGATCATGCGTAAAAATAATGATTTGTCATTTTGTTGTAGGCGGCAATCGGAATCGGTCAAGAAAATAACCACACAAAATATTTGTTGATTTTAATGAATGTGGTTTTATGTTTATTTTACTTGGGTAAGTCCCAAGGTCAAAAACAAGGAGGAAAAGGACCAACCTAGAATTATGTCTATCAAAATTCATGCGCGGTTTTCAAGGCAGTCTTTTTTGTAATTTTTAATGCAATAAAGGATGCAAAATGCAATTTTGGCCTAATTTAGGGACTAAAATGTAAAAGTTCATAAAATAATGTCCGAAAATATGAAACTTGACCACGATGCAAAATATGATGAAATGAATGCACTGTAAATTTTTTGGAATTTTTGGATGCAAGATGAATTTTTATGAATTTTTAAATGCAAACAAAATGAATTTCAATATTTAATTATAATAAATATTAAACTTAATTATTTTTAAGGAATAAAATTATCTAAGATCTATCAATAGGTAATGGACCTCAGAAAAATCCTAAACCATGAAAATACAAGTTTCAATACCTTAAAATCGAACACTGAAATATGCAAAATGATTTTTACAGGGCAATCTATGCATGCAAATGCAATTCTTTTTGGATACAATGTCAAGCACAATTAATTCTACAATATGTGATTTTTCAGGATTTTTTAGAGCAACGGGTAATCTATGGCAAATTTAATAGCACGAAATGGGCAAAATTCACAATCTTCAACAAAATAATTAATTATTAATTAACCACTGATCACAAAAATATCCACAATATGTCAGGTTGTAGAGAATTAATTGACGAACAAAATGCTATTTTTAGATAATTAAATAATGCAATGTAGAGGTCTAAAATTACTAGGGAACACAGGGGTACATATGCAATATTTAAATATAAATAACATAAATATAAAAGGCAGGGGGACTATATGTAGTTACCACTAATTGAGGGGGCTCTCTTGCAAAACGGCCAGAGGGGCACATGCGTGGCACACGCCCTCTGGAGGCGGAGTGATATGCAAATATGAAGATTGTCGGGGGCTTTTCGTAATTTACCCCACGGTCACGTGCGGAGCACGTGACCCGGGGGCTGATAATGGTTGTTGACACCCTCCCCCCCGGGACGCACATGCCTGGCAAGTGCACTGGGGGTCTCGAGTCGGAGTGCACGGTTGCGCGGTGGAGCAGTGACTGAGGCCCGACCATTGGCTGGCGCGGCGAGGTGGAAAAGGGAGCGCCCGACCACGGTGTTTGTTGGCAGAAGCCGTCAAAGGGAGCGCCCGACCACGGAGGTTTCTCCTGCCGATGAAGTGTCGGCAGCGCTCCGGCCTTGAAGCGGTGGCCAGCGGAGGTGAAAGGCAGAGTTGGAGGCAGTAGTTGTCGACGTTGTTGCGCGTCTTTGGCGAAGCTTGAAGCTTGGAGGTGCTGCCAGTGGATGTTGATGGTTGATAGCGATGGAGTTGATCGGAGGCGTCGGTGAAGGCGAGGTCGAAGGCGGTGGTTGTCGATGGAGAGTCGTTGGCTTGACGAGAAGAACTCAGAGCTCGTCAGCAATGGCCAGGGGAGGCTCTGCAACGAGGACTGGAGATCCTCGGATCTCGCCGGAGAGATGCGACGGCGCTGTCACCGTCGTCGATACTTGAAGCTATCGGCGAATGAAGATCCTCTAGGCGACGTTGGTTCTTAAATAGGTCGAGGGGTGGTGCTCCGGAGAAGGAATGGAAGGTTGATGTCATTTTCGATGAGATTCGATGGGGGGAAATCAATCGGAGCTGAGGCGAATCAGGAAGTCTGCGTTTGCTGATTGATTTGGAGATGCTTGACAGATCGATCGAGATTGAAGGGTGGTGACGACTCGAAGGAAGAGGCGGCAAAATCGAGGGAGGCCTGATTTGGGAAAGGGAGGTGTGATGGAGATGATGGTGTTGGGCCATCCGATCAGCCGAGATTGAACGGCCTAGAATGGGCCACATGGCGAACGGATGGAGGGCATGGCTCAGGCGGTACACGTGCGCGGTAGGTGCATGGGTGGCACGTGCTTCGCACGTGTGTGGATTAATTATTTTTTTTATTTTTTGTTTTTTTACAAAAACTAATTAATAAAAATGCCAAAAATGGCTGACACGTGACGGCTCCAAGAGCTGCCACGTGTCAGCACCACAAAATTCGAAAACTAAAGATTTTGTAAAATCAAAAATAAAAAGCAAACATCCTCAGATTGAAAATATTTCTTCACAAAAATTGCTCATCTTGATGAGATCAACAACGTTCATGAAGACATCAAAACCAAAATCAATCAAATGTACAAAGTGAAATTTTTGGGGTATCCCATGTACATAGAATACCTTGATTTTTGGGTTTTGTAATTTTTTTTGTTATTTTTAAAACAGATAAAAATTCGAAAAAATATGGTAAAATCAAAGATAAATATTTACATATTAATATAATTTTTTGGATTTTTATTAATTAAGAAAAAGAAGAAATAAAATAAAATATGAAAAAGACCAATTTTGTACAGTCGGTTAGTGAAGACTCGGACCAAATTTGTTTCTTTGATTTCAAGCTCAATTTGGATTTGGATTTTTGTGCATTTTAATAAAACTTTTATCAAAGAAGACAAATGAAAAATAAATGAACTAAAATAGGATAAGTATATACATAAAATAATATGTCAAAACCGCTAAAATACAAAATGTACAAAAGAGGCCCAAAATCCAACTTTCACATATGAGCTCCGAATCATTTGAACTTGGTCTTGTTTCTAAGGTAATTGAATGTACATTAGTTCAAAAGTGAGTAGGATAAAATGGACACTGGATGGGAAAGATATGAGGTTTTTAGTCTGGAAATCCTGAAACTAGGGTTTGGATTTTTGGTCAACTTATTTGGGTTAGTTATTTTTTATTTTTCATGTATTCCTGTTAGTGATATGTACACAGTAGAGGTGGGTTTGTGGTATTCGGAGTTAGCATGAATGAGTTAAAAGTCGGGGAAGTTAGGCTATTTACAAGTCAATTTTGGCTGAGATTTTTGGCTTCTTATTTTGTGCAGAAATTAGTGCTAAAATGCAATTCTTATTAAAACATGCATGAATGCTAATTATGCTAAATAGATGCAGAAATGTTGTTGATTTTGAGGTATTTGAGCTTAATTAATGAGATTTAGAGTGATGAATCCGAGATTCATCATCCCCCTATAACTAAACCATGCTTGTCACTGAGCATCAAAAAGAAATGCCATGAGGAGAAATGAGATTGGGTTCCATACCAAGACCATGAGCTGAAGGTGAAAATGAAACTAAACTCAACCTTTGGATTATTTGTGTGTCGGAACTTCTGTGAGAATTAGAATTTCAAAATCAACAACCTTCAAGTTCTATACATCATTGCTACAGTTTCGGCTCAGAAGTCATCTTAGATCAATCCTCTTCCTAAAGTATACCCTATGAACATTGAACAATCAACTCATGTGTGTGAAAGGTTTAAGCTCTTCCCATTCAGAATGCCAAACTACAATGCTCCTCTCTTCTCCAGTAACTCGTTCTCGGGGAGTCAGGTATTTCCTTCTATGGTCTGTCGCACTGTGTTAACAATCGAATTGGGGGAGAAGTTAGAAGAAGGAGAAAAGAACTGGAGGGTGGCCAGTGTAGTCACCTCTCCTTGTGAAGCTGGCCAATATAGCCGAGTCTCCACCAAGATCTGCAAGTTTTCTTTGAAGCTGGGACCTTTTTGGTCAGATATTTATTTGGTAGAATGCTTCTTTGTTTTTGGAATTTTTGGTGGTTCTGCTTGGATCTTGTTGTGCCCCTACGGATATAGAATCTTTTTGTTTCCGTACATTTTTTGGGGTCTTAGAAAAAATTGTGCCCAGCTGTCCATCCCTTTTCTGAAGTTTTATTTTAACCTGTACTCCAGTCTTAAAATTTCCACGCTACCAGAAAAGAAACTCACACAGTCTTCTAACATCCCGTCTGAGTTGAGATAAGTGCATAGTGTGAGAGTACAAATCAATTCCCTACTCCAGAGTTGTACCCAGAATGAAGAGACCAGGTTAGACACTAAGAGTCAAATGCTGCACGTTGTCATGTGGAACTCAAAGAATTAAGTCAAAGACCTGAAGCTTCTAAAATCCTATTTCTTGGTGAAGTTCCTGTAAAAACTAGGTGGATTAAGGTCAAGTCCAGACCACTCTCCGTTTCTGCTTATAACTCGGTTTAGAACCCAATGACTTTTCACAGATGCAAGTGCTGGATGAAGCGCAGGTGTGTGAAATGCAGACAAAACAAAATTTCTGTGATTTTTTATGCAAGGGATTTTTTGCTTTTTTAGACAAAAATGAATAATAAGCCATTTTTTCAAAAATTTTGGTTGCATACAGTTAGTAGCAAAACTCTTTTCCTATTTTTCTTTTGTTTTGTCGTTTTTTTTGTTTTTTTGTTTTCAAATTGATTACCCACCTTGTAAATACATATAAACTTACGTGAAAGTACGAGATATGGGTAAAATATATACAAAGTATATATATAAACCCCCTATATAGTTAGCGAGTGTTGTGTCCTCAGAGCACAAAAAGCATACAGAAGACATAGCTCGGGCTAAGCGTAAGAGAGTGAAAAAAGAAAAGAAAAAGAATCAGAGATGATACATTAGTCTGCCTCCCTATACTTAGACTGTGAACAATCAAAGTATAGAAGAAGAGCGAAAGAATGAGGCGATCGAGGTATGTGAATGAGGAGAGTATATACATATGAGCATCGGTTCCCCCTATAATTAGGCTCTGGTCAGCCTAAGTATAGATGAAGGGTGGAAAGGAAATGATAGTGAGAAGGAGTGTGATGAGGGAAATGGTATATACAGATGGCATCGGTCCCCCCCATACATAGGCATTGGCCTAAGTAGAGGAAGAAGCTGTACAAGGAGACCGATGTGTTCAGGAGGGAGGGTGGGTAGCCGATGATTAAGGTGATTTTCAGCTGATCTTTTTGTGAGCCTATGGTGGGAGATCGTAATGTCAAGATGGAGATGAAGCATATGATTCCCAACTATTATCAGTGTCATCCTCAGAAAAATCATGATGGATAGTAGATGAAGCGTATGAGTCATATGAAAGGTAGCCATCATCAGAATTATCCTCAGAGGAATAATATTTGAAAGTGGACACACTCCAGATATTCATGTCTTTTTGTTTCTTCAATTGTTTCCTCAGAATTCGTTCCTTCTTGAGATCAAGCAGTTTGTCCTCAGATGAATACTCAGAAGCATCGGTCTCAGTCAGCTCATAAGAATTAATATCAGTGTACTTGATGAGGGCAGGAGCATTAGCTTTGGATGAATAGTAGTTAGGAGCGGGAGTTGTACAACGAGAGTCGAATTTTGGATCCTTGCAAAGATATGGTTTTAGAGCTGCCCAACAAACTTCACTCATGTAGATTACCTTTTTCGGACATGATGAGGGATCCTCAGTTGATTCCTCTTCCGAAAGGTCAAATGTGACTTTCTTTTTCTTGCTTCATGAAGGTGTCGGTTCACTTGAGTATCCATATGAATAACCATTAGAATTCTTCTCATTGGCCGGTGTTCGCCCTGCATGTTTGTTCTTAGTCTTATGAATGTTGGTGCACTCACGATTTGGGATGATTTGGTCAAGATATTCAAAGTAGGTTGCCCCTGGGTGCGACCATGCATATGTCTCAGGATCATAGAAGAAAGATTTATCTATTTTGAGATCCGCAGGAATTCAAATACTGGGGAGAGTTTCTGCATGTTCGTTCTTAATTGATTCGATGTTGGAGCATTCCTGTGTCAAGTTGATGTAATCCATGTAGTCAGAGTAGGTTGACCCAGGGTGTGCCCATGCATAAGTCTCCGGATCATATGATTCATATACATGATTGTCCATGGTGAGAGCGGCTGGGAATGGAGCAGGGGGGAGGTTCTCTAAACCAATAGTCTCATCAAAAACCGTTATCTCAAGTGTATCAGCGGGGTAGGGCTCTTCTACCATTTCATGGTTACGGTTGTCAGGGACTTCATGGGTTGCCTCATAACATTGTGATTCCTCAAAGACTTGGTCAGATCGAAGTGCTTCCAATGCTGTAAATTTGATTTCCCGAGTCTCACAGTCAATAATTGCCTTAGCCAATGCTAAGAATGGCTTTCCAAGAATAATTGGAGACTAGGTGAATTCTCCTTTATGCTCAATATAAATGATCGTGAATTCTACTTTGAGCGGAGCACCGTGGAATTTCATGATGACAGAAATGATTCCTCCCAGCTGCTTTATTGATCGGTCAGCCAATTATACAATCTCTCGTATCTTCCTGATCAGTCTGAGTTTGAGTTCGTGAAATATAAAGATCGAAGGATATTGATAAGTGAATCGTCATCAATCCAAGCATGGGTGAAAATTGTGTCTTTGATCATGCAATCAAATCTGGGCAACCGCTTCACTATGTTTTGGTTTTTCTCTTCAACACCAAGGAGGAGGCCATTGACAAGATATGTTTTTCAGTCTTTGTTCTAATCCTGCCCGACTTTTTCATCATTAATTTATCCATTACAAATTCTTTAAGGTCGGGGAAGTATTCAATGGCCTGTATAAAGGGAAGTTCAAACATCAATCTTTTTTCCATTGCTCCCCGAAAAGCAGGATCCAAATTTTTCATCTTCAGTCTCAATTTTTTTGTATTTTTCGAGATTTTCAATTTTTTTGGGATTTTTTAGTATGGTTTGGTGATGTGGTGTGTTCCTTAGATGAGCAGGAGCTTTGATGTTCAGGGTAAATGTTAGAGGCATAGTCATTCCTAGGGGAGTAATATGCAGAGGTGTCGATGTCGAAATCATCCCGAGGTTTCTGAATATCATCAAAATTTTTAGCATGAAATCCAATCATTTCCTCATTCATTTTTATGTCTGAGCTCCCATAAAATAAACTGAGCCGTTCAGAAAAATTTCTGAATTTTTCATCTATTAATTCAAATTTCTTATTTATCCTCGAAATATTATCCTCAAAATTCTATTCATGATCAATCATGGGAGCAGTCAATTTGTGTTCAATAATTTCATCTTCCATTTTCCTGTATGTGCTGAGAGGAGAGTTTCTTTGAATATCTGATGTATGACCATTATTTTCTGAAATTTTCTCCTCAAAAATTATGGAAGGAGGCTGCTGAGTGGAAGGATTTTACGGGAATGTGTAGGTCTCGTACTCGACATGCTGTGACTCGGACATGTAATCCTGATATGAGTAGAGTCTACTTCCATGGTCATGATTGATCGTATCTTCGAATAGCAGGTCATACAGGGTGCATATGTGTCGATATTATCCATGTGATCCTCTGTATGTATAGGTTGATCAAATGAGTGATATTCGGGTTGGTCAATAAGGATTTGATCGTTGCGGTCAATCCAACACTGATGATCATTAAGTGCGGGTCTTTCCATTTGGGTTTGTTTTCTTGGCTAGTCATGAGACTCAAAGGTGTTTTGATCTTGAAATGGTTTATTAGCGAGAAATCAAGAATAAGACGGTTCAGTCCAAGATGGTAGGTGGTCATGTGCGGTCGGATGATTCGAGTAGAAATTCAATGAGGGGGTCGAATTCATCCGCAGGTAAAAGTCTCCCGCACATGTTGGAGGATTATTGAGAGAAGAGGATTTAGTTGATTTGAGCCTAACCGAGACAAATTCATTTTCATAGTATAGCTCTGATGGATTTTCAGATAAATGCTCGGCCATTTTTGAAAGAGCTGAAAGGAATGATGGTTTGGGATTGCAATGATTTAAAAGTTCCATGATGAGGATTAAATCAAGAAAGGGAGAGAGATGATTGCATAGGATAGTCAAAAGAAATTTTATCAAATGTGCGGCTTTTGATCTTTGATATCGGTTCACGCACACCAATGCAAACACAAATCAAACCCGAGTTCCACCAACACATGCAATGAAGCCGTAAGAGTTCGGCTATTATCTTTTCAAATTTAGTTGGTGATAAATCAATCTTGGCAAAAATTTAGCGAGCTGTTAGGTGCCGAAATTTTTGTAATGACTAGACTGAATTCTTACGACTAGTTGTACCTACTTTCAGCCAGTATGGGAGTAAGTACGGACCGTAGAACGGTTACCCGTTACTTGAGGATGAAGCCTTATGCAGTGTCCTCTAAACCACCCACTTTGCTAAGGGAAATCCGGATTGTTTATCGGCTACCCGTAGATCCTCACTGAGAAGAAGCTAATTGTTTTTTTGGTAGAATCAGTAGTCAGTATGAAAATTCAGGTTTGGACTCTAGCCTTAAGTGTCATCTCTTGCTCACTCAGAAAATAAAATAATCCAAGCTCGGGGTTGCTCTCCCTCAAAAATTCTTGATTTTATGAGTATTAAAGTCGTCTATATTTAACAGTCCCAATTTTAATTAGGTAATCACTGAAGATTTAAAAATGAGCACAAATACACCTCTAACGTCCAATCCTAATTTCCTTTTAAATTTATGTGACAAAACAAGAGGAGGAATTCGAGAAAAAGCCGATGCACGTGAAACAATGATGTATGCTCAGTTAGAAGACTTACAGTGAATCCTCGCAATCTCCATGTGGGATGCAATACAGGAATTGAAAATTTATTCTATATGAATGCAAGCCGATGAAAACCCACACCTAGCAGAAAGTTCTATTAGCAGGGAAAGAATTGAGTTAAATTTGGCTAAATTGAACGATCTATGTGCATCTCAATTAATGTGCAGTGTGGCCTAAGGTCCTACGAGCACAAAAAAAATTAAAAATGCTCTAAGATCCGTATGTACAGGTCTATCCTAATCGCCACTCAAGTCGGACCCCATCCTCATTGGAGAGTGAAACAGGCCATGACACACCACAGAAGAAAGTTCAAGGTCTTTTTACACACGCAAGAGTCCAAACAGACACCACTGTAAATAAGCAATTAATTATAGAAATAAAATTGCAGAAATTAAAATCCTAGACTCTACGCTCTCTCACGACTCGACTCGATCTTAATTTATTTACGGCTTTTTTAGAAGTTGGTGAAGATGCTTCGGTTTCTTGAAAAACCGCTCCACGTATGCCGAGTACCTCGAAAGAAAAATAAGAGAGAAAATGTAAGAGACTGACTCAAAGATAAATTAAAAGTAAAATAAGAAAAATAAATGCTGAAAATAAATGCAGGAAAAAAATGAAATTTACAATGAAAAATTCAGGGTCAGATTACCCGAATGCGAAAACCGAACAAAATTTTCTAACACAAAACTAAGTTGTTTGCCTCCCCGGCAACGGTGCCATCTGACGAGTCTGATATTCGATGTGTTAAAAATGTGTGTATTTGATCATACGTAAAAATAATGATTTGTCGTTTTGTTGTAGGCGGCAATCGGAATCGGTCAAGAAAATAATCACACAAAATATTTGTCGATTTTAATGAATGCGGTTTTATGTTTATTTTACTTGGGAAAGTCCCAAGGTCGAACACATGGATGCAAAGGAATAACTTATAATTATGTCTATCAAATTCATGCACGGTTTCGAACCGGTCTTTTTTGTAATTTTTTAATGCAATAAAGGATGCAAAATGCAATTTGGCCTATTTTAGGGACTAAAATATAAAAGTTAATCAAACAAAGTCCGAAAAATATGAAACTTGGCCACGATGCAAAATATGATGAAATGAATGCACCGTAAATTTTTGGAATTTTTGGATGCAAGATTATTTTTTATGAATTTTTAAATGCAAACAAAATAAATTTCGATAATTAATTATAATAAATATTAAACCTAATTATTTTCAAGGAATAAAATTATCTAAGTTCTATCACTAGGTAATGGACCTCAGAAAAATCCTAGGCCTCGAAAATACTAGTTTCAGTATCTATTAAAAATCAAATACTGAAATATGCAAAATGATTTTTACTGGGCAATCTATGCATACAAATGCAATTTTTTTGGTCACAATGTCAAGCTCTATTAATTATACAATATATGATTTTTCGGGAATTTTTAGAGCAACGGTTAATCAATGGACAATTTAATAGCATGAAATGGGCAAAATTCACAATTTTCCACAAAATAATTAAAATTAATGAACCACTGATCACAAAAATATCCACAATATGTCAAGTTGTAGAGAATTAAATGACGAACAAAATGCTATTTTTTAGATAATTAAATAATGTAACGTAGAGGTCTAAAATTAATAGGGAACACAGGGGTACTGATGCAATATTTAAATATAAATAAAATAAAGATAAATGGCAGGGGGCCTATATGTAGTTACCACTAATTGAGGGTGCTCTTCTGCAAAACGGCCAGAGGGGCACGTGTCCTCTGGAGGCGGAGTGATATGCATATATGAAGATTGACGGGGGGGCTATATGCAATTTACCCCACGGTCACGTGCAAAGCATGTGACCCGTGGGCTGATGATGGCTGCTGACATCCCCCCTAGGACGCACATACCTGGCACGTGCGCTAGGGGGTCTCGGGTCGGAGCGCCCGGCCGCGCAGTGGAGTAGTGGCTGAGACCCGGCCGTTGGCTGGCACGGCGAGGCAGAAAAGGGAGAGCCCAGCCACGACGGTTGTTGGCGGAAGGCAGCGAAGGGAGCTCCCGGCCATGGAGGTTGCTCCTGGCGATGAGGTGTCGGCGAGGCTCCGGTGTTGAAGCGGCGGTCGGCGGAGGTGAAAGGCGGAGTTGGAGGCAGTAGTTGTCGACGTTGTTGCGCGTCTTTGGCGAAGCTTGAAGCTCGGAGGTACTACCGGTGGAGGTTGATGGTTGATGGTGATGGAGTTGACTGGAGGCATCGGTGAAGGCGAGGTCGAAGGCAGTGGTTGTCGATGGAGAGTTGTTGGCTCGACAAGAAGAACTCGGAGCTCGGCAGCAATGGCTAGGGGAGGCGCTGCAACGAGGACCGGAGGTCCTCGGATCTCGCCGGAGAGATGCGACGACGCTGTCACCGCCATCGATAATTGAAGCTATCTGCTGATGAAGATCCTCTATGCAGTGTTGGTTCTTAAATAAGTCGAGGGGTGGTGTGCCGGAGTAGGAAAGGAAGGCTGATGTGATTTTTGATGTGGTTCGATAGGGGAAATCAATCGGAGCTGAGGCGAATCAGAAAGGTGGCGTTTGCTGATTGATTTGGAGATGCTCGAGGGATCGGACGAGATTGAAGGGTGGCAGAGACTCAGAGGAAGCGGTAGAGAAATCGAGGGAGGCTCGATTTGGGAAAGGGAGATGTGATGGAGACGATGGTGTTGGGTCGTCCGATCGGCCGAGATCGGACAGCCTAGAATGGGCCACGTGGCGAACGGATGGAGGGCATGGCACAGGCGGTGCACGTGCGCAGCACGTGCATGGGTGGTACGTGCTTCGCACGTGCGTGGATTAGTTATTTTTTATTTTTTATAAAAACTAATTAGAAAAATACCAAAAATGACTGACACGTGGCGGCTCCAGGAGCGCCACGTGTAAGCACCACAAAATTCAAAAAATAAAGATTTTGTAAAATCAAAAATAAATAGCAAACGACCTCGGATCGAAAATGTTTCTTCACAAAAATTGCTCGTCTCGATGAGATCTACAACTTTCATGAAGACAAAACTAAAATTGATCAAATGTACAAAGTGAAATTTTTGGGGTATCCCATGTACATAGAATACCTTGATTTTTTGATTTCGTTTTTTTTGTTATTTTAAAACCAGATAAAAATCCAAAAAAATATGGTAAAATCAAAGATAAATATTTACACATTAATCTAATTTTTTTGAGATTTTTATTAATTAAGAAAAATAAGAAATAAAATAAAATATGAAAAAGACCAATTTTGTACAGTTGGTTAGTGAAGACTCGGACCCAATTTGTTTCTTTGATTTCAAGCTCAATTTAGATTTGGAATTTTACGCATTTTAATAAAACTTTTATCAAAGAAGGCAAACAAAAAAGAAATGAACTAAAATAGGTTAAGTATTTACATAAAATAATTGGTCAAAAACCACTAAAATACAAAATGTACAAAAGAGGCCCAAAACTCAACTTTCACATATGAGCTCCGAATCATTTGAACTTGGTCTTGTTTTGAAGGTAATTGAATGTATATTAGTTCAAAAGTGAGTAGGATTAAAACGGACACTGGATGGGGAGGATATGAGGTTTTTAGTCCGAAAATCCTGAAACTAGGGTTTGGGTTTTTGGTTAACTTATTTGGGTTAGTTTTTTTTTTATTTTTCATTTATTCTTGTTAGTAATATGTACACAGTGGAGGTGGTTTTGTGGTATTCGGAGTTAGCATGAATGAGTTAAAAGTCGGGGAAGTTAGGCTATTTACAGGTCAATTTTGCCTGAAATTTTTGGCTTCTTATTTTGTGCAGAAATTAGTGCTAAAATGCAATTCTTATTAAAACATGCATGAATGCTAATTATGCTAAATAGATCCATAAATGTTGTTGATTTTGAGGGATTTGAGCTTAATTAATGAGATTTAGAGTGATGAATCCGAGATTCATCAATACCTAGAATCATCCGAATCCTCCTAGGGTTGTGTTCCACCTCTCGATCTTTCTAGACTCTCGGCCATGCCTGTAAAATGACTCTTCTGCCTCCATAGCCCTCTATCTCGACCCTCGTGCCACCATTGTTCCCAATCTCCCTTCAGTGAAGTTTTTCCGTCGTTAGAGTAGCTTAGGATACGTCGGAGGCGCCTAGAGTCTTGTAGCTCGCTTTGAGGCCAGAGTACCACTGCAAGGAGCTTCCCAGCCAGCCGCAGCTTGGTCGAGGCCAACACCCGTCTGCTCACCTTCGCCTGAAGCTCAGAAACCCATACGTACCTTCAGGTATCTATCTTTCCTTTCGCATTGCCTGGTTCGATCACATCTTCCCCTTTCATACGGCCATAGTCATCTCTACTCTAACCAGTTGCTCGGAGCCCCGTTACACCCCTTTACCCGTTCCGGTCGATGCTACACCTTGACCCATACCTTCTCTCACAATCTGATCATCCTTAGACCAGCTCATCAGAGTTGGGTTAAAGCAGTATCTCCTTCCCTCATTTTCATCGAAGATCGACCAGTATTCCTCTTCGTTTCTTTTGTCTCCAGCAGCAATAACGAGGACTGGAGCATAGCCCTGAGTCCCCTCTACTATTTGTAAGATAATACGCCCACGAGAAGACCACTTAGAATCCTCAGCTGCACAAGCAGAGTAGTTCCAGGAGAGCAGCCACCGCCACGCTCATCCAGCCACCATCACCTCCATTAGAGCTCCCAGTTCGACACACATCACCTCCACAAGTCTCCCGAAGCCCCCAGATCATTCATCGGGTCAGCGGATCTCTTTCCCTGCTTGATCGAAGATCTTTCAGGGCGAGTTCTTGCAGACTTGCTTCCCACCATTGGATGATCACGCCTCTGCCAGATTGCATCCAAACCGCTCGACAGCATCAACTTTGGAGCCGTTAGATCTCATGCACCTGACACATCTGATGCATACATTCTAGACAAACCCTAAGCCATCAGATCTGCAGCAGGAGTCGATCAGCATTGTACAACAGCAACAACCACTGCGCACACCACGTGTCCTCGCCAAGGGTATATTTCCCTTTTGTCCTCGTATGTTTCAATATTTTACTTTAGTTCATAAATAATTGTTCTAGTTAAGAACTTTTACAGTTTGGACCTCGTAGTTTATAGTATTTGCATTTAGTCCCTCGTAGAGTTTTTGGGTTATTTGCATGATCTGTCTCGAACGCTACTACTGTTAGTTAATGAATGCTATGTTTTCAAAAATTGTATGTATACCCCAGTGTGTTGAATATTAAGCATGTACGTGATCTGATTGGGCTTTTTGCTAATTCAACCCTAAGCTTTAAAAGGGTGTTATTGATTTGGTCTGTGAACTTAAATATTTACAAAGAGGTCCTTGTGAACTGTGCTTAATTACATATTGTGTTTTGGACTTAATAAATAGAAAAATAATTCAAAAAATTACTTAAAAATTATCATCAGCTCATGTTAGTGTGTAATATTTATTATAATTTTATCGAATTGATTTATTTGCATTTTCTATTTTTAAAAATTCAAAAGCCTTCAAAAATATCCATGTTTGCCTTATAAAAATTATAAAAATACAAAGATGTTTTAAAAATTCTATACGAATTCTTGTGGGTGCCTTTTTCTGTGTTTTACTTCTAGTGTTATTTTTGTTTGAAAATTCATCATAAAAATCCTAAAAAATACATAAAAATCATATAAAATCAAAGAAAAATCCAAAATTGAAATTTTGATTTTTATTTGCAGTTGTTAACTCCTATTTTATCATAAAATTGTTAATATGACTTTTGGGTATTTTAAATTTATTTAATTTGCAATTTCGTCCTTACTGTGCACTGTTTTGAACTTTGATTCTTATTTGATTTTATAAAATCACAAAAATAATTGAAAAAATCCAGAAAAATTACCAAAAACACTTTAAACCCCCAAAAACCCAAAATTATTTTTACCTTATTTTTTTGTCTATTTTTGGTTGTTTAGAAAAATCCAAAAAAGATTGTTATGTTGCTTTCCTTTATTTTTGTTATTTTGTTTTCTTATTAAAAAATAAAAAAACTAAAAATTTAAAAACCACTAAAATTGTTTTATTTCTTCAAATTTTGACTACTTCCTATTCCTTCCGTGCTCCTTATGTTCGACCCTGGTGGCTATACCAAGTAAATAAAAATAGTGAACCGCTTATATTTCTTGATTGTTTGATTTTTCATTGAGTGGTTTTATTTTTCGCGGTTGATCACGCTTGGTGATTCGGGTCACAACGACCCCTGTTTATTTTTCTTACTTAACCCGAGTCACCAGACGTGTCATTAGAATGGTGTCGTTACCGGGGAGCACGGTTTAGTAGTCTTATTTCATTTTATTTTTATTTTTCTGATCTATTTGTTATAACTGTTTCTGACATCTTCTATGTTTTGCTTTTTGTGCGAGGAACCGCTCGAGGGATGCTTCGGCTTGCTAGTGGAGGAACCCATAGCTGAGGAGGAGCAGAAGAGCAGGAGGATTTAGTAGTAGCATACTAGGTAGTTTATTTTTGTAAAACATTTTTATTGTTGTAATAATTGTGGGCTTGGACACTTGCTTGGACACTTAGACTTTGGGGTCTATTTCGCCGAGTATTAGTGTACTCAGGGGACCTCACCACGGTTTTTCATGGTTTTGTTTTCATTACATTCTATTTCGCTCGAGGATTTATCCCATAGACTTAGGATTTTCTGCTGATTGTGACGTAATTATCCAAGGCCCCACACCTAATTGCCTATGTGTTCCTATATATCGTAATTGGACTAAGCTAAAATAAAATCAAAAAAGTTAACTTATTGGGATTAGAGACCACGTGCCGAGAGAGACCATATACAACACCGGCAGGACCCATTGTAGTGGGCACCAATTGCCATTAGGGCTGTCAGGAAAGCTCGAGCTCGATGAGTTGAACTCGGGCTCAGCTCATTAAGGGCTCACGAGCTGACTCAAAACCTTAACGAGCCCAAGCCCGAGTTGGGTTTTATGGCTCGTTAGCTTATCGAGTCGAGTCCGAATTGGGCATTGTTCAACTCGGAAACTCGACTCGATAACTTGTTTCCCCTCTTAGTAAAAAGTTGAAAATCTATATACCGAAACTTCCCCAGACTATAGACCAACGGTTCCTATTTCCTAACCATAATGACTCGTTAAGAGGTTCATTTTCATAATTTAATGTATAAAATGGAGCAATGACTCGTTAAGAGGTTCATTTGCATAATTTAATGTATAAAATGGAGCAATGACTCGTTAAGAGGTTCATAAGCCAGCTCATTTTGAGGATCGTGAGACGGCTCAGAAACTCATGACTCGATAAGAGGCTCATGAGCCATCTCATTTTGAGTCTCGTGAGCTAGCTCAGAAACTCGTGGCTCGATAAGAGGCTCGTGAGTCAACTCGAACTTGAGGAGTTCGAGTTCTAGTTGGTTATCCAGGACTCGACCCTTATCGAGCACGAGTTCGAGCCTTAGGTTTCTTATCGAGTTCGAGTCCGAGTTGGGGCCAACTCGGCTTGTTGAACTCGATAGACACCCCTAATTGCCATCAAAGAACAGACTCCGAACTCTCTTACTGATTGTTAGCTATTTGTGCTTCACGATTAATAGAAATTGCTTGTCTAAGGCCGATTTCCTCGTGCATCATATAGGTAGTTTATTTTCTGTCTTTACTTTTATGCGCGGATCACCCTGCATGTAGAGTGATGGAGTCATGTACACATTTCTATTCTTCGCATGCATCATTGTGTTTGATCGCGCATCGGATTTTTTCGACTTCCTCCCCCTTGTTTTATTGGACTCAAAATAACCAAGGAAATTGAAATTTTCGATAGGCATTGTCTTATTTTGGAAAAAATATCTAAAAAGAGATAACCAAATAAAAATTGGGACTACTAATGCAAACTTACCCTAAAAACCGACTTTACTTAAAAATTCTAGTTTTGGGGAAAACTCCTATGAGTATTTTACCAGGCAGCTGGTAATCGGTCCAGGACTTCCTTAGGAGATTAGGCATATTAGGTAACCGGCAAACGATCTGTACCCATACTCACTGGGAAAATCTAGTTCTGAGATTCGGGCCAGTCTCCTGGGAGCATTGGGTTCCCAACAACTCGCTTAATCGCTCTAATAGATTGATTTATCACCTTAATAAAAAATGACAAGACTTATGACCGATCTTTCAAGGTCATCAGCTCGAGTGTTGAGTTGGTGAAAAATTGATTTGACTTTACATCTTGGTTGCATTCCAGATCCAATATACATAAATCCCTACATCACGATGATGGGAAGGAGGTCCCTTAGGCTGCCTTTGACAGCACCACTTTCGAGCACTCATCTCCATTCATATAGGGCGGCTTTAGAGAGACCAGACCTGCTCTCTGATCCTGAGTTCGCTACCATCATGTTCCCCCTTAACCACCCTTCTACCAGTCCTGAGGTTTTAGAGCAGAGGCCGGCATAGTTATTTGTTCACTTGACAACACCTGAGTTGGAGTATTTTTCCTATGTAGAGACCCAAGAAATGGCCAGTAGTAAGGGATGCACCGATGAGCAGCCGCATGTATCATTGTATGTACTTGACGAGGCCACCATCAACAACACATTAATAGCCTCCTTGGAGACCATGCAGTTACAGATCAGAGACCATGGAGCATTTATGGTAGAGGTGCGATGAGAGTTGACGCAGATGCAAGCCGACAGAGTAGAGCCACAAAGACTAACCGGTGGAGATATGCTAACAGATGGAGGAGGAGATAGACGCCAAGATGATCAGCAGGAGCCAGCTAGACCAGCACAGATGATGAGGCAGTTGCACAATCCTGGTGCAACTCTCACTCACCATTAGATTCAGCTTTCAGAGATTCTGGGCGACTTTGAGCTTCGCCCCCAGACCATCGAGTCCATCCCCAAGTTCCATGGGCCAGACACCGAGGAGCCACACCTCCATCTATAGGAGTTCGAGATGATCTGCAATACGATCCACAACGGATTCGTAGATGAGGACAAAATCACCTTCCCATTCTCCTTAGTTGACAAAGCAACCTACCGACTGAAGCATTTGGGGAGGTATATCACTACATGGTAGCAACTCTGGACCGAGTACTTGAACAAGTACTATCCACTCGGCTAGACCAACACAGCATGAGCCACGATTAATAACTTCATCATGATCCCAAATGAGCAGTTTCATGAGGCTTGGGATGATTTCAAGATCTCATCGACTGGCATTTACAAGACGAGATATCTAAGTCCAACCTTATGCAGAGCTTCTTTTATGGGATGACACCGCAGCTGTATGGGCTAGTAAATGCCTCGTGTGGAGGGTCCTATTTTTCCAAGGATGAGGACTAAGTCTGGGCCATCTACGAGGAGATGGCAGAAAACTACACGGTGATGTCCCAGACTAGGGTCTACACTCAGGGGAAGCCCCTCCCACATGCGATCTCATATCAGAGGATTGTACGTGTCGATGATGGTCCTTCTACTTCGTCAGCAGCAACACATGACGAGTCCTCAGCCACTAACATGGGCATCATAAGCAAGAAGCTGGACCACATCAATATCATCGAGAAGAAGTAGTGCTAGGGCCTGACCTAGATCGATCAGTTGGCACAGACACTGAGTGACCTGAAGACTCGGATAATGTTTCTCTAAGAGGCATAGACGGCTCCATAGCCCTATCTTAGGTCACGAGCTGATCCCAGCAGCAACAGCTCCACCCAGCCATCTGCCACATACCGATAGGTCCACCACATTCATGCAGAGCAACTCCAGCAATGGCAGCACTACTCACAACCACTACCATCTCAGGACACTCAGATGATGGTCTACAAGTCGAATCAGCCCCTGCAGTACTTCCCTCACCATACTTCGAGTAGCAGGAGCCGTTTGATTGAAATCAATGGAATTTGGTACGATCGGTACCATCAGTAGTCCAGGATCCGTCGTGATCATCCAAGTTTCCGATGGTCTACCGAGGGCACCTCGTCCCATTAACAGCCTCCAGATCAGGCAGGGCAGAGCATCTAGTAGCAGCAACCCCATCACTCCCAGTAGTACCAGCAGCATGTTCCTCATCTCTACCATCAGGGACAATAGTGGAGGCAGCCAAAACAGCCTCAACAATACTCCCAACCTCCTCACTACTAGCAGCAGTCTCAGCCTCATCTCCAATGAGGCAACCCGTCTGGTTCTCATGGACTTGTCGATGAGAACCCAGCCCTTGATGACCTCTCCGCCTACATACTGACCAGCAAGCATCCTTCCCACGAGAGATGGATGAGTTCTGACAGGAGATAAGGGAGATTATCATGGGCAAGGCTTCCATACCCGCTCAGATTGAACCTAACCCAAACAATCTGAAGAGGAAATCTGAGCAGGTACAGTTTACAGAGGCTACCACTCCTAGTGATACTTTGGCTAATATTTATTCCTATGTATTTGATGTTTATTTTGTGACAGTTAGGAGCGATTGGATGTTAGCCGACGGTGCTTCGTCTGAGCAACGACCACATGGAGATTCTGGAGCGCCAAACAAGGATGATAGCAGTGTTGATGCTGCTCATGATGACGACGACGGTGGCGTTGAAGCCACTAATGATGTTGATCCAACCGATAGTACTGAGGAAGTCATGATTCCTGATGTAGATGGTGGTGTTGATGCCGCCTTGTTGAGAGATGCTTGGCCAGAGAGTGGTGTTGATGCCGCAAGAGCAGATGATGTAGGTGGTACTGATGCCATCAGTTTTCCTTCAGTTATGTTACCTTCTTCTGTATCTCAGGACAGAAAAATACAAAAAATGGAAAAAAATAGAAAAGAACAAAAAAATGAATGAAGGAAACGTTTATATATCCCCTACGAGTCCATATGTGTTGCATGATGATATTGGTGTGGATTCTACTCTTCTACATGCACGGGAGCCTATTCTTGACCCTCATCTTTCTGGAGAGGGTCCAACCATCTCCTTCCCTCAAGCACTCTGCTTAGCAAAGGGAAATAAACCAGAAAATCCCGAAAAGAAACACCAGTTAGAGTTCGGCCAGCAGATGATCGGTCGAATCCAGATACAGTTAACCCTACAGGAGGCACTAGAACACACCTCCTCTTCTAGAAGAACTTGAGAGAGAAGACCATCATCCACAGGAAGAAAAATAACCACAATGCAGAGATTCATGTGCTCACTCGTGCCACTTTCTTTGCCATTCAGAATCGATTGCCAGCGAAGAGACCTGATGCAAGAGCTCCATATGTCAGATTCCATATCCATGAGCAGCGATTCGATCGAACCCTATTAGACAGCAGGTCTTCTATTAACCTTCTTCCGATAGCCTTACTCGACCGATTCGAGTTTGGCCCTCTTCGAGAGAGCAGGACAATCCTTTAGTTTGTTGATAGATCTGTCAAGAGACCGAAGGGGTTATTGAAGGATGTGGTCGTAACAATTTAGGTCCTGAAATTCCCCGTGGACTTTGTTGTATTGGACTTGGGGATCCCTGAGTATGTGACAGATACCCCCATTATACTAGGATGCCCATTCTTGGCCACAACCAAGGAGATGCCCGATCATGATAGTGGGAAGGTATACTTTCACGTCGAGGGTGAAAGTGTTCAAATAGGTACGATCGAGGAGACCAGAGCGATAGATTCAACCTGCTCCAAGCAGTCGAGTGATTCAGAGTAGATGACAGATGCAAAGCGAGACACCCACTAGGAGTACGACTTTGTGATCACAAATGATGAGGCAGTTTGGTCAAACCAAGTATCACAAGTTCTTGTCTTGCCTTCAGACACTACAGATTTATAAATTGTAGAAAATGAGAGTTCGAAGAGCACACTCTTGGCGTTGGACACATTTGAGGATGATGATTGTGGTCAAGATAGCGAAGCAAAGTATATTCATATTCTTCTGATTCAGCTCCCTCAGATTCATGCATTTATTGGGATGACTTTGATGATTATTTACCTTATATGATTACCACAGATCCGACAGCTAGGACAGAGAGTGAGCCAGCATATACTACAGAGACACCAGTAGGGCCACCTTCGTTATATTTTCACATACTGCGAGATTTCTCCCATGTAGATCTGGTAGCCTTCACTCAACATTTTCGAAGCCAGATTTGCCAGCTCCCAGTTGTCCAGAACTAAAGACCTTGCCACAGTCGATGAAGTACATATTCCTTACGGATGAGCCAGACATATTCCCAGTCATTATCTCAGCGGATTTGACTAGAGATCAAGAATCTCGTTTCATGGAGGTTCTTGAGAGAAACCGCAAGGTGATTGGATGGAGCGTAGCTGATCTCCAGGGGATAAGTCCGACCCTTTTCTCCCATTACATTTATCTCGAAGAGGACGCTAAGCCATCGCATGTGTTCTAGTGACAGCTGAACCCGAATCTTCGAGACGTGGTCATGAAGGAGATATTGAAGTGGCGGAGCACCGATTTTATCTACCCCATCTCTGACTCCAAGTGGGTTATTCCATTACATGTGGTACTCAAGAAGAAGGGTATCACTATAATTTTGAGCGAGTCAGGAGAGGAGATAGCTACTCAGGTACCTACTTCTTGGAGGATCTGTGTGGACTACAGACGATTGAATCAGGCCACCAAGAAGGATCATTTCTCGCTATCATTTATTGATCAGATTATAGAGAGGCTAGATGGGAAGAGTCATCACTATTTCCTTGAAGGGTACTCTGCATACAACCAGGTGTCCATAGCGTCCGAAGGCCAGGAGAAAACGACATTCACCTGTTCGTTAGGGACTTATGCCTTTAGACGGATGCCCTTTGGTCTATGTAATGCCCCAGCTACATTCTAAAGGTGCATGCTTTCCATCTTTTCAGGCATGGTGGGTGACTATTTGGAGGTCTTTATGGATGACTTTTCGATCTACGGTGATGGGTTCGATGCTTGTCTTGACTGCCTGGACCGTGTACTTCAATGTTATATAGAGGTCCAACTTGTATTATCATGGGAGAAGAGTAACTTCATGGTTACTCTGGGGACAATGCTTGGCCATATCATCTTCAACAGGGGCACGAAGATCAATCCGGCTAAGGAGGATATCATCAAGAAACTCAATCCACCGTCCAATTTGTGACAATTACGATCTTTTCTAGGGCATGTTGGTTTCTACTGACGATTCATTCAGGATTTCAGTCATATTGCCCGACCGCTTACTGATCTACTGATGAAAGACACCGAATTCATTATAGATGATAAGTGTCTAGCATCATTTGAGACTCTCAAGGGATTAGTTGTTGATGCTCCTATCCTTCAGCCACTCGATTGGTCTCTCCCATTATAGATCATGATGGATGCTTCAGGTTTTACCGTTGGGGCTGTGCTAGGACAGAGGAGGGATGGATTGACTTTTGCCATACAATACGCTAGCCGGACTTTGGAAGCCGCTCAATGGAATTATACTGTGATAGAGAAGGAGATGCTAGCCGTAGTCTTTGATTTAGATAAGTTCAGATCTTATATTCTTGGATCTAGAGTGACTATATTTACGGATCACACCGCCATCTGATACCTCATTGCAAAGAATGATGCCAAAGCCAGATTGACTAGATGGATCCTTCTACTCTAGGAGTTTGACATAGAGATTAAGGATAAGCCTGAAGTCAAGAATGTGGTGGCGTATCAGTTCTCCCGATTAGAGAACCTTGATGATTCCGATCATATTGCACCTATTACAGAGACTTCCCAGACGAGGTGATCCTTGCTATCACCTCGCTTCCATGATACGCTGACATTGTGAACTATCTTGTCGTCAAGAAAGTTCCACAAGGTTGGCCCAGGCAGTGACTGGAGACTTTCCTTACGAAAGCCAAGTCATATCATTAGGAGGATCCCATCCTTTATCATGAAGGAGGAGATAGCGTCTGGCATCAGTGCATTCCTCAGGAGGAGCACCACATCTTCCTCACATGCTATCACAAGCTTGAGGAAGGAGGACATCATTCTAGGTGGAGGCCAGCACAGAAAGTGCTTCAATCTAGCCTATGATGGCCTACCCTCTTCAAGGATTCTGATGAATTCGTGAAGAGGTGTACTGACTGTCAAAGGATGGGCACCCGCAGACAGCGTGATATGATGCCGATACAACCCATTCACTTCTGTGAGGTTTTTGCCGCATGGGGAATCGATTTCATGGGTTCATTCCCTAAGAGTCGGGGATTCGAGTACATTCTTCTTGTTATGGATTATGTGATCCGTTGGATTGAGGCCATCCTCGCCCGAACCGTAGATGATAAGATTGTATGCAAATTCTTGAGTAAAAATATCATTTCACGATTCAGGGTACCTAGAGTTTTGATATATGACGGGGGGACTCACTTTATTAACGAAAAGGTAAGGGCCTTTATTAACGAGTTCTACATTGACCATCGTGTTGCCATTCCATATCACCCTCAAATCAATGGTCTTGCTAAAGTAACGAACTGGGAGATCAAGACTATATTGCAAAAGGTTATCCGCCTAGACCAAAAGGATTGGTCACAGCTTTTGGACTCGGTCTTGTGGGCTTATAGGACCTCCTTTAAGACACCTTTGGGTACATCTCCCTATCGTCTCATTTATGGCAAGCCATGCCATTTACTTATTGAGATCAAGCACAAGTCTCTATGGGAAGTCAGTGAGTTATTATTGGATCCAAAGAGTATAGAAGATCAGAGGAAAGTAGAGTTGGCAACCATGAAGGAGTTGAGAGATGCATCCTTTTTGAGTAGCCTAGAATATAAGGAGAGGGTGAAGATATGGCATGATTCTCATATCAGCCATAAACAGTTTGAGCCGAACTAGAGAGTATGTCTATTTGATGCTAGGTTGAGATTATTTCCAGGGAAGTTGCAAAGCAAATGGAAGGGACCATATGTGGTTCGAAAGGTGCACGACAACGGAAGCATTGATATATCTGAGTTGTCATCTAGTGCCACCTTTCGAGTTAATGATCAACGCCTGAAATCATATCTTGATCATGATTACTTAATCGTTGACGTTGCCCCTATTCATTTTGCATGAGATGTGGTCTTTGACTCACATCATTTGCATCTCATGCCTAATTATCACTTCTCTTCCATAGTTGTATAGATCCACTGGTCCATATCATTCATTATTTTGTCCAATACCCCATATTGATGTTATGATTATGCTATGTTTACCTCCCCTATACTTAGGGTGAAATATCCCAAAGTATAGGCAGTAGAACAGAGGTAAAAAGAATCAAATGAATAATCACATGTCTAACACCCCCTATACATAGGGCATGCTTTGGGTAAGCCCAAGGTTGAATTCAGGGAGGCCACTGTCTCCTTAAGTTGATTTAAAATCGATCTAAAGGTTAGCTTTTTAGAGAGACATTTTTGTATTTTTAAATGCAAAAAATGAGTGAAATGCAATTTTAACAATGTTCGGGGGCTAAAATGCAATTTATGATAAAACTAAGTCAAAAAAATCCTCAAACTGTCCAAAATGTGAAAGAGGCTGAAATGAGGCTATTGTAATTTTTTTGAAATTTTTGGAAGTAATATGAATTAATTATGAAGTAAACAATACATACTAGGTGATTTTGAGTTAATTAATTTATTAATTCAATATTTTCCAGAAATTAATTTATCCTAGATAGGTCTATGTGAGAGATATTCAGAACAATTTTAAATTCTAAAATTACTAAGTAAGGAATTAATTAAAAATCAACTACTAGAATCACCATTCATTTATTATGGCCTAGATATGCATGCAAATGAGAGAAAATTTGGGCACAATGTAAAACAACCTAAAATCTGCCTACTTTGTATTTTTGGGAATTTTTAGAACAATTGATAATTTAATATGAGCATAGGTCAAAATATGCTATTTTCCACAATATTAATTATATTAAATCAACACTGCATATAAAATTCCAAATAAATATCCACATGATAAAGCGAAAATTGTTCTACCAAATGCAATTTTTAAAATGATAAAATGATGCAAATGGTGGTTCAAATTATGGTCCAAACACATGGGTATTTATGTAAAACATAAAAAAATAACGCACATAGACGCTTCTTTAATTACCAGCTAGTCCAAGTTCACATGCGCAATTTCTCCATAGCGCACGTGCATCGTGCGTGAGGTTCAAAGGCAGGGACGACAGCTTAAATTGTGGAAATCAGAGGGGGCGTGCTGCCATTGTCCCAGACCTCACATGCCTTGCAAGTGAGGTGGGGTTGAGCTTGATGAATGATATCTGAAGAGGATCGTATAGTCTCACAAGGCTAGACCGTAGTTGGTGTATTGACCACTCCATAAATATAAATCGAGCAGTAATCAAACCATAATACAATCAAGAAATAATTAGCACAAAATGTGAGTTAAAATTTATTATTATCTACAAACACAGGGTATAACAAATAAGTATGTAGAGGTCGAACCACAAAGAGCAAAATTTGTAGCCAATGGTTATTTTTAACCAAAGAGTATTATGTACAATCATATATTTTTGTGGGTTTTTTAATTATAGATTTTTTTATATATTTTTTGTTCTATATTTTTGTATTTTTGTTTTTATTTTATAATTTTATATTTTCTTTTTATAATTAATTAATGGCCCCATATCCAAAGAAACGTTTGATGTAACGTAAGATTACATATGACTTATTTTAGCATGTAATTTATATATCCTATATTAAGGCAATATTTCTTAATTAGTAACTAGTGCATGTATCTGAAAAGGAATGTTTCATTATTCAAACAATGGTACACTAACACTTACTATATAATAGTAATCGATGGTTGTAAAAATGCGACATTTCCTTTCTAGGACAATAGGAAATTAAACAATCGATATGTTCTTTTGTAGAAACATTTGCGGAGATGGTATATTCAAAGTTTTGGAATAAGATTAAAGAAAGAAAAATATTGTTAAAGTAAGAACGAACATCAATTATCTCCAAACTTCAAGTTTACTTCACTTCCCAGAACTAAAAAATATTCTCGAGATTTAAATTATCTACGGACATTCCAGAGCGTAGTCATAAACAATAGAATTGACTTATATAAGCATAGGGATCTATGTCTAATCATTAGATAGGAAATTCAGCAATACCATAAGTAACAACATATACATTTGTATATATTACTTGTGAACCGCAATCCTAAATTTTAAAACTCTCAATTAATAAAAGGGTTTACGAAATCCCAGCACTTCATGTTGTCACAATACCAACTCCATGTAAACGAGGTGGTCTCAAAAAAATTATCATAAACAATGATAGAGTTGGTACCCTTTAGTCATGTCTTTAGCATCCCAAACATTTTAATCTTACAAGAGATCAATCTCAATGTATCTTGTGCTCGGAAACTCAAAATATAGTTTAACAAAGAGGATCAAGAATAATAACAACAAGAGATGATCTTGGGGTAGGATCAAAACTTAATAATCATCCATGAAATCGACAATCTCCAAATCGCGAGGTATGCAAAAGAAAGGGGAGAAGGGTGAAATCCGTTACCTGCTCGTGAACCTTTTGATCCACACCCGATTAATGACCTGAGTGTTGCAAATCCTTCCCCTTGTGATGACGTTTCTCCTCCTCTCCTTGCAACGAAGCTCCAGAGCTTTGTGCCTCATTAATGGGAAGATTCTCTTCCTCTTGTCTCTCTATGGGAGAAGAAAAAAGAAAATAAACTTTGTAGGGAGGCGTAAGAAGGAAAGGGATCAATGAGAACTTAAAGATAATTTAATGAATAAAATAAGGAAGTAAGGGTGTCAAAATTGAGGTGGAATATGCTCCAAAATATCTCCCCAATGTGCATAATAATTCAAAATCCGTGGGTCCAAATTTCCATAAATGTCCTCGACTATGGTTCACTAAAAATGACATAACTTCCTCATACGAATTCGGCTTCATGCACTCTTGGTCTCACTGAAAAGCTTGCGACGAGATGCTTATTTTGAGTATGATATTATATATGTTTTAATATTTCATAAAAAGCCAACATTTACGGAGGTTACATCATAACAACCTTAAAAACAGTCTCATCCTCGAGACTTAAGATGCATGGGATGTAACATAACAACCTTAAAAGGTTGAGCCCAATCGATTGACCAATAAAGATATAAGTATGATTTAGAAATTACCTTCAAAAGGATGTGGGTAGTCTCATCACATATCTGCCTCGGACTCCCAAGTGGCCTCCTCAGAGTTATGTCGCTGCCAAAGGACCTTCACCAATGGTATCTCATTATGCCTCAACTTCTTTACTTAGTGATCTATGATCCGGGTCAGACCCCAGGATAGCTTAGGTCTATGTCCAAATGAAAATCATCGTAGCTGATCACGTGCAATGGGACATGCACATACTTCCTTAGGTTGGGAATTTGAAAGATGTTATGCACTCCCGACAGGTGAGGGGGAAGTACCAGTCCATAAGCAACATTGCCAATTCTGTCAAGAATCTCAAAAGGTCCAACAAATCGTGGGCTAACTTCCCCTTTACTTCAAACCGGTGTACTCCATTGGTTGGAGATACTCTCAGGAAGACGAAATCTCCAACTTCGAAGCTAAGATCGGTGCGTCGTTTATCATTGTAGCTCTTTTGTCTTCTATGTGCAGTAAGCATCTTTTCGCAAGATGTCTTAATGGACTTAGCAGTTTCCTCCAAGTATTCCACCTTATGCAATTGGTTATGCCCGACCTCTTACCAACTCAAAGGTGTAGTACATCGCCTCCCATGCCTAGAAAGGGGCCATTCCTATACTGGCATGGTAGCTAATGTTGTACAAAAATTCAGCTAACGATAAATGATCCTTCCAAGACCCTTTCCACTCTAGCACACATGCTCGAAGAATATCCTCTAATGTTTGTATAGTCCTCTCAGATTGTCCATCAGTTTTTGGATGGTAAGCTAAACTAAGGCACAATTTCACTTCCAAATAGTTCATAAACTCTCGTCAATAGTTAGAGGTAAATCTCGGACCACGATCAGATATAATTTGTTTCCGTAGACCATGAAGCTTGGCAATCTCTTTGATAAAAACCACAACGAGTTGTACTGGAGTGCAAGCCATGCTCATAGGTATGAAGTGTGCTGACTTCATGAGCATGTCAACTACTACCCATATGGCATCATGACCGCTAGAAGCTTTAGGAAGTCTTGTAACGAAGTCCATAGATATGCCTTCCCATTTCCACTTAGGAATTATAAAGGACTGCAGAAGTCCAGGTGGCCTCTTATGCTCAACATTAATCTGTTGGCATGTCATACACCTTACCACAAAATCAAAACATCTCTTCTCATCTACTTCCACCAGATTTTTTTCTTTAAATTCCTATACATCTTAGTGCTGCCAGGATGTATAGATAATCAGGAGCTATGTGCCTCGTGCATGATATCATTTCTTTGTTCCATATCTGTCGGAACACACAAATGACTGATTCTCTCTACTAGCTCAGGATGAGAAGGGGAGGGAATTATAACCATCTCTCGGCTACTCCGGAAGGGGTGCCAATCACTAAAAGATGTAAGAAGATCCCATGTCTTGATCTGGGGATGGGATTTACTCGTGTGTGGCCTACGACTAAGTACATATGCTACCACATTTGCCTTGCCAGGGTGATATGATATAGTGCATTCGTAATCATTCAAGAGATGTAATCATTCAAGAGATCCATCCATCATTGATGCCACATGTTTAGCTCTTTCCAATCAAAGAAATATTTTAGACTTTTTTGATCCATAAGAATCTCAAAAACCACCCCATATACATAGCGCCTCCAAATCTTCAAAGCAGAGAAACTGCCGCAAGCTCCATGTCATGAGTCGGATAATTCTTCTCACATGATATTAATTGACGAGAGTGCATATGCAACAACTTTACCATGTTGCATCAAAACTACTCCTAATCTCCCATTCGATGCATTGGTATAAACTGTGGATATGTCAGTTCCTGATGGAATCACCAAGATGGGAGCTATAGTAAGTTTAGCCTTTAATGACTAGAAGTTTTCTCACACTTGTCTGTCCAAGTGTACAATATCTCCTTCTTGGTTAACTGAGTTAGGGGAAGGGCAATATGAGAAAACCCCTTCACGAATCTCCTATGATATCCAGCTAAGCCTAGAAAACTACGGACTTTTCACATGTTCTTTGGTTGCATGCAGTTAAGGATTGCTTTAATCTTTGCAAGATCCACAACAACTCCTGTGCCTAGGATTACGTGGCCCAAGAATGCCACTTCTTGAATCCAGAACTCATACTTACTATACTTCACATATAGATTGTGTTTCATCAATGTCTCTACCACTGTTTGTAAGTGTGTTCGATGTTGTTTTTCATCTCACGAGTAATATAAGGACATCATCAATGAAGACCACTACAAAGTTATCAAGAAATGGCATAAACACCTGATTCATCATATTTATGAAAGCAACTGGAGCATTCGTCATGCCAAAGAGCATTACCACGAACTCATAATGTCTGTATCTAGTTCGAAATGCAGACTTAGGTATATCGATATCTTTAATCCGTAGCTGGTGATAACCAGACTGAAGATATATCTTGGAGAAAATGGATGACCCTTGTAGTTAGTCGAAAAGGTCATCAATTTGAGGCAATGGGTAACGATTCTTGATAGTCGCCTTATTTAGTTGCATGTAATCTATACACAAGCGCATAGATCCATCCTTCTTTTTAACAAATATGACTGGTGCCCCCATGGTGATGTACTAGGGAGTATGAAGCCCTTCTCCAATAATTCGTGTAACTGCACTTAAGTTACTTTAGTTCAGCTAGAGCCATCTGATATGGTGCAACAGAAATCGGTTGAGTTTCATGGATGAGAGTTATCTCAAACTCTACTTTTCTTTGTGGTGGAAGTCCTGGTATTTCATCTGAAAAAACATCTGGAAAGTTCTTAACAATTTCTACATCGGCCCCTTATGATGCATTTGATCCCAAATGACATGGGCAATGTACCCCTCACACCCCTGATCAAGCAAGCGATGTGCTTCTAATGTTGATATGCATGCTACTCCCCCATATGAGATACTCCCATCAAATACGAATTCCTATAAATCGAGAATCTTGAAAATGATTTATTTGTGGAAGAAATCAAGGCATGCGTGGTGATTCTCAAGCCAATCCATACCAAGAATAACATCAAAGTCCTCCATCTGTAGGAGTATTAGGTATGCTTCTAGCATATACCCCCCAATGTAAACCGGACAATCCAGAAACACATGATGGACCACAAACAACTGACCTCCAGGTCCCTTGATAAGATAAGGGTCCGTAACTGTGGTTGTCTCTCGGCCTAAGATACTTACAAAGCTCAATGATATGAAAGAATGTGATGCACCTGAGTCAAAGAGAGCATGAGCTGAGAAGTCGCCTACAAAAATCATACCTCACACTATCGAACCTGAGGCATTAGCTTGTTCATCAGTAATAGCATTCAATTGTCCTTATCTTTGTGGTATACTTGAGACTGCCATGCTCCAAGTCTGGTAAGATTGTCCCCTTCCTCCACGAGATGTAAAGTCACGCCCCTGTTGCCGGGAGCATCCTCCTCGTATTGTACCTCCAGATTGTGAAGATCCCAAGGGACAATTTGAGCTGAGGTGGCCCTTCTGGTTGCATCGATAGCAGACACAATTCTGTATACGTGCATCTATAGCAGTGCTCAATATCGGTCGGGATGTCCCTGCTGGCTCAAAAAGGGCTTGCCCTAAGGTATGGGCTACTCTGTGAGTAAACCTGGTTGATATCCCAGAGCGGTGAGGGTGGAAGCATTGTCCTGCATGTGCTTTTGCCATGTCATTGCAAGGTTTCCTACCAGAAGTTCGATCTCATCTGCACTGCTTTACTCTCACATAAGTCTTGCTCCACCCAGGCAGCTACATCAATAACTTCCTTCATTTGTGACCAAAGAAAGGGGCAACAATCTCTAGTAAATCTCCTTGAGAAGACCACGAAAGAACTTGAATGCCTTGTCAGACTCAGTTGGTACAGTACTAGAAGCATACTTCAGCAACTCCGTAAATTTATTCGAATAAGCAATCACGGTTATGCTCCCTTACTCAGGTAGTGAGAACTCCACGCGATGTTGCTCTATCCAGTATTCCGGGTAGAAATTCCCTCGGAAAGCCTCAGAAAACATCTCCCAAGTAACCAACATTGGAATAAGATTCTCAACATATCCAGCTAAGGGGTATGTAACTAGGGTTACCTTCTCTTCATCTAGCACATGTATGGTACAAAAGATCTTCTCTACCCGCTTCAGCCATCTCTCTACCTCATCAGGGCTTGTGTTTCCCAAAAATTCTGGAACCTTCTCCTTATGATATTTCGAAAAGACATCTTCCTGTCATGGTGGTGGAGGAGGTGGAGGTGGTGGTGGAGGTGGCGGTGGAAGATCACCACTTCCCCCATCCATGTCAGACCCACCTTCGGACACAGATCTAGAGAACCAATTATCAAAAGCAAGATGTCTTTGTTGCACATCTTGTAGCAATGCAATCATTGCAGCTAATTGTTGTGTGGTTTGATTCCTACAAGGCAACATGATTTGCATTAGAAAGATGACCATTAAAAAGGTAAGATAGGGAAGAAATACAAGGTTTTAGTGGACTATGACATTTTCAGGTGTGAGTTGGGGGTCTACTGGTCTAATGTATGAAGTTTTTCTTCCTATCATACAGTTGTCTACAACTGATGGGGAAATTTGGCTCTACTACCAAATGTAAGAACAAGCGCATCTCAACGCTCGTTCCCAACAATAATATACAAAATGCATGATAAAACATTCATGCAAAAAAATGGGAAAGAAAATTTTCATTCATATAGAAAAAGTCCACAACTAAAGATAACAAGAATAATCCAACTCTTATTATTACATCATCAATAGAGAAGATGAAGAAATAATAAAAGTAATCTGCCCAACTAGGTAATGACCTCAGAGATGGTTTTCAGCTACACTACCAAATACTCTCACCTCGGTCTCCTGCTCAATACTTCATGTTGGATTTTCAAGAGGGGTAACTTGTGAGTCAAAATGATCCAGTAAGGATATAGTATAAATTTATAAATTAAAGAAAATTTATGTAGGCAATGCAAGTACAGTAACTATAGAGGTATAATGAAAATGTTCTAAGGAATTCGAATAGAAAACCTCTAATTAAGTTACAAGCAATGCGTAAATTTTTGACACTTTACACAATAATCCATCTCCTTAGATTCCTTTAACCATAATTTTATTCATTTATTTAATTAATTCTAGACTCACCCGTCAATGGAGAAAGTCTACACTAGGAATGAAATCCGCATCGCTTCATTCAGAGTGCAAACTAAGACATGTGTACAAGCGTGATCCTTCAGCTAGTCCGGTTGGTAGTACCATGACTCTCGAGACATGAAGCATATAGCCCAAGGGACCATGATTCTGTCAACCGAGTCTACCAGGGGAGTCTTGCTCACCCCAAAACCAATAGTCATGAAATGAATCTATACGGTTTGATGCGCATGTGCATCAACCCAAACTCTCCAGAGTACCTACCACCACCCCACTCAGTGATGCCCCTCGAGTGGGGGTGACTGACTGTCCGCTCAACCAGACCACAAGGGTATGCACCCACCTTTTAGTATTTATTTCATTATCCTCTACATGTGTATTATATTTTAGACAATAGTATTGTCATTGGCAAAACAAAAAATTTCCGTTAATCAATTTATAAACAATAAGTATTTAAGTACATCATGTCACAACCCATTTTTACACCTTATTATATTGCTATGTATGCCCACGGGCATCACGCAGAAAATCCCACATATTGGATTTCTTACTACATTGAGGTTCTTGTTTTTGTGGTGCTTTGAAACTCTAACACGTGCCACTTACATAAGAACTATAGTATTTACGAAACTAAAATTCCAAGGAGCTTATAAATATGCTCGATATGCATGCGTATCTCCTATAGTTTAACATGTGTGGTTGAGTCGATGACAATATGTGGGAGTTAAATTTTATGTCATCTCCAACTCCCTACACTTGCGCACTTTCTTAATATCAAAAACTAACTCTATAATATAACGTATTATAATACTTACGAATGAGAAAATACCATCTATGCTCAACCTAAATTAATTAATGGCTCCATATCCAAAGAAACGTTTGATGTAACTTAAGATTACATATTACTTATTTTACCATTTAATTTATATATCCTATATTAAGGCAATATTTCTTAATTAGTTACCATTGCGTGTATCATAAAAAGAACATTTCATTATTCAAACTATGGTACTCTCTAACACTTACTAAATAATAGTAATCGATGGTTGTATAAATGCAACATTTCCTTTCTAGGACAATAGGCAATTAAACAACCCATGTGATCTTTTATAGAAATATTTACGAAGATGGTATGCTCAAAGTTTTGGAATAAGATTAAATAAAGAAAAATATTGTCAAAGCAAGAACGAACATCCGTTATCTCCAAACTTCAAGCTTACTTCGCTGCCCAGAACTAAAAAATTGTTCTCAATATTTGAGTTATATACAGATATTCCAGATCATAGTCATAATCAATTGAATTGACTTATATAAGCATAGGGATCTATGCTTAATCATTAGATAGGAAATTCAACATAATTATAAGTAACATCATATACATTTGTACAGGTGAACCACAATCCTAAATTTTAAAACAAAAGATAACGATTTTCTCTCAATTAATAAAAGGGTTTACGAAATCCCAACTCTTTATGTTGTCACAATACCATCTCCATGTAAATGAGGTGGTCTCAAAAAAAGGTTATAATAAACAATAATAGAGTTTGTACCCTATAGGCACGTCTTTAGCATCTCAAACATTTTAATCTTACAAGAGATCAATGTCAATGTATCTTGTGCTCGGAAACTCAAAAGATATTTTAACAAAGAGGATCAAGAATACCAATATCAAGAGGTGGTCCTGGGGTAGGTTCAAAACTGAATAATCAACCTCAAAATCGACAATCTCCAAATCGCAAGGCACACAAAAGAAAGGGGAGAAGGGTGAAATCAGTTACCTTCTCATGAACCTTTTGATCCACACTTGATTAATGAACTGAGTGATGCAAACCCTGCCCCTTACAACTATGTTCCACCTCCTCTCCTTACAATGAAGCTCCAAAGATTTGTGCCTCGCCAATGGGAAGAATCTCTTCCTTTTATCTCTCTAAGGGAGAAGAAGGAAGAAAATAAACTTTGGAGGGAAGCGCAAGAATGAAAGGGATCAATGAGAACATAAAGATAATTCAAAGGGTGAAATAAGGAAGTAAGGGTATCAAAATTGAGGTGTAATATGCTCCAAAATATCTCCCCTACGTGTGGAAAAATTCAAAATCCGTGGGTCCAAATTTCCATAAATGTCCCTGACTATGTTTCTCTAAAAATGGCATAACTTCCTCATATGAACTCGGATTTACACATTCTTGGTCTCGTTGGAAAGCTTACGATGAGACACTTCTTTTGAGTATGGTATTACATATGTTTTAATATCTCAGAAAAGCTGAAATTTCCGAGGCATTACAAAGACACTACCTTGACCCATGCTAGAATCGATGATGACTCATCGATAAATATCCTCCCAGCCTCTATATTTGACAAGCTCAAACTCGGGACAATCTAGAAGTCGAGAGATATTGTTCAGTTGATGACCAATTTACAAAATAGTCGAGAGGAACCATTTCAGTAATCATTACTTTCCAAGGTGCTCCACTCCAAGTGGACTTTATGATCATTGACGTTAAGCATCGAAGAGAGTTCACTCAGTCTCCATTTATTCTCGGGAAGTCGTTCTTAGCCTTGGCTAAGGCGACTATAGATTGTGAGACTCGATAGATTAATTTTACAGCATTGCGAGCACTCTGACCTCACCCATTCTTTGAGGACACACGATACTCTAAGATAACCCACAAAGCTGCTGACAATCGCGACCATTGAGAGGTCGATGAGTCCTACCTCTCTGCTACACTTGAGATATCGATTGTCGAGCTGACCATTGGATCAGAGACTCTCATACATCCATGACTCACAATGCTTACATCACTACCAATGCTAAGCCAACTATGAGCACTAGCACCTACTCGAGTCGTGTACTGACCTTGACTCATCTGCTGAGGAACCCATGGTTAGCACTTCACACATGCTACCTCCCAGACCTTCAACAAAAGAGAAAACCATGATCAAATTGACCCTTTCTAAAAGCATGGTTGCTCTGTCCTCTAGTCAGTTATCCAGTGAGAGAAAGTTGAGAAATGATTCCTCGAGGTGTTCCCCCGAGCCCCTCAAGGCACGTCACTCTCCTCTCCCTCCCAATTCTTCAGGTCCTAGAAAACCGACTACTAAAGTTTCCTTCAACATATCGAAGAAGGAATTTTACGAGGATTCCTCATCGAGACTGGATGAGGTGATTTATATGAGTGAGCTCAGTTCGGATGTTCTTAAGTCTTATCTGAGCAAGCAACTGTTTGTTGACTCTCGTTGGAAGATCCCTTCACCTCATTATTATTATTCATCTGAGGACCATTCCGACAGCGACACACATGTATATTCCCCACCTCCTCATTCACGCAAGAAGGTTCATTAGAAACCTTCTTGCTCATTGTATATTCTCCCTCCATCTTGTATAGTCTTCTTATTCTTTCCCTCCCTCCCCAATGATTCGTATCACTTGCCTCGGCTCCATATCATTTTCGTTTTATGGCTATACTTAGGATGACCATATCCTAAGTATAGGGTGGGGAGAGAGTGACCCAAGTCTCTCCTTCTTTTCTTTTTCAGTCTCTTTGTACAGTCTCCAATCCCATCAGTTCTCATACCCACTCTTATCTGATAATTAGGCATACCAGAGCCTAAGTATAGAGGGGACAGATGCCCACCATGTTTATGTTCATCTACTTCTCCACTCGACCTCGATCGCCCCATTTTTGCTCTTCTTCTATACTTAGACTGACAAGAGCCTAACTATAGGGGACAAGTCAGCTTTAATACTTCCATTCTTTTCACTCTCCTATGCTTAGCACGAGCTATGTCTTTTCCTCACTTTTCATGCTCTGAGGACATAACACACGCCAAGTATAGGGGGTATGTATATATTACATATATACTTTACCACTGGCTTGTACTTTCGTGTATTCTTTTATATATTATGCAATAATTATAGGATGGGTAAATTTGGTAAAAGATGTAAATACATGTATAATTGTATAATATGTATATTGTATACAAGCTGTAAAATTTGTATGTGTATAATTACTATCTGTATGAGCTTGTAAAAATCCTTGTAAAATGATACATTTGTAAATTTTGTTGTAAAATAGATTTTCCCCTTTTTCCAATAAAAATAGCTTTTTATTTATTCTTACATATAATCCTTGCATTCATTCAAAAAACAAAAAAATCATCTTGCACTTCATTCATATGCATTTCATAACTATGCATTTCATTTGCATATCTAGCATACGGAAAGTGGAAAGTTAGTGGGTTATGAACCAAGTTATGAATAGAAACTGAGGTTGGACTTGAATTTGACCTTAATCTACTTAATTTCATAGGAACTCTATAGGAACTGGAGTAGAGATTTTTCTGGTCAAGCAAATTAATTCTTTGAGTTCACAATTTTATGCTCACATGTCATTTTGATTGGTCTAACTAGAATATTTCATACACACGCACAATTCTTTTAGAAAGTGAACTAACTTGGACAAGCACCTTACATGTAGCTCTTCATTGATGATGTGGTGAGGAGGCAGAATCCTTTTGCTTGGGGAAACATGCAAGTGGAAACATTCACAATCATAATAAGTGGTCAGTGTGTCTCAACCTAGTCTAGTGGCACTAGCGTCTAACGATGGGATGTTGTGGGTTGCAATAAAGCTTCAAAAGATTTAGTCTACTAGCACAAGAAGAAAAACTCCTTATGTACATGATGCACATTTGTATATATGCTCAAAAAAAATAGAAAATCTCTCAAAAAAGTTAGATGGATAAAAAGTAAATAAATAAAATTTCCTTCGGAGAAAAATATGAATAAGTAAGGCATATGTTTCAAAGTCTCATATTAAGGAAGCCTGCAGCTGGAGACTTGTATACACTAGTCAAGCTCCGCGGATATGTGACTACATTAGTCATAGTCCGTTCTCTTCTCTACTCCCTCTTCTTGAGCCAGTTGCACTTGAACTTAGAAGGGAATACTCCCTCCTCGAGGAAAGAGTAGCCAGACCAGGGAATTAGGGTTACCTTGTTAGAGGAGGGTGTTTCTTTCTCATTTCTGATGTGGAGAGCTATATTTCACATATACAGTATAAGTAAGACTCATAGTCATCAGAATTTACGTATGAGCACGTGTTTCTGACCTGACTATTGAGGTGATCCTTAGGTCTCAAATCCTATTTCCAATAAGATTCTGTCAAATTATTAATACAAAGGTTGAGTTGAGATCTATTTTCACCTTTTGTTCACGACCTTGGTATGGAACCCAAAATCATTTCATTTTTGCATTTCATTTTAGTTATTCGAGGACAAGCAAAGTTTAAGTATAAGGGGTTAATGAATATGTGATTCATAACTCTAAAAGTATAAAATAGAGCTTTGTTCCTGAGTAATTAACTGCATTTCTATTATGCATTTTTATCATTCATGAACTTAGAATTAATATATGCATTCTCACATGCATATTTGCATTAAAGAAGAATCCAAATCCCCATTTAAATATCACCTGCATTACACCACATTTTCCTCTATTTTCATCTATTTTTCACTAACGTAAAATTTAATAAATCAACTCTATAGTGTATATATTGCTAACACTAATAAATGAAAAATATAAAAAATACTAACTTGTAAAATTGATTAATAAAACCCAAACCCTAGTTAGAAACTAAAAGCCTTAAAACAAGAATATCTCTCTCATACACTCTCCTGTGAACCCATACTTACTTTTGAATTAATGGACGTTGAATTACCTTCAAACAAGACCAAATTCAAAAGAATCGGAGTTCATATGAGAAACTTGAGTTTTGGGTGCCTCATTGTATAATGTACATATGCCCCTCATTATATATTGACTACTGTTTGATTTGTCCTCTTTTGTTATTTCTTTTATAATTTTCTTTGTATTTAGTTTTAGATTTTTCTGAGAGCGACACGTGGTAGCTCTTGGAGCCGCCATGTGTTACCCCTTTTATTTTATTTTATTTTATTTTGTATTTTCTTTTATTTATTTATTTATTTTATTTTTTATTATATATATATTATTACTTTATTTATTATTATTTCTTTTGTTATTTATTATTTATTGATTTTTTTCTATTTTACTTTATTTATTTGATTATCTATTTATTACTATATACTATGTTAATTTTAATTTTAATTTTTAAGTTATAAATTTTATGTTAACCTGCCACATGGTTGCCTTCCTCGCACGCCACATGGTGCCCCTCTTCCCTCTCTCTCTCTCTCTCTCTATCTCTCATGTGCTCGCCATGTTCCTTGCTCTCACGCCTGTCGCCCGCAACAAACGCCCGCCCTTTGCGGTGATGCGTCCGGTCAACCGATCTCCCTCTCTCTCTTATTTACCCACGATCCTCCACCTTATCACCCTCGTGACGGTTCTACAGTCGTGGCGCCCTCACCCTCTTCTCTCCCTCTCTCTCCCCTGATCTCCCCCGCTACACATAGCCAACTGCCACCTCCAGTCAACAGGCATCTCTGTGGCCCACCCTCATCACTAACTATCTCTGCCTTGGCCGCAAGCCTCAACGGTCCATAAAGCTCCATCCTCTACCCCAGGAACCACAGGAGCCACCGACCCTCGTCTTCTTCTCATGACAACTTGAAGGAGATCGATCGAGCGATGACGTCCTGCTTCTCAAGCGTGGCGAGATCCAAGGTGGTGCACTCCATCTTATTGTGGCTTTACCGTACACCAACAAAGCTTCAAGTACCCCTTGCAATACATTCTGAGGCGACAACCGAAGTGGAGCGCATCTCCTCCAACCCCACACAAATCCATTCACCCTCTGTCTTGGTGTTGATCACACGCTGAAACACCATCTTCCTGCTCCCTTATTAGGAGGCCACATAAAGCAACTCCGAGAGCCTTAATCCAACTTTGACCTGTAGCACCCCAGGCAAACCCATCAGCAGCTTCAACTGAAGAAGAAGCCTCATCTACCGCCGAGGTTCTTTTACTGCTGAACCAACATCATGTCCAGGTTTCTTTGATAACCTACCATCTGCTACCGGGCCACAGACCACCGCCATTGTTCTTCGCAGCCCCCTCTAGATCGATAACCCCCTACACTGCACAGCACTGATACCACCATAGCACTTCCTCAGCCACTCTTCAGCGTGCCACCTCGACTGCAGCAACGCCTCACGTCCCCACGTGGAACACCAGCCACGCTCCGAGCTCCTTCAGCTGCCCGAGCATCCGCGCTTCATGCCCCCCAAAGCACCTTCCCCCCTCTTCGCTCTTGGGTGGTGCGCCACCACAGACCACTCGTCGCTTCAGAAGTCCTACTCACGTGAGAAGGGCGTGAGCCGTGGTACTTTTATGCCCATGCCCCCGCTCACTCATCAAATCACCAACACATACCCCTCTCCAACAAAGGCATGTGAGTGCATGTGCCCCTTGGTGAAATTGTGTTGAAGCCCCTTACATCTCTGATATTATGCCAAAGCACCCCACCATTTCAAGAGTACGTACGCAGCACCCCCTCTAGGAAAAATTGCACAAACATCCATCCAAGTTTTGGTAATTGCATCCATTGCAATTTCCTTTTATTTCTCATTTATTATGTATCACATTTAGAACCTTTTGTTTATGTTCCTGTTTGAGTCTCATTTGGTCATCATATTTTTATTCCAAAAAATCTTGTAAAAGAACTTATACTTATCATTATGAATGTTTGATTGGATTTTTATGAGATATGATTGATTTAATATAATAACTTTGGTGAAAAAATTGCATTAATTTACCCACTGTATGATCTTGAATTGATATTCAATTAATTATTACTCCAAAAATTCCCAAAAATTCATACTAGCAAGAGTTTATTGTGTTCTAATTGTGCCCAAAAATTATCATATTTGCACGCAATTTGATGGCGTAATAAAAATAAATAGTGACTTAAGTAATTAATTTTTAATAGGTCATATGTCAATTATTTTTGAGATCTTTTGATTTTCTGGATTCCTGAGGATAATTTTATTTCCAAGGAATAGATTGGTCCTTCTATTTTATTAAAATTAATTTGTGAAAAATCACCCACCATGCCTATTTAATTCATAATTAATTAATATTGGATCAAAAATTCCAACAACATTATAGAGCATTAATTTCATCATTCTTCATATTCAGGCCAAGTTTTAAGATTTTTAGATATTATTTCATCTAAAATTGCATTATAACACCTAAAACTTGCTCAAATTTGCATGTCTTTTTTATTTGCATAAAAACTATAAAAATACTTCTCTAAAAACCTAAGTTCTACATCGCATATTAACCAATCTAAGGAGACAACTTCCTCCCCTGAGTTCGACCTTGGGCTTGCCCAAATAAATATGAATTGACCGCTCGCTTCAATTACTAAAATTAATTAAGTGGTCATTTTTGAAAAATCTTGATTGCTCGAATGCTACAACAATTTGACATTATTAACATAGGGTATTCAAGGTTCGTCATCTATCCTCCCCACTTAGAAGGGAGTCAACTTCTCCTATTTCATGAAATTCATTATTTTGTTTCTCCGTAATTTTTACAACAACATTTGTTGTAAATTATTTCACAAATAATTTCAAATTATTTTGTGAAATATCAATCATGACATTAGGAATTTGTGAATCACAATCACGATCTAAAATAAAATGTATATTACATTTTCAATAAAATGTCCAATGTGAATCCAATTCACATCAACATTTAAATTATAAATGTTATTTTACAAATAGTTATCTCTAATATATTATAAATCGCATTTATAATATTTGTTATTAATATGAACAGTGACATCCATATTATTCATATTCATAATAATTAAATCACATTTTAATTATATTGGATCATCATGCTCACGCATCTAAATAATATGGATTACATTCACATTACTTATGATAATTAAATCATATTTAATTATCCATTCTCAATGCTTGGATAAACATTTATCAATAGAATTATTCTTGAACTCTTTTAAGAATAATGCACTTTCTCTGTGGATAATTAGAGATAAGGACATGATGATTGTATGTTCCATAAATAGTGACTTGGATATTGAGATCACATCTCAAATTCAGATCTCAGGGACCTCTCATAGATACTTGATTAAATCAAGGTTGTAGATCTAATATTCTCATTGCATCTGAATCACATTCAGATCACTGTCCAACATTTGGACCAAGATAAGATGTTTTTCTCTATTGAGAGGAGTCACTAAAACCCAGACAATTTTCATCACTCCCTCAGAATGGAAGCATCATGGTTATACAATTGTTTATGATCACATCACCCTCAGTTATTCCTAATACATGTACATCCTACATACTAGAAGACCTAGAATAAACCCAAAGATAAAGATCAATTTACACTATCATCTTTAGGATTTTATCATTAAGTTTCTCATTCGGTCATTGGGAGTTGGTATCGATCATATGCTTTCCAAAATCATGTATCATACCTACAAAGTCTTTTCATGCTTCCAAATCAAGGTGACCATGCATCGAATTTGATCGGTCCCAAATACCTTATGAGTCAACTCTTGTCTTCCGATTGACAAGTGAACATGTATGATCCCTTTGAGAGATCGTATTACTCATATACCCGTGTATGCACATCAGCTCGTCGACGTATAGACCTTGATTAGGCCACCAACCTATCGGTCTTCTAAATGTACATACTTAGACATATAACAACATATCTGTCTCCGGTCAGAGGATGCATGCCAATATCATGATATGACAGTATATGACATATGGCTTGATTATTTCGATCTCGTTAATCCAACTCTTTGACCTAACTAATCTGACACCTCTGAGTCTTTATTCCTATGCAGAGGACCTGCATCAAGATGTTGGTCAAATATTGGCCAATAGAGAAAGGATTTGCATCTCCTTCTCAGGATGAAGATCGTCTCTTTATAATCATTTGACAGTGCTTGATGAGACCTCAATCTAACTCTTTAGATATTCATCCAAGCACCAGTCTCTATGATTTAATAATTGGATCAACAACTATATGATCATCAAGATGGTCATGGTACATAACTCAAATTGTACTAAGGGACCTAATAGTGCATTCATTAATTTAATCTCAAACAGGAATGAAATAAACCAATATTGATATATCAAACATTACAATAACATTTATTGTAGGAATGGTTCGCCTCAGCTCACATGGCTAAAAAGGGATACCCCTCCTTTTATACTACTTGGATGTCCATGGATCTCAATCTATGTGCTCATGGTTGACATTGATTTGTGTTTTCAATCAATGGTCATGATTTTGTTACATAAATTTACAACAAACAATTACTTTAAAGGAAATTATATATATATTGAAGTATATTCAATAAATTTAAAATCAATTAAATCAACTCGTATGGAATATTATGGAAAGGAGTATATCCTCCTTCCATACATAGAGTGGACGGCCATCATTGAGAGAGTCTCTTGGTGTTTGTCTATATCATGTAAGGCAAGGTGGCTATCTCCTTCCAATTTAGTGAGATCATGTATCTTACCAAATATTCCACTTTTGCAATAACTATTACTACGTAATTATTCACCAAATAATTCAGAATTATTTTGTGATAATTTCAATCATATCATTGATAAATTGTGAATCATCCACATATCCAAAATAAAATGTAAATTTCCTTTACAATTATGTTTTCAATGTGAATCCAATTCACATCAATTATTAATTTGAAAATACAAATTACAATTCTCTCTCTAAAACATTATAAATCACATGTATAATATCCTTGAATAATATAGATAGTGCTATCCAATTATTCACATCCTTGATAATTAAATCACATTTAATCATCTCAAATGTCCATTCTCATGAGCCCACAATAATATGAATCAATTCCATATTATTCATAATAATTAAATCGCATTTATTTATCATTTTGCTCAATGCTCATATATAATATCAACAATGGAATTATTCTTGAATCTTTTGAATATTGAGCTTTCTCTATGGATACTTGGAGATAAGGACATGGCGGTTGTATGTTCCATGTATAGTGACTTGGACATTGAGATCATATCTCAAAATTAGATCAAGGAGACCTCTCAAAGATGTTTGATTAAATCAAAGCTATAAATCTAATCTTCTCAATGCATCTGAATCGCATTCAGATCAATGTCCAACATTTGGTCTAAGATTTATTACTTCTCTAGTGATAGGAGTCACTAAAATCCAAACTTATTTCATCATTTCCTTGGAATGGAAGCGTCATGGTTATACAATCGTTTATGATCACATCACCCTTAGGTATTCCTAATACTTGTACATCATGCATACATGAAGACCTAAAATAAACCAAAAGTTTTAGATCGTATTTAGACTGTCTTCTTCATGGTTTTATCATTAAGTTTGTCATTTGATAATTGGGAGTTGGTATCGATTATATACTTTCTAAATGCATATATGAGACCTGGGTATTGATCAATACTTTCCAACAGCATATATCAAACCTACAAATTCATTCAAGCTTCCAAAACAAGATGACCGTGTACGGAATCTGATCCCAATATCCCATGAGTGAGCTCATGTCTTTCAGTTCAGTAATGAACTTGTATGATCCCTTTGAGAGTTCGTATTACTCATATGCCCTTGTATGAACACTAGCTCGTCAGTGTATAGACCTTGATTAGGTCATCAACCTATTGGTCTACCAAATGTACATACTCAAACATATAGTAACAAGTCTGTCTCCGGTCAGAGGATGCATGTTTATATCATGACACTATACGACATAGGACTTGGTTATCTCAACCTCATTAAGTCAACTCTTTAACCTAACATATCTAACACCTCTGAATCTCTATTACTATGCAGAGGACCTGCATCAAGAGGTTGGTTAGATATCAGCCTTCAGAGAAGAATTGCCATCTTCTTCTCAGGATGGAGATCCTCTCTTAATAGTCACTTGACGGTGCTCGATGAATCCTTAATCTAACACTTTAGATATCATCCAAGCACCAACCTCTATGATTCAACATTTGCATTATTGTATGATCATTAACATGGTAATGGTACATAACCCTAATTATACTAAGGGACCTATTATGCAAATTAGTTATTCTTCATTTCAGATCATGGAATGATTTGCAATAACATTTATTGCATAATGGCTAGCTGTGGGCTCGCTTATCCAACATGCATCCTTCTTCTCAATCAAGTATCTGATAGCTGAATTATATGTATACACTATAATTTTCAAACCAAGAAGATATGATTTGAATTCGTCCAATGCAAATACCACAGCTGGCATCTCTTTCTCTATCATTGTATAATTGCTATGTGCATCATCTAAAGTCTGGCTGGCATAGCAAATGGAAATAGGAAGTCCATGTCCTAATACTGTCCCGACCGCAAAATCTGAAGCATCCATCATTATGTTGAAGGGAAGAGACCAATCTGGTGGCTATAGGACATGAGCACTGATAAGCATCCCTTCAATGTGGGTAAGTCATTATAACATTTGTCATCTACCAAGAAATCGATGTATTTGCCTAATAATTTAGTTAACGATTGGGCAATCTTAGAGAAAATGGAATATAGCAGAGTCATTGCACAAACCATTGGCAAGCATGCACCTTTGGAATATAGCAGAGTCATTGCTCAAACCAAAGGGCATCCGTCTAAAAGCATACATGTCAAAGGGACATGTAAAGGTAGTCTTCTCCTAGTCTTCACGAACAATGGTAACCTGGTTGTATTTTGAGTAACCATCAAGGAAATAGAAGTACTCCTTCCCTACCAACCTCTCTATGACCTCGTCTATAAAATGCAAAGGGAAGTGATCCTTCTTTATCGTGGTGTTCAATTTTCTATAATCAATGCACACCCACCATGATGTGGTTACTCTCTTTGGAATCTCCTCTCCACTGTCATTCTTGACCATCTAGATTCCTGACTTCTTCGGGACAACATGTAATGGGATAACCCATCGGAGTTGGAGATAAGATAAATAAACCCTACGTCACACAATTTTGTAATCTCCTTCTTGACAACATCTCGTAAAATCGGTTTCAACCTTCGTTGAAACTCTCTAGAGGTTATGTTGTTATGATCAAGATAGATATGATGAGAGCACAAAGTAAGATTTATCCCGTGGATATTGGATATAGTCCACCCAATAGCCCTGTGATTTCTTTCCAGAATCTCCATCAGACGAGATTCTTACTCTTCGATCGAAGATGAGTTGATAATGATCAGAAACTATAGATGTGGACCCGCAAGGAAAGCACACGTCTTATTCGGTGGCAAGGTCTTCAGTTCTGGCAAGATGGAATCTGACTCTATTGTATCCTCATCTATTTGTGTACTAGAGACTATGCTGGTGGTAGATGCATCTGCAATATTGTTGCCTACCATCTCAATATTCTCCAGAATCAGACTATAGGGCATGAGTAAAACAACATCAGACTCTCTATTGTTCTCATCCTCAGAATGACAAGAGGAAAATAACTTAGAGAAATCAAAATCAGTATCTTGCTCATCTGAAGTAGAGGAAACATGTAAAATCTCAAAATCTGAAATATCTGCAATAAATCATTAGGTGATTGCTCCATATTATCACCATCCATGCTAAAATATAGAGTACCATCAGAAGAACTGCCAACTATAGTCTCGGACTCATCCTCTACTAGGATATCATAGGTCTCTACCTGATACCTCTCAAGGTCATCAAAACGAACCTCATCCATGTAATCACAACTGTCTGAGGAATCATAACGTTTGGAATGGTTGTCGATGTGGCACTAGAAGTGTGTGATTCTATTGTCATCTCTATTTGTACCTTTTTGCCCTTGGAGCAAAAAGATACCTTCCTGGTATCATATAAAGGAGGGCCTTTGCAGTCTCCAAGAAAGGCCTCCTGATGATGCACCTAGTCGACTCGGGTTAATGAATTAATTAATGCAAGTGTCGTTATCACCCAAATCAACAAAGCCAAAATTGACAAAACTATCCAACCATAAAATAAATCAAACAAATAAAGCGAGTGGACTAAGCTACTTTTACTAGCATGTTATAGCGACCAGGGTCGAACACAAGGAGCGTAATTAAGCCTAGGTAGTCAAATCAAGAGATTCAAAGGATTTTTATTTTCCTTATATTATTTTTAGTGGTTTTTAGTTTTGCAAATTTTTAATTTTCACAAATAAGGCAAACAAAGACAATGAATAAAACACACACACTCTCTCTCTTTGTATTTTTCAAAAATGATAAAAATACTCAAAAATCCCAAACAAAAATATTTTTATGTTTTACATATTATATAATGACTTTTTTAAATTTTATGTGATTTTTTTAATTTTTATGGATTTTATAAAAATCAAAAACTAAGAAAAATACAAATAGTGCACAGTCAGGAGTATTTTTAAATATAAAATACCAAACAAGCTCAGAACTCTTGGAAACTCTCATCAAAAAGTATATTTAGATATCTATAAACATAGACCGAAATCACAATTTTAGATTTTTTCAAAGATTTGATATAATTTTTCTAGTGTTTTAGGGTTTCGCAATTTTTAATGTTTTATAAAATGAAATAAGATGAAATTTGGATAGAAAATCAAAAAATCAAACTGAAGCTACTCTATTTTTTGGAATTTTTGAAGAATTTTTCGAATTTTTACAGATTTTCTAATGTAAACAGTAACTTTTTGGGTTTTTTTTGAATTTTTAATAATAGCAAATGAACGAAATAAATCAAATGATAATTATTGCAAAAAACACACTAGCAGGGGCTACTCTAATTTTTAGGGAATTGTTGGGTTGAAGTTGTTATTTATTGCAGCTAATAAAAGAAGACAAAAATAAAACAGTGCATAAATGACTTGAAGGTAATTATTTCAGCTTATAGGACCAAACAATAACAAGCAATAAAACATCAAGGGCCCAAATGCAATTATTCTAGAAAAAACATGCACTACATGTGACACAGTCTCATAGGGGTATAAATATGAAAATACTAAAAATTTTCTCTGATTAAGATAACAAATTAAAGAATAGGTTTGAATATGCAAATAACCCAGAAAACAATTGAAGACACGTGACTTCAACTCAGCTGGACTAAAATGCAAATAAAGAAACTATGAGGTCCTCACTGTAATTATTCAAAACTACTTTTATGATTATTAGACTAAAGCGAAATAAAAGTAAAGCAAGGGGCTAAAGTGCAATATACCTTTTTGATGCGTGAGGCGTGTGTGACGTCTGCGTACGGCTCTGATATTCTTTGAGAAAGATCTGATGGTGCAGAGACTAGTCTAGAACGTGTGTGTTAGATTCACCCCTCGATCTGATCAAATCGTTAGAATTTGGGCATGCTTGTATAGTTATGATCAAATCCGGGACGCATGCTGCTCATTCGATGGTTGTGAGATATGTTGGAGTAATAAGGATGAATCTCTCGCCAGGTTGATTCAATTGGTGATATCTAGCGCTGGAGTGCCTCGATAAGCCGACCAAAGGGTCCAACATGCCGTTGGAATGGAACCGTGTCAGGTGGAGGTCTGAGATGGGGCGTAGAATGACTCGATGGAGATATGAAGGTCAGCTCACCTAGAGCTGCTTTGCTACTGAAGTTGGGGCTCGAATTGAACCTCTCATGCGCGCATGAACCTACAAAGGGATGCTACGCTCAAGTCGAAGCTCTAGCGAGGGTTATTCAGTAGAGGAGATAAGAGAAGCAGGGGTGGATGGTGTTCGACCTCCGATGATCATGGAGGAAGGAGGTCTAACCTTAATCTAGCTCCGATGAGCAAGTCTAAGGGGGTCAGGTTGTGAAGGAAGATGTATGGCAAAGCGGCGAAGATACCGATGTGGGAGGATGGATGAGATGGGGCTCCAGACCCAATGGTCGGAGCACTGGCGATGAACGGTGGCAGAGATAAAGAAATCAAAAATTTACGGTGAAAAGAAAGGCTATTAAGCTACCGTGTGATCAGGGATGAGAAGGCGGAATGAGGCATAGTGAATGGCAAGGGTGTGGTCTCAATTTCGCTGCGGGAGGCGGAAGAGGTTGCATGTGGCGTAGCTCTCCGGACGCGTATGAGCTGGACTCAACTCGACACCAAACCGATCTCCAAGAAGGTCTAGAAGGACATTGTCACTATCTTAAAGGGTCTCGTGGAGAAAAAGGTGTGCGAGGAGTGAGATAGGTGTGGTAGAGGCAGAGGAGAGATTTTATAGGAGCTCCCAGGTCTCAGGAAGAATAGAGAAGAATCACGCAATCCGAGGAAGATCTGGCCACACTTAGGTATCTGTAAAGATCGCATATCCCTAGAGAATAATCAGGAAAATCTATGTAGAAAGTGGTTGGACTCGAGCGGGAGAAAGCAAAGAAATCAGGTCCAGCGAGCAATTGTCCGGGTTGGGCCTAGGAGAGGGTGGTTGACATGGGTCAACGGACCTGGGTTGACCAATCAGAAAAAAAGAATTTACAAAATAAAAGAAAAAATAATTAAAAATAGTAAATGATTTTGAAATAAAAAGTTGTAAAAATGAAAAATGCTAGTTATTTTACAAGCTATTTTTTAGTGATTTTAGATAATTTTAATAATATATGTAATAGTATATATAGTATATGTTAGTATGTATAGGTATAATATACCTCTATATTATATACTTGTATTTTTATTATATTAATTTTACAAAAATACATAATATTTTATATTTTTTTATTTACAAAATAATTTAAAGTGTATAAAAACATTTTTATTGAATTTTTACAAATTATTTACATGTCAAAATTAATTAGGTTTATGTACAATATATAAGTGCTATTATACCATGAATAGTTGATTTATTTTTATTTTATTTTGTAATTTATGAAATTTATTTTAATTTTATTTAATTACTAGGAATATGTATAAGTATTTAAAAATACAACTATTTAATTTATTCACAAAATAAATGAATAAATAAAGCAGGTTTATGTATAGGTATGGTACATTGTATACAATTTGCAAATTATGTAAAACAAAGTTTTATTAGGGAAATAAATTGTTTTTAGATCTTTTTATTGACGAATGAATAGTGGTATAATTTATAGAATAAATAATATCAACAAGATTTTCTTGGGACTCTATGAACAAATAGAGTCCCTATCTCTCCCTACTTTATTCCTTGTCCATCAGGCCAATATTTCACTTCTCTCGGGGTTTGAGTCAGTCTGTACTTACTACATAATTACATCCTTATTTTATTTTCTTTCTTTTTTGTTTCTTCTTTATTCTTTTATTTTGGTTAAAAAGAATGTTAAATATGCAATATTAACACAAGCATACACAATGCTAATTTATTGGAATTAATATAGATTTACAGTTAATTTGCATAGAGATTTTTGCTAAAATAAAAGACTAAAGGATGTAAATCGTGGATTCATCACCTCCCATGAATGATCTGGGTAAGGTGTAATTATGTAGGGAAATACATGTCCAGGATAGTAAAGTCCAATGGGAACTACAGTCTCTGCACTGTCACGATAATGTTCCTCAAATGCCCCTAGATCTCTTTACTGATCTATCAACAAATTGAAGGATCGCATGGGATCAGTAAAGAGGACCCAACTCGAGCTTGTCGAGTAGACAAGACGATAATAAAATGATTGAGGACTCGTTAATGCGATCGAAAGCTGCATGTAATATCTTGCATCTGACATAGTGTGCTCTTGAATCTCTCTTCTTCTTGGGCAATCTGTTTTGTATGGTGCAGGATAAGGCCTTGGTCAATACATGCTTCTATGTGCATGGCTTCTTCTTCCTGCCCATGGTACGTCAATTCTTCAACTATCGCTTGAGCATAGGAAAATGATCCAAGTTATCATGGAGCAGAAAATTCAAAAAGATATAATCTTTTAATAATCTCTTCATCTCAATAGTAACACCATTCTTTTTGTTCTTTTTTCTTTCCTTTTCCATACAAAGCATCGATAAAAGGAACAAGCACAGGAACAACAACATTTTCTTCATTTTTATTCAGATCATCAAAATAAGAATCAGCATGTACATCGGGAGTCTCAAAAGTATGTATAAACTCTCGAATACAAGAAAGGAGACAGAATCATTGGGAGTGTCTATATGGCATGGTGTGGTATCATCATCCGAAAATCATTGTACATATCAACAGTCTCGGCATCATTGCCTTGAATAGCATCATCGTGGACATCATGTTGGTCCTCCTCCTCAGCATTAGAATGTAAATCAACATCATCATGGATCGGCTCTTGCTCCTCATCATGTGTCATCTCCTCCTCTAGATCAGGTGTTCGTAGATGTTGATAACCGCCCCGCACCCTTTGTTAATTTGAGCAAGTTAATGTCCAAATTAATTATATGTTTTCGTTGCAGTCGGATACGAGAGGGAATATCAAAAACCACTTTAATTAGATTTGAGTTAATTTCAAGCGGCAATTTTTTTACTTGGTGAAGTCCAAGGTCGAACTCAGGGAGGCATCTGTCTCCTTAGGAGAATTATTAGTAAATTTCCAAGTGTTAGATTTTCGAGGAGTTTTTTTTTTGTTCCTTTTTTTATTTTCTATGCAGACACATGCAAGATCGAGCTAATTTAAAGTTAAATCAATTTAAGAAATCAAATGAAGTCCAAAAATTGTGAAAATTGGCCTGATGAAGAATTATAATGAAAATGAACTACCCTAATTTTTTTGGAATTTTTCGATACTAGATGAATTTACTTTGAATTAAACATGCAGGCAGGGTGATTTTCACTAATTTATTTTTAATAAATATCAAATCACATTTTTTCAGGAAATAAAATTATCCTAGATAGATCTAATGATGAGGAATCTAGGAAAATTTACAGACCTAAATTTTAATGTGAAATGAACCTATTAAAATTAAACTAAGGAAATCACTAATGAATTTATTTAGGCCTCGATATGCGTGAAAAAGACATGAAATTTTAATGCAAGTTTGAGTTGATTATCCTAGAGCTACTATGATTTTTTGAGAATTTTTGGAGTCACAGAAAATTAATTATCAATTAAAAGGTCCAAGTGGGTAAAATAACACAGAAATCAACCAATTAATTCATTAAAAATTCTACTGCAATTACAAAAATGTGACAAGTGGCACAACAGATAGAGGATAAGTTACTCAACAATATGCAATTTTTAGAATTTAAAAATGATGCAAAATGACACCTAGGGATGCGTGCAAAAACAAGGGTGTATTTGCAATACAGAAAATAAAATTACATAAAAAGAAACATGCTGACAGGGACTTAAATGCAATTACCTATAATGCTGGGGAATGATATGCAATTTCTCCACTGGCACGTGCTCCTCACATGGGGTCTGCTTCACAGGGACCTTTTTGTAATTTCGAAAAGTCCCTAGGGCCTCGGTGCAAAATACCCAGGCCGCACGTGCTCCTCACGTGGTCGGCCTAGGCTCGGGCGGGGAGGCTCGGGACTTGGCTCGGGAGCTCCTGGAGGTCTGGAGTGAGGCTCGGAGAAGCCTCGGGTAGTCCGAGCCTAGGGACGGGGAAGAGGCTCGGACTTCGATGTCGTGGCAGGCTGCGGACCCTTGGATCAAGATCGATCCAAAGGATGTCGGTGCTGACGGGTGGAGAGATCTAAGGCCGTCAGATCTAAGTTGATCCAACGGGCATTGGATCGCGATGGAAGGGGCGACGTGGCATACTCCTGAGCATAGGATCGGGGATGATCCTGCGGTCATCTGCTGCTCCGGATGACGGGTATCGTGGAGTGACGTCGACCATTCGATCGAGATGATCGAACGGTATCTGGGCTTCTCTCTCAATGGCCCTCCGCCGCCTGCGGAGGAGATGGCGGGGCTCCGGCGACGGGGCCTTGGCTCCGCCCTTCCTTCCAGATGTCGGTGAAGCTCTCCGGAATATCGGAGATGTCCCAGAAGATGCGTGGTGATGCGGCGAGGCGTATGGTGGTTTCGGGAGCTGGAGAGGGCCGCCGGAGCTCCGTGGCGACGAAGCTCAAAAGGCTCTCTGGTGTTGTTCCGGCCAATGCACGAAAGTGGTACCTGCATGTGTTAGAAGCGTAGCCAAAGCTCGTGCGTGCTAGTGGGGAGGTGAGGGTGGAGTGGTGAGGCCTAGTCGGAGAGAAAGATGGTCTGGCGATGGTGCTCCGTCCAATTGGCGGAGCTGGAGCTGGTAGCGGGTGAAGTGCGTCGTCGGAGGGTGTGAAGGGTATCGCGAGGATGAGAGCTCCGTCACAGATCTCGACGAAGTGGAAGCGAGGTGAGAAGATGACGGTGGAGGTGTAATAAAATGTGAGAAAAGTGAAGAAAAATCAAAACAAAGATCAATCGGAGATGGAGGTGCTTACCTGTGGTTTGGAGCTCGAGGTCGAGGTCCAGGTCGTCGCTCGAAGGGGCGGTAAGTCCCTGAGCTCAAGCAGCAACTCGGAGGAGTGGCTGCGACACGGCGGTGCGTCGAGGATCTCGCCGGAGAAGATGACCGTCTTCGCTCGAGGATTCGTGCAATCACTGTCACCAATCTTACGCTCCGAGCTCAAGGGATCTCTCAGGGGTGGCGGATGGGTGCGACGATGGCCGGTGCTCGAGTATTTAAAGGGTCAAAGTGGACGGCCGGCCTGGTGATGGGGCAAAGTTTAAGGAGGTCGTGGTCCATCTCCGGTGGACAACGTGGGTAGTGAAGTGGCTGGCGAGGATAAGGAACGAGTGGGGAAGGACGTGGAGGTGATGGTGGTCGTCGATGGTGGTGGAGGCGCGACCAAGAATAGGAAGGGGCAATCCCCTCGCGCACGGCTGAGAACGTGGGAGAGAGGGGCGCTGGAGGTGGAAGATGAAGTCTCCACCGTTGGATCTTGTGATCCAACGGCGGAGAAGAAGGTTGAATGGAGCGGTAGGATTAGATCTGGGCGGGGTGATCTGAGCGTTAGGAGCACGCCACGTGGCGCGATGGGAGAGAAGCATGAACGAACGGTGGAGATGGGATGAAGGGATTCAATCGAGTGGTTAAAATTAGAATGTCAGTGGATGGTGAAGATCAAAGGGCTGCGAGCGTGATCGAATGGCGCACAATGCGCCACGTGGCGCGATGTAGGAGAGGCACGAACGGGGGGTTGATATGAGGGCCTGGATATGATTAGACGGTGGAAATACAAAGAGCATGTGCAGGAGTTGCGGCCGTTGGATCTGGATGGAGATCCAACGGTTGTGGTTGCAGGCGGCTAGGGCAAGGGGAGTGGGTCGCGTGGCGCAACCAGATGGCACCACGTGGCCAGCTGTGATTGGCTGGACAAAGAAATAAGTGTAGAGAGAGAAGGAGGCCGAATTTGGAAAAACTCAAAACATGAAAGTTGTAGATCTTGTTGAGATCTGCAAGTTTCATGTTGACTAAAGACGGTGATGAGGTCAAATATGATACAAAAATACAAAGATACAAATATACATATATGTAGCATACAAAGAGGCCCCAAAAACCCAACTTTTTCATACGAGCTCCAAATTGGATGAAATCAGTCTCATTTTAAAGGTCTTTTAATGTATATTAATCTGAAAGTGAGTAGCCTATTTTGGAGTTGGTATGAGGGATCTATGGGCATTTTATGGTCCAGGGGTTCTAGGGCTTTATTGGCTATTTTACAAGGGGGATTCCTTTCTCTCTTCCTTATATTATTAACTAAGGTGTACACAGTATAAGGGAGAGCTTATTTTTATGAGTGAACATTTTACAAGTGGTTTTGGCTTCTTATTTAAATGCAAATGGAATGCTAAAATGCATGTTTTATGTATGCATGTCTGAATGCTATTCATGCATTATAAAGGGAAATATGCCTCTATTTACTCGGGAACAAGGCTCTATTTTTAACTTTTGGAGTGATGAATCACATATTCATCAGATGTCTACCGCTCCTGAGACGAATGAAGTTCAATAAAAATTCAGGAAAAGTGACCATACCTATAGTGGTGTCGACCTGATTTGGATGTCGCCTCTTGTTATTTGGGTTCATTTGAGTTTGAGCTGGGAGAGTGGTCTTGGGCACTGCTAGCTCATCCAGGTGATGGTTACCCCGCTCCATCTCAGTCCTATGTGTTGTCTGAATAGTGCTCAACATATCTATGATACGATTCAATGCTAGGGACTGTGCAAATATCTCGGTCCCAGTGTGTTGTCTCTGGCACTCTACTCTCTCATGCTTAGAAATGTGTTGTTATTGTGGTGTATAAGGATGAGAAGATTATTGAGATGTAGTAGAAAACTATTGCTATTGCTACTGGTGATGATAAGCATGTGGATGTGTAGCAGGAGATAAGAATGTGGTCTCTTATAAGCATGATGGTGAGATTGTTGTTACATGTAATGTTGTCGGTGCTGAAAATGTGGAGATGAACGTCCATTCTGTGGATGAAACTGCGGTTGTTGCTGGTGTACGCTCTAAGGTGTGTTATGTGCTAGTGCATGATATTGAACAGGAGCGTACCATATTCTGTTGATCTCAAGAGTGGAGGAAGGATCAACGTCATCAACTATAGAGCTTGTGATCTGACTCGGTTGGCATTGGACTAATCCTCATGCCAATTTAGCTGTGGGGGCTCAGTGGGTTGTACCGGCTCGCTCTCAGCATACTGAATCTGGCGGGTGGGAGGAGCGGGTAAAGATCTCCATACATGTTGAAAGTAGAAGAAGAGTGCGACTGTTGGTACTGAAGGTGCAGTTGGTCACCTTCGTCAAATAACTCAACTGTTGTAGAAGTGATGCGAGTTTCTCCAACTCTCACAATGACTTTAAATCTTGAACTTGCTTCTGAATCACATCGACTACTGTAAGCTTCTCACTAATAAATCCCATGTCAGATCATGAATTAGAATCTAAAACATGTGCCACCTTCTATTGATCTCTTTGGTGTGGTGGTGGTGGGCCCTTCTGGAATGCCTGAGTAGAGTCAACAACACGTGAATTCTCCGCCATCCCCTCAAAGATGAACCAAACAGACTCGGTATCCCTATTCAAATAGCTACCGCTACATGCGATGATCACTAGGACCTGAACATCTAGATGGAGTCCTCCAAAAAAATTCTGCACTGGCACCTTCAATGGAATCTCATGATGATGGCATCTCTCAGTCAAATCCTTGAATCGTTCCCATACCTCATGGGAACAACTCATGTATAAGCTGTGTAAAGTTGGAGATCTGACTCCTCGTCGCATTTGTCTATCCCATAGGAAAGCATTTATGAAGGAACATGGATGTCAGATCGTCCAATGTAGAAATATCTCTCCACAAATGACGCAACCAGTAGAGCGCTTTATCTGCTAAGGCGAAGGGGAAGGCCTTGAGCCGTATAGCCTCTAGTGTAACTCATGGATAACTGGTCACACCACATATCATATCGAACTATTATAAAAAGATGAACAACTCCTCTAATGTGTTCCCATAGTACTTGGGAATCAATGAAATAAAGGACGGTCTCAACTCGTATGACCGTTGATTTGGTGGTAGCTGAATCTAGTGTTGTAGCGCCCTAACTCCAGGGTCATACTCATCTCTCAAAGTAGATGGACCCACGACAGGTGGTGGTGGGTTCCCGGCTCCTGCTTTCAACGCAGTGACCACAGTTCTCAACTCGTCCTGGACTCTACACTGATCTCTGATTTGTGCGCTCATCTGCTGGAGTGTGTCTAGAATCCCTTTTGTGATATTAGTAGCTAGATCAAGTCTCTCGTCTGACTGTCTCTCCTCAATTGCTCTATCCTCGACTAGTGCCTTCCCTCTAGACACGGTGTCCATTGAATCCTCTGAGAAGGAAAATATCTCATAAGCACTCAGTGAAAAATGTACAGGAGATATAGATGAAAAATCGAGGTGTGGGTATACCTCAACTAAAGGGTTGGAAGGTGAGGAAGTCTGTATCCGACTCACCTCGTGACTAGATGGGACCGACTCAAGAAGAGGGTCATCCCGAGTCTATGAAGATGCACGTAAGATGGTGGAAGGTCGAAGGCTCATGAAATCTGAGCATAAAATCCATCTAGAAATCATCATTGATGTCAAGAGAATACGGGAGAGAATACGATGTCAAATCAAGAACACGAGTGTGAAGATGTATAAGATGCTGAAAATGCACACCCCGCAAACAAACACAATACAAACCCTCAGTTCACCAACTTCATATGGTGGAGATCGTAAGAGTTCAGTTTTTTGTCTTTTCAATTTTAATTTGATGATCAAGTAGACTCACGGGTGGTGATGCCCTGTCGTCCAGCGTACGTCCTCACAATCCCCCAAACAGTGGTAACATCTACCCAGGTTGCAGGTTATATCAAGCCCAAAGGGAATTGTGAGGCGGAGCACACCAAAACGACTCTCTATGGTCAGAGGCAAGTGCTTGCAGTTGAAACCACGTATCAAAGAGTGGTACACAAGTACTTAAGGCACAAGTCCAGGGATTTTTGGCTCTATCCTTCGAGCTACATCCTCACCCACTCTGTCTGGAGTTTAGTACTTATAACAATGAGGGGTTTGCTCTCCCAATACAATTAAGTCCAGAATTTTTTATTTTTCATCAAAGTATCAAAATAAACAACATTTTTAATGTTTTGAGGATTTTCACTTTTTTGGATATTTTCAAAAATATCTAAGGGTGATCCATTTTCCTTTAATTTTGCAAATGCATCTCACGGAGGGGGAATCATGGAATGAGGTGGAAAACAATGATGTATGCAAGGAAAGAGTGCATACATGTCTCCAACATTCTACATGCAGGATGGTCCGTGTAGAAATTAAAACCTAGGATAATGCATCAAAAAGCCGTAAAAACCGTACCCTAATCAACAGCTCTAGCTAAGAACAGATTAATTTTAAATCGATTATGTACACCTAAGTATGAACTAGAGTAGTGGGATCTACTTTACTTGTCTAATCACTCATGCATGAAATCCTAGGTTTCCACAAAATCATGTAAAACAAAGAAAAATCGAGAAAAAAATGAACACCGCGATGAGGTCTCCCAAGTGCACTGGCACTTGGTGAAACAGACCTAGAGAAAAAGAAGTAGGTCAAAGTCCATCTACAAGATGGGATGTCCTTAATGGACCCCTTTCTACAAAAATAAAAAACAGACAAGTGCCCCTTCCTCTTTCACCAAAAAATAGAAAAACGTGCAAAGACCTGACTCTCAAAATAAAATAGAAAAATGGAGTCTCTAAAAAAACAACTAGATTGTCTGCACTAGATCGCATTGCTCCTCTGTAGCTGGCTCGTAGAAGACTGAGGTGGTCTCTTAAGATCACAGGTGAATCGGCTTCCTATGATGCTGACTACTCCTACAGGCTTGCAACACGAGTTAGCATAGACAAAATAAAAGAAAAAATCAAGAAGAAGAAGATAAAAATCAAAAAATAAAAAGACACTCGAAAATCAAGAAGAAAAATAGGCAAAAATCGATAAGAACTGAGAAAACCAAGAAAAATCAAGGAAAAGAAAACACATAAAAAGCATGGGAAAAATTGAGAAAAATGAAAAGAAGAGAAGAAAGGGAAAATCACAAAATAAAACTCAAAAAATCAAGCGCAGCTATGCCTCCCTGATAAAGGGGCCATTTTGATAAAAACGGGTTTGATAAACGGTTAAATTGGTGTCAGATGTAGCGAACTGCTGAGAAAAATCCGGTTATCAAACAAAAGATAATAAAATATATGGGAGAGAGAGAATAGGAATGAGTTAGTAATAATGGATGATTCTCTCCTAAATTTTACTATTCACTAAATATTTAATCAGGTAAGTTCTCCTGGGTCGAACTCAAAGAGGCAGAAAATCATGCTTGGATTTTTAGAGTAAAGAAATAATTTCATGATTTTTTTCTCTTTCTTTTCTTCGATGAGAAAATCTTTTTGATCGAATTTAGGTTTTTATATTTTTTAATTAATTTTAAATTTTTATTGTATTTTTCAAAGTGATATTTTTCAAATGATCGATCTACAATATAGTATATAGGGATGATAGTAAAAATGTAATGATATTATATAGTAGATGAATCGGCCAAGCAACGGGCTTGAAAAAAAATAAAAAAGAAATCAAAACGATTCGAAAAATAAAGAATAAAATCCTAACAAAATGTGATAAAATCTCTTTGAAGTTCGATTCAAAATAAAATGTAAAAAAATACTACGCTCAAGATAATGTCCAAAAGTGGTCAACAAATGTCCAAGGGTCCAAGGTTTAATGTAAATTACAACAAAAAGAAATGAAGCTTCTTTTAATTAGGCTCGGAGTTAGGGACCTAATTGTAAAAAAATATGGAACCTTTACAATTAGGTTCCCATGCGGGGACCTAAACACAATAATAGAAAATACGGAGACACGATGAGGTTCTGGAGCTCTTCATGGGTAAACTTGAAATTTCTACATCGGTTAGTGAATCTATGGTCAGGATTAGATGGTGGTGGGTGATCTTGTCTGTTGGATTAGGATGTGTGTCGCTTGACTGCAGCTCGTGTTTTTGAACACGTTCTTCCCCAATTCGACGATGGTGGTAATAGATCTTCCTCGACTCTTGATTTCCGATGATGTTGCGACTTATGATGACTCCGACAGGGCCATAAGGGGGTTACCTACCCCTTCGAGCTCCCCTACATTGGAAGGGAATGACGAATATGGTGACGAAGAGTCAAAGCTCGGCTATAAACCTGGGAACCTGGAAATGTGCTGCTCTGCTTGATTTGTTTAACGACGAAGAAGAATGGATCTCCATATGATGATTGGTGCTCCAAACGTTCGTTAGAAACCTAGAAATGAAGATATAAGCTCAATTTGCAAATGAGTCAGCCAAGAAATAGGATGAAATTGCATCTCAAATATTATTCCATGAAGGGGTGTTTTAGAGCAAAATTGCATGGATTTGAATCGATTTGAACGATGGATTTGAGTGTGATTCAAAAGTGAAGATTAGTACTAGCTAATGACATGATTAGATGACTAATAGGACACAAAAATTTAGAAATCAAAGGATGAATGAGGTGCACCTGTGATTAAGGGTTTCAGACTCTCGATGCTCGCTCGATGATCGGTGATTGCCAGAGCTCCATGATCATGATGCAGCGATGCAAGGTCAAGGTACGACCTTGGAACTTTCCTCTGACTTCCCCTTGTTCACACGAGACGGCCATCAAGCCATGCCACGTACGGAGGTTAGTGACGCAAGGTGATGAAGTTGGGAGTCAGCCACTGTTCTAGTGGTTGGGAAAAAGTTGGTTTGAACAATTGATCTTTAGGTCATTAAATAAAGTGATCGATGGAGGATTTGGATTGATCAAGGGGTAGGTGTGGATCTGGATAGATAGGGCTATGATATGAAGTGTGGAGATTGAATAATAGGTATTGGGGTCGGTCGAGAAATTAATTAGGTGAAGATGTCTAGTTGGAACAAACCTGGAACTGCTTCTTGAAGGTTGAAGATGGTCATGGTGCTGTCATGTGTCGGCACCACAGTAGCCAAAATATTAAATATAGTATTAGTTAGTTAATAAATAATAAGTGGTAATATTTTAAATATGAATAACAACGAAAAAATATGTACAATTAATTTTCCTAATTTATGGTATAATTTATTTTTATAAAGGGATTTTTACCAAGCAGACCCTATAAACTTTGCCAATTACCTCCACAACCTTTGAAACAACCTAGTTCCCCCATCAACCCTGTAAACTTGCCAATGCTTACCCCATGGACCCTTCGGGTAATCTGTTTCAATCCGGCGGGGGTTCATGGAGTAATTTACAGGGTTGATGGGGTAATTACATCGTGCAAAAGGTCGTAGAGGTAATTTAAAAAGTTTATAGTGTCTATCGGGTAAAAATCCCTTTTATAAATAACATATATTTTATGTGTTACAAATATAATATTAATAAATAGATCTATAGTATACTTAATAAATTGATTTTTTATTTTTAAATCAATAACTTAATAAATAGTATATTATTTTTATATTTTATTAATTAATATAATAATGAGTAAGTGTAGTTTGGTTTTTTTGGATTTTAATATATTAATTTATACATATTAATAAATACGGATATATCTTATATAGTTCAAATTCATCTATAATTTAAGGTTTTTAAATTATTTACAATATTAAATAAGGCCTTTAAATTTGGAATTTTTTTACACATAATATACAAGATCATGAAAATAATTAAAAATTATAAATCATTGATGCTATAAATATTATGTTCATGATAAAATAAATAACCTACAAATCCATTTATCAGTAAGTCTCAAAATCGACTTTTTGCAAACAGGCTCTGATTTTAGTGAAATCATCATCACTAATTATAGAATATTAATTTATTGACTTTAATGGTGAGTAGATGAAATTGGACTTCGTATGAAGAAGTTATGAGGTTCGAAAGTTGAAAATTGACAATTTAAAATTTAGATTTCTTGGCGTATATACAGATTGGGATTTTTTATGCTTTTTATATTTTTATATACATTATTAGGAATACATGAAGGAAAAGGTTGGTAAAAAATATATACAAATAAATTAACAAAAATCAATGAGGTTTTGATAAATAATGGATAAATAAGGAATAATGTTCAATGTACATAATTAATTCTTTTTGTTGTTTTCTTTCTTATCTCCTCCTACTTTCTTATTTGTCGACAAATCCATGCTGACTTGGTCTCAGAGATTAGGTTATAAATATATTTTTCAATTATACTTATATTTAATAGTCATATTGTATTAATTTGTACATATTTACAGTCTGCATATTTTTATTTTCTATCTTTTTATTCTTTATTTATTTACATGTTTTTAGTGCATAAAAGTGTATTTTTATTCATGAATGATATTTTTATAAGAAATGATATTTAATGCATATTTTCATGTATTTGTTAAGGGTTTTAAGATAAAATGCACAAGAAGTATTAATGACTCATGGAATCATCAACCCCATATACTTAAACTTTTCTAATCCCTTAACAAACACTTATTTGAAAAACATGGGGAAAAAAGATAGAATGAATTTGTTTTCCTAGATCAATTCATGAGAACAAACAAAGGACATAGCTTAGTCAAGCCTTAAACAAGCATATTGTCGGAGCCTTAACTAGGATTAGAATTTTAATCTCAACATTCCTCAAGTTCCACAAATCCTTATTCAAGTTCACCTCAACCACCAGCTCATATCCACTTATCCATATCGCTAACTCTATCAGTCTTGAATTTAATTTGTACGATGTGTGAATTGTATTAGCTCTTCCTGCTTAAAGAAGTGAAGAACCCACCCATCTCAATAATACACTCCCATTGGTTCCTCATCCAGCTACTCTTTCCTCGAGGAGGGGGTATTTCCTTCTAAGGTCAGTTGTGTTGTGTCCACAATCGAATAAAGAGAGAATGTAGAAGGATGGGAAAAGAACTAGAGTGTGACTAGTGTAGTCACATCTCCTTGTGAAACCTAGTTGGTGTAGCTAAGTCTCCACTAAGATATGCAGGCTTTTGGAAGCTTGGACCATTATGATCATATTTTTATTTAGTGGTTGGCTTCATTTTAGTAGTATTTGTAATGTTGCTTGCACTGCATCGATCTTTTATGTCCCGACGGATATAATATCTTTTCTTCCGTCCATTTTTAGGGGTCTCAAAAAAATTCAATTCAAGTGTAATTTATGTATATTCTAAGCATAATTGTTTCCTATTTACCATCTTATATATAATCTCCTTATAGGTCACAAAAGTCAACAATGCAAAAAAAAGAGAATAAAGAAGAAAAGGAAAAGGAGGAAGACGCTGATCTCGAAGAAGAAGCTTGAATGTATGCAAGGTTCAAGGAAATGGAAAAAGAAAAGAAAATGCCAACCAGAATTTGATCTAAATAATCTTTCGAGCAAAGAAAAAATGAATATTATTTTTTTATACTAGTAGAATAAATATATTTTTTATGAACTTTTAGATTGTGTTCAATGTATATTATCTACATACATTGTATTTCAATTTGCTATTGAAATTTAATTTGTTTCATGTCAAGTTTAATATATTATGTAGGTTATTCTATATTTATTGACTTTTATGCAGAAAATATAATGATTACAGGGAATATAAATCATTTGATATACAATTACTATCTTAGGTATGATCTTCGACAACCTGTTTAGTTGTTTTAGATCAGGTCATACAGGTTCAACAGGGCTTCAAAACCACGATGAACCTGGGTATAATTTGTTTTCCGTTCTGGACGGGATGAGCAAATATGCATACATAGTGCACTCACAATGCTCACCCAAGAAGGAGCCAAGTGCCCCCAAATTGGTGCCAAAAAACACAATGTGCGCGCCCAAGTTAGCATGAGAACAATAGGAGGGCACCAATGCTCGCCCACATCAGCATGCATCTAGGCTTAATGCATGCACATGTCAGGCAAACACGTGTGGTCGCCCAACCCATGGGTGAACACATGCAGATTACTCGGTGAGCACATGGCGACGCTAAGCGTGCTCGTCGAACCTGTGTTTTTTGTAGTGATGGTGTGTATCTCTAATTGTATTAAGAGATACTAAAAATGAAAAACTTAATTTGTCTTATTTTAGATCTAGAATGATAAAATCCGCAATAACATTTGTTACATAACGTCTCTCGATAGATTCACATGTCCAACAACTGAACCCCCTCATATGTGATTTATTCACAAATCCTTAAAAACAACAAAGCTACATGTTGTTGCCATTTGGGAGGCAATAGATGATCTTGATGATCTTCAATCATTAGACATGAACTATCTGAATCCTATCCATGGAGAATTTCCATCTTAACACCCCCCCCCCCCATAGTAGTTGAGAATTGCATAGTAGCGCTCCAAATGATGGAACCTAAACACCACATCAATACCTGATTGGAGATTTGAAAGCAAAACTAAGAAGCTCCTGACTTCTGTATTTAGATCCATGTGAGGGGCATATAGCAACATATATTGATTTTTATTTATTATAATTAAGCCATTGTATTATAACAAACATTAAAGATTCCTATAAACAATAAACTTTCTACTGGTTTTTAGGGTTGATTGATATTGACCTTATGAATCTTTGGAAACTTTATTTTGTTTTTTTAAACATACCGCGGGTTTCATTTCATGAAGTATCACGATTACTTAGATTTTTGACAGCTTTTTGAAGTATTGTTATTATTTTTTAGCCATTTTTGCACAATATTCTTGTCTTCTCATTATACATATAAAAATCGAGAAAAATATTTATTTTTGAGGGCCAAATGAAATTTTTAAAGAAACCTACAAATTACAAGTTCCCCAACATAAGTCAATTTTAAAAAAATTTGTTAGATGCCTATTATGTAGTACAGGTTGGAATCTGACTACAAGGACAATATAATGACTCACTAACAACATACATTAACAATACACCATTATACAATACAACACCCCCAAAGTATACACCGCTTCAAATATGCTCACTCACTTATACTCTCTAACTATACAACACTCAAGATCTCTATACTTTCCTCTCCAATATACTTGGTGGCTCTCTAACTTTCTTGTTTCTTCTCTTGGTTGATTACACTCCAACCTCAAGGATCCTACTTATAGAGGCCAACAGAGTACACTAGAACAACTGACAGCTTCTTAAAGAAGCCAACTTTGGAGATGGATTCTCAAGGAAGCCAACAATAGCTTCTCAAAGAAGCCAACTTAGAAGTGGCTTCTCAAAGAAGCCAACATAAAGATTTCCCTAGAATCTTGCTTGTTTTAGAGGAGATGTTAATTTTAACACTCCCCCTCAACATCAACTTTTCACATTCCAAGTTGTCTTCGAAAATACTCGACCTTTGTCATGTTGAGTCCTTTTGTAAATATGTCTGCTACTTGGTCTTCCGTCACTATCGACTTCACCTCAATCTCTTCTTCTAGTACCTTCTCTATTAAGAAGTGATAGTGAACTTCTATATGCTTAGTTCTTGCATGAAATATTGGATTCTCAGCTAACTTGATAGCATATTGATTATCACAGAAAAAATGGACTGAATAATTGATGAATCTGTGATTCATCGCTTTAAAAGTTGAAAATAGAGCTTTGTTCCCGAGTAATTAGATGCATATTTCCACTTATATTGCATAATTAGCATTCATGCATGCAAGCATAATATCTGCATTTTAGCATTCATATTTGCATAAATTAAGAAGCCAATTTCATTTGTAAATATTCACCTGTATATTCACCATATTTCACCTATTTGTATATATTTTATACTAACTCCGAATCTAATAAAACTAAGTCTATAGTGTATATATTACTAACACTAATAAGGAAAAAATATCAAAAAAATACTAACTTGTAAAATTGACCAATAGAACCCCAATCCAAGTTGGAAACTAGGAGCCTTAAAATGCACATATCTCTCTCATATGTCCGATTTAGGTCTACTCACTTTTAAAGTAATATACATTCAGAGACATTCGAAATAAGACTAATTTCATTAAATCGGAGCTTGTATGCAAAACTTGGGTTTTGGGCCCCTTTCGTATATTGTACATATTGACCATTTTGCCCTTTATTTTATTTTTTTATTTTCTTAATTATAAAAATCCAAAAAATTAGATTAATTTGTAAATATTCTTCTCATATTTTCTCTATTTTTATTTTAATTTTTCTCTTATTGAAAAATGACAAAAAATGACAAAAGATAAAATTCGGTATTTTATATCTATAAGGTACCACCCAAAAATATATTTTGTACAGATGATTTCCTTTGATTTTCAGCCCTTCACAAAAGTTGTAGATCTCGTCGAGACGAGCAACTTTCATGTTGATCACTTTTTGAGCTAACCTCTTTTATTATTTCTTTTTGATTTATCTTAGCATTTAGCTTTGGATTTTTCTGAGAGCGACACGTGGTGGCTCCGGGAGCCGCCACGTGTCAACCCCATGGTTTTTGTTACTAATTAAATAAACGCCACATGTTCGCATCCGAGTACGCCATGTGGCGCCATCTCATCCCCCATCTACCCATTCCACCCCACTCTCCCTTGACTTGGGGAGGAGAGAACTTCGACACCTCCAACTTCTACCCCATCTCTCCACCTTCTCCATCTCTTCTCCAACCGCCTCCTCCTCCTCTTTATATCCTCTCCATCTCCCACATTCAACCCCATCCACCTATTGCAAGGGAAATCCCCGAGCTCCCTATCCATACTCAGTGACAGTGAGAGTGAGACCAAGGTTAAGCGAAGATGGCCCCTCCGGCGAGATCCAAGGGATCAAGGTCCCTTGACCTAGCTCAAGCGTGAGATGCTCGAGCTCTGCATTGCCGTTGCATCGAGCAAAGACCTGAGACTCCACTCAGAGCCTCTTCCCCAGGCATCCGACTCCATCTCCTGGTAAGTTCTTCTCTTTTCTTCCTCTCTTCTGCTTCCTCTTCAACACCCATTCTCTCTCTCCTCGATTCACCATCTTCTGTCCATCAATTCGCAAAATTGATCGCACATCAACAGATAAATCAAATGTTGCGAACGCAACGGTGATTTTTATTTATTTTTCCGAAGAATTTTCGTCAATCGATTCATTGTTTATTCGCGCCCGCTAAACAAATGCATGTGAAACAAGGGATTTTGTGAAATCCCATCTGCCCTCCCACACGTCTTCTTCTCCCTCTCCTTTCTTCTTCCTCCTCTCCTCTGCTTGATGCGCCCCGACCAGCCCTCCATCGTCGTGGCCGCATCACAGCACCACCACTACGCCGTCGATACACTCCTAGGCCTCCACCACCAAGTGAAGCTCCATAGACGCCATCAAGGTCGTGTGTCGAGCTTGAGCCATCGATGCTCGTTTCGTCTACACCGCCTCCGCCAGGCGCTGCGGTCGCGCATCTCGTGCTTGGCCGAGCTCCGCTCGCTGAAGCCCTCCGCGCGTCGACCCCTCTGCAGCAACGTCCGCCCGCCACAGCCCAGCCGTCATCGCGTTAGCCTCTGCACGGGGGCGCCCCACGTGCACCCACCAGCCCACTCCGCCACCGACGCCGCCCTCCTCGCCCCTACTCCATCGACTCCATCCCATTGGGCCACTTCATCTCCAGCAGCTACATCCACTTCGCGAGGTTGCTCCACCTCAAGTGCGAGCACCTTCGACCTCTAGCCAAGGTCGTGCGCTCCACCGTGCGCCCTCAGTCCCGCCTCTGCCTTCCCTCCTCGACACTGCAGCCACCTGTGGCCGAGCTCCAACGTCTCCGACCCTAGAGTAGCCCCCGCCTTCGTCAGCCGCACCGTCCAGGCGCGTGTGCGCACCCCCCCCCCCCCCCCGAGCTCCGCCCGCCGGCCCCCTCCTCATCTCCGCCAAGACGCACGGCTGCCTTCTCGCCATCAACCCGTGCACGTGAAGCTCCATCGGCCAAGTCCCTATTTCAAGCCAAGAAACAGAGACTTTATAGCGCATAATAAAGATAAATTGGGCATTTGCAAAGGGTACACTTGCACCACTTTGCAAGTTTTTAAACAAATTTCAAGTTTTAGGTAATTGCATGTAAGTCCTTGTTCTTTATTTCAGCTCATTCTCAATATTTTATTTGCAATCATAGTCCTGCATTTGTGAGTCATTTTTATTATCTTTCTGTTGTCTATTTTCAATTCCAAACGTTGCATACTGTAGTATAACTCTTGATCTACCATTTTAGCATTTATTTGTATTTTTCTGGTTCGCAGAATATTTATGGAATTTAATTTGGTAAAAAAATGCAACATTTTACCCATTTTGATTGATTAATTGATTGTGCATTATCTGCTTATCGAAAAATTTCTGAAAAATTATCATTGGTAGATACTATAACATATCTGAAAATCACACCATTTGCACGTATAGTTTGTCTTAGAAAAAATCATTTAGTGAAAACCTTAATCGATTTTTAATTAATCAACCGTGAAGTGTTTTAACGAAATTCAAGTTAATTTGATAGCTTTTAATTAGATCTATTTGGATTAATTTTGTTTCTGAAAAATATCATCGTTTGTTAATTATTAAAATTAGTTTAGTCATTTTCACTTAAGTCTGCATTTTTCATTATCCGTGCATCTAAAAATTCCAAAAAAATTAGGCTTATCTAATTTCATCCCTTTTCATCATATGGCCAAGTTTAATAATTTTTGGAATTAATTTGACCATCTTTCTTATTTAACTCATAAACTGGCTAGATTGTGCATGTGTCTCGCATAAAATATATTGAAAAAGACCACAAATATTATCCCCTGAAAATCAACCCTTGGACTTTGCTACAAATCTACCTAAGGAGACAACTTCTCCCTGAGTTCGACCTTGGACTTCCAACCAAGTAAAAAAATTACCGCTCGAGATTAACTTGATTTAATTAAAAATGGTTTTTGATATGCTCTTATTATCCGACTGTAATGAACATTATTAATTAATTTGACCATTAATTTGATCGAACTAATAAGGGTAGTGGGAAGCATTTCAATAACCAATTGGTTGATGAAGATCCTCCAGTAGCTGCTTCAACCAAGTACTTTCTTATGCTGCCATAGCTGCAACTCTATGCTCAGCTTTAGTTGTTGAAAGAGAAATAGTTGGTTGTCTCTTGCTACACCACGAAATTACTCTTGAGCCAAGGCTGAAAACATAGACTGTGGTCGAACGTCTTGTATCATGGCCGCCGTCATAATCAGCATCACAATAACCCTTAAGCTTGCACTGCTCTCCTTTCTTATAGAAGATCCCATAATCCATAGTTCCACTTATATACATCATTATTCATCTTATTACTTCTAGATGATGCATCCTAAGATTATGCATGAATAGAGTAGCTATGCCAACAACAAAGGCTATGTCTGGCCTAGTCATGGTTAGGTATATCAAGCTACCAACCAGTTGCCTATACATGGTCATATCTTCTAATACCTTGCCTTCTTCAGCACAAAGTTTAGTGCTTACCTCTATTAGGGTTGATGTAGGCTTGCAGTGTAGCATACCATACTTTTGTAAAAGATCCTTAACATACTTGTGCTGATGTAGAAGAATCCCTTCATTGGTACGCTTTACTTCGAGGCTAAGAAAATGCTTGAGCTCGCTCAACTCTTTCATCTGGAATCTGATGAATAGATTATCATGAATTCTCTTAATCTCTTCTACATCATCTCCTGTAATGATCAAGTCATCCACGTACACGAGTATTATGGATAACTTCTCATCTGTTATCTTTATAAAGAGATTGGAATCCGATGGAGCAACATGATACTCGCACTGTAACATAAACTCTGCCATCTTTCCATACCATGCTCTAGGTGCCTGCTTCAGACCATAGAAAGCCTTCCCCAGCTTGCAAACATATTGAGGATGAATACTATATTTGAATCCTCTTGGTTGCTCCATATAGATATCTCGATCTAGCTCTCCATGAAGGAATGCATTCTTTACATCCATTTGCCACAACATCCAAGATTTGCTAGCTGCTAATGCTAGCAATACTCTAACCGTAGTCATTTTTGCAATTGGACTAAATGTCTCCTCGTCATCTATCCCATACTGCTGAGGAATCCTCGAGCGACTAGACGAGCCTTATACCGGTCTATAGTTCCGTCAGAACGAGTCTTTACTTTATAGACCCACTTGTATGATATTGGATTCACATCTTGAGGCTTTGGTACAAGATTCCAAGTCTGATTCTCTTGTAAAGCCTTCATTTCCGTCTCCATTGCTTCATTTCCATTTAGTGTTTCCAAATGCCTCTTCAAATGTAGAGGGTTCTTTTAATGCTTCTTCTTGAGAGACTGTTGCATCTGCATACTTGTACTTGGGATTTGACCTCATGAGTCAGTTGGTTCTTCTTAGAGGTACAATCGGATCATCTTCAATCTCGTGATGGTTGGACGAACTTCTTCAATAGTTGGCTAATGAACTTCATTCCTCCAAGGACTCACCATCTTGTATGGTGTCTTATCTTCTTGTTGGATCTCCTCGAACCTTTCTTCTAGTTGATCTTCTGAGGTCTTTGTATCTCATAAGCTAATTTCTTAAGATGACCACCATGATGATGCTTCATCAAAGACAACATTTCTTGACACATAGCACTTGCCAATGATTGGATCACAACATCTCCAACCTTTCCTTTCATTATCATATATGACAAAAATACATCTTACTGCCTTTTTGTCAAACTTGCTATGGAGGTGGTCAGGAACGAAGACATAACAAACATATACAACTACTCAAAAATGAGTTACAGTTGGCTTGGTTCCTGTTAACTTCTCAAAGGGAGAGAAAAAATCCAACCTTTCCTGAGGTCTCCGATTAGTTACATCAGCTATTGTCTTCATGCATTCTGCCCAAAATCTTTGCAGAATGCTCTTCGCATGCAATAAGCTTCGACAGATTTATGTAAGATGGTGATTTTTCCTTTCTATTACTCCATTTTGTTGTGGTGTGCTCAGACATATTAGTTGCCTTCTGATTCCATCTTGCTTTAGGTAATTGATGAATTCCTTCGAGATATATTCTCCACCATTATCAGATTGCATGCATTGGATCCTTCTTTCGATTTCTTTGTCAACTTTCTCTCGAAATTCCTTGAACTTAGAGAAAACATCAGACTTTTCTTTGAGAATGTAGAGCCAGACGTACCTTGACTAGTCATCGATGAATGTCACCATATATCGCATACCACTGATTGATGGAGTCTTGATTGGTCCGAACACGTCTAAATGGATCAATTCCAATGGCTCCTTGGCTCGATATTTTGACTCTTTATAAGGCAACTGATGGGCCTTACCAAACTAACATCCAGTACACATTGTGTCTTCTCATACATCCAGTTGCCGTAGACCCTTGAGCATTGATTTTTGCATCATTATCTTAAGCTTGTGATAGCTCACATGTCCAAGCCTAGCATGCCAAATATCCACACATTTTTCTTTGTCTTATCTACGTACACAAATTCTGCTGACATAACGTAGATAGACTCAACTCTTCTTCCCTCCAAGATGGCAGTATCAGGTAACTTGAGGTTCCGATACACTCACACGTCCTCATGCTCGAACACCACATAATGTCCTGTATATGTAAGTCTATACATAAAGAGAAGATTTTTCTTCATACCTGGTACATGGTACACATGTTCTAACTGCACCTCATTGAAGTTGAAGTGTGGCACTATCATTGTAGTGCCAATATGGGATATTGGCAGCTTTGAGTTGTTGCTATCACTACAACTCGCCCTCCTTTGTACTCGGACATGTCGCTGAGTTTGCTTTCATCTTCTGTCATATGATTGGAGCAATCGGAATCCACAATCCAGTCATTGTCATAATCAACTCCTTTGGTCATGGTTGTTGCTAACGTCATTTCTTCTGATTCGATAATCTCCATCGAAACTTGTTGCTCCCCATCTTCTTCACTAAGATCTTCTATGTGATAGTTTTACACTGCAGCATTTCTTTGTATTATCTTTTTTCTTGATTCTATAGTCTCGCGCAAAATGCCCCTTTCGTCTGCAATTGAAGCATTCTCCATTTTTCTTTTTCTGCAAAGAATCATTTGGCCTTTGTGATCGTTCATATGAAGCCCCCTGTCTTGAAGCTCCTTTGAGAATGTTGCTTCCACTGAGGAGCTTAATCTTTTTGATGCAGGTCCTTCATCTTCCCTCGTTTATGTGCACAAAACAGTGCTTCTTCACCACCTTTTACTAACAGACTAGCTAGTTGATTGCCTAAACTCTCTTGATTTGCTAAGAGACTTTCAAACTCCAAGAGAGTTGGTTGTTTAGACCAATCGGATATGACCGTTACGAGAGCATCATATTCTGGTCGTAATCCATGATTGATGATCCTTCGCATTCGTGACTCACTAATCTTTGATTCTAGATATAATTGAGAGATTTCACAACATAAAGAGTGTTCCTTGTTGAAATATTGATTAATTGTCATCTCTCATTATTTGAGAGACATCATGTCGTTTTCTAAGAATTGGAGTTGAGCATCATTCTTGCGTGAGAACAATGTAGCAAATGCATCTCATGCTTTCTTGGTGTAGCAACTTCTCAGATATGCTCGATCAACTCCTCCTCGATCGTGGTCTTTAATATGAACATTGCCTAATCGACCTTGATATTCCATTTCCTCAAGGCATCAACATTCTCCTTTGATGGTGGTGTTGTATCATCTCCTCCAACAATCTCCTAGAGATCCTATCCTTGTAGATAAGATTCGACGCAAGTCCTCCAATAACTGTAATTGTGCTCGTTCAGCTTCTAGATACCAAAACCACAGTTGAAGGGATATGGCATAATTTTTGGGAAAATTATATTTTTCTTTTGTCTAGCGAAGTTGGTCCTAGACCTATCCTGATTACAGTCCCTAACTGCACGCGGACAGAATTTCCCCTTACCAAAACTCAAGACTTCACCAAACACATAGACAGAGGTTCCCCTAATTTATTTAGAGACCTCTACTGCAACTGGATGGACTGGATTTTCTACAATGTGGGGATTGTACCCTTACTAATTAGGACCCTAACAAGGCTCTGATACCAGTTGTTGGAATCTAACTACAAGGACAATATAATGACTCACTAACAACATACATTAACAATACACCATTATGCAATACAACATCCCCAAAGTATACGCCACTTCACATACACTCACTCAGTTATGCTCTCTAATTATACAACACTCAAGCTCTCTATACTTTCCTTTCCAATATACTTGGTGGCTCTCTAACTTTCTTGGTTCTTCTCTTGGTTGATTATACTCCAACCTCAAGGGTCCTATTTATAGAGGCCAATGGAGTATACTTGTAACGTCCGGGCTTAGGTCCCCGATCCGTTATCGAGGAAAACTGACCCTGACAACTTATTGGGTTCGAACCCAATTGGATCCGTTGACAACCACACAAAATGCTTAAGCCCAAGTTGTCAAGTAGTAATCCCCACCATTTATATACCACACCCACACTTTGTGAGTTTAAGGTATGGCACTATGTTTGGGGTTGGGGTGTTACAACCTCCCCCCACTTATATTCGCAACATCCTCATTGCGACATGGCCCATTCACTTATTCCCAGTGACAGTGGCGGTTGCACGCTCCCGGCTTAGTTCCCTTCGGGTAGCCCTTTCCACTATCAGAGGGAACCCGCTTTGATACCATTTGTAACGTCCCGGGCTTAGGTCCCCGGTCCGTTATCGAGGAAAACTGACCCTGACAACTTATTGGGTTCGGACCCAATTGGATCCGTTGACAACCACCCAAAATGCTTAAACCCAAGTTGTCAAGTAGTAGTCCCCACCATTTATATACCACACCCACACTTTGTGAGTTTAAGGTATGGCACTATGTTTGGGGTTGGGGTGTTACAATACTAGAACCAGTTATGGTTTCTTAAAGAAGCCAACTTTGGAGATGGCTTCTCAAGGAAGCCAACAATAGCTTCTCAAAGAAGGCAACTCAGAAGTGGCTTCTCAAAGAAGTCAACCTAAAGATTTCTCTAGAAGCTTGCTTATTTTAGAGGAGCTGTTGATTTTAACAATACTATATCTGGTTAATTTTATTTTCATTGATATTATTATTTCAAATTTAGAAAAATCAAAAAATCATAAAAAGAGAAAAAAAATAAAAATATTTATAAAATATGTCATTTTTCCAACATTACAAAAAAAGATTATATTAAAATTACTATATTATAAAGTAGTAGCAACGTTTTCGACAAAAAATGTAGATATTTGGACCATTAGTTGTAAAAAAAATCTTAAAAATAAAATAAAAAATCACTAAGCAAAATCACTAATTTTACCTATGTTTTTGGTAGAAAATAGTATTATAAGTAAATCGTATTTATATACATTTTGTACCTATATAATGCCATCTTTTCTTCACTAAAACAATAATGGTTCGAAAATAGACTTAAACAAATTAAAAGTTGAACACAAAAAAGTATATAAAAATTAAAACCCAAATAATCATAAAAAATGACATAAAGCTTCGAAGCACTTTAAAAAGACCAAAAAGACATTGAGCTTAAAATTGATTCATCACACTTCTACAACGAGGATTAATTACTCATATCCAGCGACTCCATGAGTTTTTCACTCATAATTGACGATTATACACCATATTCAAGAGTATGTATAAAACTTTGCTTTATAATCAATAGAGTTAGGTTTAAATCTGCTTTAAACCATGATATTAAGTGATTTCAAGCAAAAATAATTTCCAAGATCGAGTTCAGATCTAGATACCACTATTAGGATTTGGGTTTGTAATCTAGATGTCGAAAGTTGCCTTTTGTCCAAGATGTGATCAATTGTCATGATGAATGCGACAATTGTGTTCTTAATTATGAACCTACGTAGACTAATCAATGGTTGTCTTCATCGATGATGTCTTGGTTTCTTAGCACGATGAGGCAAATGGGAGAGTTCAAATCAATGACAAAAATCATATTTAATATATACAAACCATTCAAGATCACGTATTTATCATTTTTTATTTTTCCATCAAAAATATATCTAGCAATTTACTTTCTTATCGTGCAAAAAAATATCTTCGAAAATGTTTGAAGTGAATACTATATTCGGTGTTATATCACACCCATGGTTCTATTTCTCGATTCATCCTATTTTTTAGTATAAAATACTTTCAATTTTTTATTAGAAAATTAAATGGTTTTACAGAGAGATTGATAGGAGGCGGACAACAAACTGCACCGCTTATCCCTTTTGGTTGGAAAATTCAATTTTTCTAAACACAACATACATAGATCCGGAACCATAACATTGCTATTGCATAACTTTTTGTACCTTCTTAAGGAGCTCTACCGATTTAGGAAACCCTAAAGCTTAAATCTTTTTAAAATAAAATTTAGCACATAGTTAGGTAAAATTTAGCGAATACTCGTTTCAACATCAAAGTGGGGAAAGTCATACGTATGAATATACCGAAAATTCAAATTGTGAAATAGAATATAGGGTTGAACAAAAAAAAGTCACAAAGAGGAGCAAATTGCAGAGAGCGCAGGAGTGGCTGTGAGACGTCCCTGTTAGCAGTACTGCGCAACACACAAAATAAAAAAATGAGCAAATCGTGGGCGTTTTGAGACCACAGTTCCGTTTTTTCCTTCTAAAAGTATAAGATACTTTTGACCGGGAAAGCTAAATTCCGGCCAACCCCACCCGCAACAAGAAGACGCGATATATATGTATGTGTGTGTGTCCGCCTCGCCTATTTTGGCGAAGTTAGGAACGTGACGGCCGTCGCTTCCTTCTCGACTGTCAACACGGGTCAACTGTCCGAACTCCTCCGCGTTTCAACTTTTTTTAAATATCCAACCAGTCGTTACACCAAACAAACAGCTGCAGCAGATTAATTCCACTGCGCGCGGCTCTATGGTTTTCCATTCAAATAACTTTGCACTGCATTTTTCCTGCAATAAACTTTTGGTTGTCACTGCACTCAAAATTACAGAAACAAAAAAGACAAAGTACAAGTCGCAATTGAGTGCTGTTTAAGACACTTGTTGTTAATTGTTAATGGGATTAATATGATATACTTTAAACAATAATTATCTATGTTAACGTTAACTAATTTAATAGCATCATAAATCAACAAACAGATATTCGTGAGTTTCAAATACACGATTCAATTACAAAATGTAAATATTAACTGATTCAATATGCAATACAACGTACTGGGGCAAAGATTGAATAAGGCCAAAATAATATATCAACACGACGAACAAGACACCAAAGAAATTAGATAACAGATCATCGAAATGCTCATGTAGGACTGTCTTTGGAGAGGATATCACCTCCACAATACTGGTGCGTAGGTACTAACAGTTCGATCCCAAAATAACGACGACAAACGATCTTCGTCTGCACACACTGACAAGATCGTAGTCGAAAGTATCTCGTAGAACAACAGTCGGGATAAGGAAACAAATGTGCTTCACGATGGAAGAACAGAGAAAACACGAGAGATGAGTTGCATTGGAAGAAATCACGTCTGGGAATGACAACTTATTAGGTCACACCACGCCTCTTTGAGATCCGTAACCGCTCATTCATTGGTTGTCAAGTCAGATCTCAAAACGACGATGTGGGCGTTGGTTCGCATTCCCTCAACGAACGGATTTAAAATTAATCCGATCAACTAATTTATCTGAATCCCTAATTGACTTTCCCAAGCCAGAGATGAGGCGAAGCATGCACGCGTATGTAGTCCTGCATTCCTCCACTCTACTATTGCTATAAGAGCTTTGAGTGTGAACTTACATATTAGTCCATCAAGTTTTAACACTACTAGATGTGGTACTAAAACTCCACCCAAACTCACATTGTTTCGAATTTGAGAATTCCAACTTTCCCTCCAAACCCATTGGCATTCCACTTAAAACCAATTTGATTCCCCAATACAATTGTATTAGTTTACTAAGTTTAAACAAAATTACATTACTATTAAATACGACAACGCTATCCCAACACCTTCCCATAGCTTGCTACCCTCAGGTTTTTCTTGATGCACTGATTCCATTAGGTCTAAAGTTACACGAAGAGGCCCTTTTCAGTCAACATGATTAGGGTCAATCCATAGCATGCATCGGAGTGACATATTGGAGATATCCACCCTATTGTAAACAGTGAGAGAAATATAATAGAATAGAGGGACCCCATTCCCCATGGTTTCTGATTATTACAGATCAATAGTTGTTATCATCGTGCCATTGGGCATGATTTTTATATCGAATTGGAGACTGATTTAGAAATACAGACAAAAAGGTTGATCATGTTGGATCTAGAATCAAACCGATTCATCCGGATGATAATGTCATTATCTTTTAAAATCAGATTTAATCAAACTGGTAAAGAAAAAATGGTTGAACCGGATAATTAAGTCGGAATGGATTAGAACATGTACAAAATACACGCTCAAACATACTTGAAATAAATATAAAATAAACAAACAATTAAAATATCGTACTTTTATAAATAAATTATTTTCTTGAATGTGCAACATTATATCTTATTCATATAGGTATAGATAATATTTGAACTAAATGCCCTAGCATTATAATAGCTTAATTATATTTATTATCCAATCCATTCAAAAATTTGAGTTGGAGTAGCTGGCTAGTCTCTGTAATGGGTTATAAGAGGTCATGAGTTTAACAATCATCACAATTATTATTGTTTTAATATAAACTCAAAGTTGAATTGTGGTTGAGTAGTTCAATTTCGATTGACCCAGGTTAAACCAGGTTGCAAATAGTCGATCAGACTGACGGTTGAACCAAAATTATGTCAATTTGGTCAGAACAGTGAAAATCAATTAACCAAACCGGTTCAGACCTGGTTCATCGATCCTACCGATTAAACTGGCCACTCCGGTCCGATTTCAATAACATTGGTTCAAATATGCGTTGTATAGTGCTTACAATGCACATCTCCTCATTCCATGCTTGCGTGGCAAAGTTACCGACGAATATCTGATTATTGAGGTAACCGTGTCAAAATGAGACTATTCTACGGGCTAATTTTCATGATATAATCTCAGCAATAAGTTAGTAGAATTGCTTTATATGTATCATGCGCACTGGAGCTGAGGAACATGTCACTCGTGAATCTAATTATGCATTGTATACATCGCATATAGGAAGTCGTGTATATCATCCTGTTTTTTTTCTTCGTCTCAACCATGGTTTGCATATCATGGTCAATCTTGTTGATTGTCATGATTAAATGGGTAAATGGATATCAGGAGAGGATCCATCCTATGTATGTATCTTTTCCCTTTTGTCTTGAATATAGGGGAAAAAAAGGAAAAAGAGAATAGCCCTATTTATTCATCAATTTGGTTGCGGGTCTTCTCTTGGTATATCTCTATAGTAATGAATGAAAAGATCGCTATTGTTGAAAAAACGCAAAGATGGATAATTATCTTGTCTGGATTAGGGGTGTCCATGGGATGGGTATCCGCCACATTTGATCGTGACCCGCCTCGTCCTATTGTTATCGGGTCATGGATCGACCCACCTCATTCTAACGGGTACACAATTGTAATGAGTACACGATTAATGCTAATGGATGTTGGGCAGCTGCGGGTACCCACATGATGTCATGTATAATAAAAGGGAATTGTTCATTTAATATATTAGTATCAATAAAGGGATAAAATAAATAATTATAATTTTTCATAAACGGTATATATCAACTTTGAAACTCACAGATTTTGTATTGTCATTCCATTCCTTCGTGATTTGATTTGTTCGGACATTAGATGATCAATTATTTTTATGTAATTTCTTGACTTAATATACAAACAAAATATTATTTTTATCAATTATACGATAAAAACATTTATATTCTTGGACTTATGGACTCGAGTGAACATTTATATTCTATTCAATCCGGCTCATGTTGGATTCTCGAAGTTCTAAAGTTTGACGTAAACACTCATGTGTTTCGATCTTTGTGTTCAATTTGATTCAATTTCGATTCAATTCGTCTTGTATTAGATCCTATCTTCATATTTTTCGATCTTCGTGTTTGATTCAATTTGAGAATACATAAACGACATTGAGATTCGATTTGATTCAATTCGATTCAATCCGGCTTGTGTTGGATTTTTGAAGTTCTAAAGTTTGATGTAAACACGAGTACCTTTCGGTCTTCATGTTCGATTTGATTCAATTCGATTCGATATGGCTCGTGTTGGATCTCATATTCATACCTTTTGGTATTCGCATTTGGTTCAGTTGGAGATAACAAAAACGGTGTTGAGATTCGACTTGATTCAATTCGATTCAATTCAATTCAATCCGACTCGTGTTGGATTCCTGAAGTTCTAATTGACGTAAACATTCATATCTTTCAGTCTTCGTGTTCGTAGTGATTCAATTCGATTCAATCCGGCTCATGTTGGATCACACCTTCATACCTTTCGGACTTCGTGTTTGATTCATTTCGAGAACACAAAAATGGTGCTGAGATTCAATTTCATTCAATATGATTCAATCCAGCTCAAATTGGATTCGCGGCGTTCTAAAGGTTGGCATAAATATAGTAAATAATCATTCAATATTTCCATGCATGCATGCATTTCTTAACTTCCAATCGGGTACCGGCGGGTACCCACGGGTACCCGTTGGGTTTTTTGTATGGGGCACGGGTCATAGCATAACGGGTACCCAACCCATCATTTTTAAACGAGTACCCGTGAGTTTAGGGTCAAAGTGAACGGGTCAAGTCTGGTACCCGTTGACCCGGATATTTTTGAACACCCCTAGTCTGGATCATCATTATCAACTTAACTAACGATAATTTTAGGAGATGGTTGGCTTCTATGGAGATGGTGTTATTGGTAGTCATAGTTTGATTGGGAATATTGATGGCATCAATCCTAAGCTAGATGACAAGGACACCTTGTTGGATAATACACTCTTGGAAAGAATCAATTAAAGAGTTGGATTGTTAACACTGTCTCTAATGACATACAACATCTCATTCTTAAGAAGAGATCATCTTAAGAGAAAGTGGATTGTTCCTGAGAGCGTGTTCAATCAAAGAAAGAAGGATTTCAAGAGATCTGTACTTTTTTTTATTTTAACACTTCAGATGAATCAGGTAAGTGTACTATGAGTTTAACTCAGTGAGACATTCTAAGAAGATACAATTTAGGTAGATTTTCACTTAAGTATATTTTTCACTCGATAATAAATAGACAAGACAATAGATACACATATAGGTATATAACAATATAGGTGAATAACAAAGTGAGAGAAAAATAATAAAATATAAAAATAAGACAAAATAAACACAAGAAGTAATCTACCCAAGAAAAATAAAGAACTGCTTAAAATTAAGAAAATATAATTTTGTATTGTCAGATAATATTCAAATGTTTTAAATATTTTTTTATAAAAAAGAACTATAGTTGATTATCCAGAACAAGTGTTTTTACCATTGGAAAGAAAAAGGAAACTAAAGACCTTAGAAAATGTGAATTTAAGCTCAAAAATAGCTCTTCAAATTTTCACTAGTAATTTTCCTAGATACATAAAAATCATGTGCCCACACCACATATGAGTTTGCAAAATTGAATATTTTGAAGAACGAAGGGCTGCTCCAAAGAACTTGAAGTCATGGCTTGCCTTGGGATGCCCACTACTCTTGAATCTTGATTCTAGGGCTAAAAGATTATCGAGCGAGGGTGGCTAGATTTAGGCACAACTCTTTGATTGTGCAACTTCAGAGTAAGCACCGGATTGCATTAGCGTCATTGATGATGAGCATTTAACTTGATCTGTAAGTCGAAAATGAAATGGGAATGGATGGTCGAGATCTTTTGTAAGACCGCTAAGTATAAGAAATCATAAATTCTAACTTTTAGACCAGATCCAGTGTGCAAATTAGACAAATAACCACTCTATCATGCAGATCCTCAAGACATTTTCATTGATCCTAAGATCATCAAAATCGAAGTATGTATGAGGAAGTTACGTGGAAAATACGATTGATTTGCAACATTCTGATCTGGATCCGATTAGGGCGAACCTATACAAAGGGTTGCACCATTAGTGATCTGGGCTAACCAGACCACTTAGCCTAGCCGGAGCTCCACCTCTTTCGTCGAACTCGATCGAGATTTTCGACGATTGATCGAAGATCTGAGGACACCATAGCAAAGGTCTTGATGTAGGGAGTCGTGTGGTTGACGTGAATTCACGTAGTTGATCGTGAGGTATGGTTTTTCTCCCTCTGTTTGTTGTCGGCTTCGTGATATTTTTATACAGTTGGGTTACGTGGATTACAAGCTACATATTGCTAGAATTTTCATCGCATTCCATCACTTTTGGGCACGATGTATACTTATCGCATCATATTTTTAGATTTTTCAGCCAATCCATAGCTTACATGTATGATCCAAGTATGTTTTCGTGGTATGGGTATTAGCAAGAACACAACAGTTTAGTTGGATCATAACTGTCATGATTAGGCACTCATCCTTTGACCTAAGATAGATATGCATCTATATGCCTTAGTATGCACATTTAACATATCAATAGATTCGTGACCTAGCCAAGGTCCATATATCGGTATGTTGGTGTGTGTATTAAGATATAGGAGTTGTATGATCTCTCAAAAGCATCATACACGTTCATAATTAATGAACTAGGAGACCGAGCTCACTCATGAGATAATTTGGGGTCAAAATGAATTTCAGGAATGGTCGTTTTATTTATGAAATAAGACACGAATTGAGATATTAATATATGTGTTTAAAAAGTATATGATTAATATTGTCATCCAAATATCAAATGAGAAATATATCGATTTATTCTGAAGAAACAACCAAATTAAGGTTTGAACTTCAGATATATCAAAGTTTTTCCAGTGTTAAGGATGAATAAGTATTAGGAATGCTCAGAGTTAACTCTATCATAATAGATCACCTACTATGATACTTCCATTCCGAGAGAGTGACGAGACATGATGAATTATAGTGGCTCCATTTAGCTTGATGATTTGAGAATTAATTGGATTAAATCTCAATTCATTTGAATCCAATTTTCAATTCCAATTTCAATATCAATGTCAAAATACTGGAAACAGAAATGATCATGAAATGGAAATATAAGCTCCTTGAGCTCATTTCTAAGCTCCAAATGGTTTGGACTTTGAATAGAAATGGTCAAGGAAGTTGTGTTCATCTCATCGATACTTTCTTGAGCTCACATAGAGTGGCTTGTATTTCGTTGAGCTCATTTAGATTGTGAAGTATTCCACTTGAGATCGATTGATAAGAATGTATCAATTTCAAACTAAAAATAGTGAAATTGGATTGATATCTATATTTCAAATCACTATACATGGATAGTATTATCTCCCTGACATTATATCCTAGTATCTGTATTTGTATCTCATGAATCCTAATAGGAATAGGACTCATACTTAAAGATGCTGATGTTGTAATAATAACATAATGACATTTTTGTTTGAATCACAAAATATATTCAGTTATTAATGTAAAAGATGATTCACAATAACTAATATTTATATGAATATTATTCATGTAAATAATATATATGTAAATATGATTTGCATAGTATTTCTAAAGCATGGAATTATGAGTGAATTTGAAAATAATTTCATAGATATAAAGTGGATTTACATTTTTTGTGCATGTGAATATGATAAATAAGCTATAGGGATTATTTCCGCAATTTCTTCAATAATGATAATGAGGTTATCAAGATAATTAATTGATAAATAAAAGGCAACAACCCGGACTATAATTAGTCAAGATGTGATGTGTACAATGATTGTACACATGATGCCATTATATTGAGTCCTATTGAGAATAAGGCTCTTAATATTATTGCATTATTTATTGGTTAATCAGTTAATAAATTAGCAACAATTCCGTTCCCTATATGGAACTTTTTGGGCATGTGTATTGACACATGGTGCCACAATAGGGAGTCCTTGAATTGAACTCTTTGTTGATTTGTTGCTTGATTTATTACTTTAGTTAATTAGAGATAATTGTATTATTAAAAAGGACTTGATATTAAGCCTTTGATCAACAATCCAATGGTCATCATTGCATACACCTATTTGAAGAGAAGGCTCTTCAATAGGCATGTACAATGTATATAAAATGAGAGTAAGGTATTCTCTTTTATTCACTTAAGTATTGGAGAGCCTAGTCCCGTAAGAATCGCGACTTAAAGAAAGAGAGGAGTCTTGACTGTATACAACTAATACACGCCTCTTCTTGAAGCCTTGTTCGTGAAGACAATGTCTAAGTTTGTGGGAAGGAACACGATTCATCTCCGCACCCACGAGTGAGACACTACGGATTATACTTGATTCGAGATGTCTCTTTAGAGACTCGCGCTTCAAGAGATAATCCTGGTCTCATCTTGATATTCATTTAATATTAGGAAATCTTGTTAGGATAATAGTTTCCCTAATTTAATGGTTTCACAAAGTACATTTATGCTGAATTTTTTTGTGCATACGATGAAAAAACAAAGCTTTATGCAAATAGTTTGCTAATTTTTGTGTTTTCCTGATGCAAGTTCATAAATAGTTTATTTACTCCCTTCAGGTAAGGTAGCCTACACAACCTTAGTTGAGAAACTATTGTGCATTCAAAGTAGAGATGTAATCGATCTCACCATCATATGTATGTTTGTCAAACTGAAATTTTGACACCCCTGGTAAATGGAAGACTACTGTATTAGTGGGAGCAACATTGTGCTTTACATAGATGGCATCTGATCATTTGTAATGATATCCGGATGATGATCAGTGTAACAATTCAATTGTTCCTACTTTGGAGATGAAAGATCTTGGAGAAGCATCTTACATCGTGGGTTTGAAACTGTTCAGAAATAGAGAGAAGAGGATATTGAGACTATTACAAGAAAGATACATCAAGAAGATCTTGGAAAGATTCAAATTAGATAATTCCAAGAAAGGCTTCCTTCTTTAAAATATGGTATAAACCTATCTAAAGGGATGGCTCCTCAAACTGTTGAGGAAAAGAGAGCTACGGACGGATGCCCTTACACATTGGGTGTAGGAAGTATGATGTATGCCATAATTTATATGAGATCAGATATCTACCTTGCAATGGGAGTGGTAAGCCATTACTAATCCTGCTATGGAGAGAAACACTAGACCGTAAGAAAAGCATTTTCAAGTATCTAAGAAGAACTCAAGACTATATCCTATTTTGTGGAGCTAAATGATCTCCAAGTCTTAGGATACAAAAATTCATATTTCCAATAAAGTTAACCTCAGGTTCATATTCTTGTTGGATGCTAGTACTGTGAGCTAAGTGTAGCAAGTAAGGTAATATGGTTGTTCCGACAAAGTTAAGTGGTTGCATAAGACGCAACAACTAAAGTATACACAATTATTGTTTGCTCAAGAGATGCAAGTTTGTAACAAAACTTGGCATCATCTCCCCAACGAAGTGGCTAATAACCTTGCTTGGCTATTTGACTAAATAGTCAACGATTAGCACATGAGTGTCTATTTAAGAGACATACATGAATGGCTCTGCGGGCAAGTGGGAGGCCATTGGTTTCGTAAGCCCTTGGCAATCCATTAACGTAATAAAAGTTATTATTTTTCATCTAAATTGAATGATTGTGTTTTCATTTAATTAAGGTTATTTTGTACAATTAGGGTTATGTAGAATGGCCATCTTGAAAACATGTAGTTAACAGGACACAACTACCTTACTCATGTGATATTCAAGATTGATCTCTCATTGGAGAAAGACATGCCAATCTTCCTCTAAAGGTTGATCTCTGACTTCCCAATTAATGCAGGTCCTCTGCATGGGAATGGAGATTCATAGGTTAAGGAGTAGTCAAGTCAAAGCATTCACCTAATAATCAACATATGGACCCAAAAAGTTAAAATGTTGACTCTAGATCACGTTATGACATAAATGTTCGAATGTTGATAAAATATCAAAATATTAACACAAAAACAAAATGTTTACTATTTGGGTCAAAGTGTTGACTTGACCAGGTCGAGATAAATTAAGCTTGAATTATAACTGTCACGATCATGCATGTATCTTATGACCAGAGGTTGATATACATACATAGATACATACATACATACATATATATACATATATATGTATGTATATGTATCCAAGTATGTGCATTATATAAACCATTAGTTTTAAGACCTAACCACGGGTCATACAATAGCATGTTGGCATGCATATGAGGACGTATGAGGTGTAAGATCTCTCAAGGGAACCATACATGTTCATATTTTATGAACTAGGAAACATAGTACATTGATGAGATATTTGAGGTCAAATAGAATTTCATGCATAATTGTCTAATAATGAAATAAGGCATGAATTTGAAATATAAATATATACTTTTGGGAAGTATATGATTAATATTGTTACGTCTATTGAATTCCATGCATGACGTTTAATATATCATATGTCATGACACTTCCATTATGAAGGAGTGATGAAATCAGATGGAATTTAGGTACTTCATTTTATGGCTTAATAATATGAGAATTAATTCTATTAAGTCTCGCATCATAGGATCCAATTCCAATGTTCAATTCTAGGTCCAACTGAATTAGTCGATTTGAATTGTAATTTTCGATTAATTCAGAACTTCCTAGGTGAAATAAGATTTTTTTATTAAACCGCACAACTTGTTTTATGTAGAACATGCTTAAAAATGAATTCGAATGTTGGATATAGAAATAGAAATGGAGATGGAATCACTTCCATAGGTCATTTCAAAAGCTCTAAATGATTTGGATAATTATTAGAAATGGAAGTTGAGCTCATCAATATGATTCATTTCTTTGCTCAAATGAACAAGAAATATAGAATGATGCATTTCGTTGTAAATGGTTTAAACTCTAGAATTTGATGGATATCAAATTTTAAATTTACCATACATGGATAGTATAATCTCCCGACTATATCTACAGATATCGACTTAAGCTACTCATAATTCCTAATTGGATTATGACTCTTACATTATGATATAAAATATTATGGTGATAAATGTTATTCTCATGGATATAATTATCCAAGGATATTGTTTATTTGATTCACATTGTTGATCTCTAATTATTATGAACAATAATTTTTATTAATTATAACTATATGAATATGATTCACATATTATTTGAAGGCATATCTGAATATGATTTATAATGGAAAATTTAAATTTAAATTGAATTTACATTTTATATTGGGATTATGAATCGGATTTATAAATTGAGAAATTGTTCTCATAAATAATCCAATTATGATAATTGTATTTTAATTTATCTAGGGATAATTGAATCAGAATATCATATTGATTATGGAGTAAACAAGATAACAATAATAGGACAAGGTGGACATCCAACATGGGCTCCATGTGGATGTTTTTCATGGAGGGCCTAATGAGATTATGACTATCTTTTGTTATGTTTATTTTGGATTATAATTAAAGGGTAATGATTGTCATGTTGCTTGAAGATTTAGGATTTAATTCTATCATTTCATCTGTCATCCAATGGAACTTAGGAAGGACGCTTACATAGAGAGTTGGACTCTCCATGGATGTCCATCGTTCGTATATAAAGAGAAGGCTTTGCCTCTCTCTTATACTACTACATAAACAACAACATTATTCCTTTATCAAAAGTGCTTCATAATTACCATGAAAGTTGAGAGAAGAGAGAGTACACGAATCTCTATTTGGTCGTCCCCTTCTATCCAAGACTCCTTGAACGTCTACATTAAAGTTCTTATGAGACAACACAACTCATCATCGTGATTGTGATAGAAGCTTCATCAGATCGGACTTCATTCGGGAGGTATCTTCGTTTAGAGACTCATGGTTCAAAGTTAACCCTATTACTCTGATGGTTATACAAAATGGTTTGGAAGTGTTTCCTATACCATGTGGCTTTGCAAGAGTTTTTTTGTTATGTAATGTATTGATGTTCATATGATAAACATCCTTTTATGCTAATTTTATTTTCCATTTTCACGGTTTCAAGATGCACGTGTTTTGAACTCCTTCATGAACTCCATGCATAATAACTCACATTCAATGGATAAATCCCAAAAGAATGGATACAATCTTCATTCCCTCTACTCTCTCTCCATCTTCCAACATCAAAGCAAGCCATGCTAGTGTAGATACCCATATCCACTTACAAATACCCTTAACATCATCGAGGTTGGGAACATGGACACATCACATACTACCAGACACCATGAAGGAGTGGGTCTTCATGGTGGGTCATGATTGTGGCACTGGTGTTGTGTAGCCTCTGCATTATGCTCCTTCCTCCTCGAAGGAGTGACTACTCTAGTGAAATCTCAACATCTCGTGCATGCCCCACAACCCCTCTGTGAAGCCCCTCGACCATTTCAAAAATCACTTTGGGGAAGGAATTCTACATTACCGAGTTCTAGGTCTGATTTGATTCATTACTAATGAGAAGTTGTTCGGCAATTAGTAATTATCACTCATTGTAATGCGGCCAAATAACTATTAATCATAACCAAGTCAAAGGTATCTATGAAGAGGACTTGGTTTCATTTTTATCTCGGGCAAGTCTAGGATTGAACACCAGGACATGATCAATTATTTAACTCAATTAAGATATCAATATCTATTTATGCGATTTATAAGATATTTAGATCAAGCATAAACAAAAGAATGTGATGCATGTAATTTTTAAATAATTTTATGCAATTTATTTTACATGGAAAATAATGATGAAATGCAAAATAGAGAAAGAGAACAACACATAAATATGCTCATGATTAAGTAATTAAACATCTTATGAAAGTTATTAATAAGTTAATGAACAATCGGAGTACCAAAAAATGCAATCCAACCAAAACATGATTTAATTCAAAGTCTAATATAGGCTAAATAGACAATTTATGCTCTCTTAATAATGAAGAGCGAATGATAAATCAAAATAGGAAAATAAATATACCAAATTAAAGAGCATAAAGAGAGCTTTCAAATGACACCAATTCATTAATTATGGATATATAATTCACAAGATATTAAAGGCACAAGGTAGGGGCATAAACATAATAAAAATGTATTTATTCAATTATAAAAAGGTTCAAAAAGGACTAAATTACAATTACAGAAAGTTGACAGGGTCTAAGTATAAATTGCCCATGCATGGAGGGGCTTATCTGTAACTTTCATAAGTCGGTGTCGCGACGATGCAAAATTTCGTCCGTCACGTGCGTGGGGCACATGACCGGGTTAGCTTCGGGCGGCACAAGCTTGGGACACGTGGTTGATGCAAACACCTCAATTACGGTTTGGGTCAACCAAACTTAAGGGGTGAAAATGTGATTCGATATTCGATTTGGAAGAGATGTGGCGTGATGACGACTGTCGGATCACACCCAAACTATGGTGATCGAACGGTAATTGCTAATCGATGATCTTCCTTCTACGCAGGCAGCGACGAAAGCAAGGCTCTGACGAGCTTGAATGTGCTCCTCATTACTCCTCTACTTAATATGAAGGTCTAGTAACCTTCGTAGTAGTCCCGCGAAGATGTTGATACTCTCAAGTGTTGCTAAGGAGATCTGAATCAATGGAATGATGGTAGGTTGTCAGCCACAAAATAGATGAATGACGAAGCCCAACTATTTCGATCATTTAAGACCTGTAGAGTTAGAATAATAGCCGAAGCACAAACAAAATTATTTTTGTCGAAATGTAGTGAAGTGGAGGGCTTCTTGGAGCGATGGAGTCAAGCCCTGGTGGGTTCTTCTTCCTTGCATGAAGAAGAAGAAGATGGGAGTGAAAACAAACATGGCAAACTAGGAAGAGATAACCAATATGCACGCATGGATCTGAAGTGGATGGCGAAGATTCGTGTAATTCTAGAAAGTAGAATCGATGATTGTATGAATCGAGAGAAAATAGAGAAAAGATAGAGAAATGAAAGATCCAATACTTACCAAGAAATGGAATGGTTGAAGAACTAAAATGAGGATGAATCTTAATGTAGATTGAAGCTTAGTAGCTTCAGGTCTTCGCTTTAGATCTCCGGCGAGGAGATCAAGCTCGAGCAACTCACTAATGGCAGTCTGCAACAAGGTGTATCACCTTGGATCTCACCGAGATATATGCTCCTCCGTCGCTCACTTTCTCACCAATCTCTCTGTCACAGCAAGGTGTAAGGGCTGAGAGGTATCTCATGGATGGTGGATAGGTGGTTACATAGGCGATGATGAAGTTTTGAGGTGGTGGCGGTTACACTCCAGGTTGTGGTTTCAGCCACCACCACTGGTTAGGGAATTTAGGGTTTTTCTTGATCAGGAGATTGGCATGAACAGTGAAAGTTAGGATTAGAAGTTGGGGCAAGAACTAGAGGGAGTTGTCGGCTGGAGGAGTTGGAAAAATGGATAGAAATTCGATGAGTGAGAGGATACAAGAGATTAGGCGTGAAGAGGAGAAAGGGAGGAGACGACACCTGGACCATTGGATTGGAATCCAACGACCCAGATATGTGTGCAGGTGAAAGATCATGATGTGCATGATCAAATGGATGAACGAATAAGATGGAAAGGCAGGAATGATCCAACAACGGAAAGAAATAGGTGCCAAAGAATGAATAGGCCACGTGGTGTGCTGAGATGGCACCACATGGCCCAATTAGATTCCATGGAAATGAATAAATACATCTAAAATAAAAAAAATGAATAGTTATAATTGAAATCAGAAAAAGTGCTCAACATGAAAGTTGTAGATCTCTCTGAGATCTACAATTTTCATGTAGAACCCAAAGGGTCCGTTTGGTTACTGGGATGGGGTGGGTTGGGTATCCTCTTGTCAATAGTAGCTATTTGGATGATTACAAGGGTTGGAGAGGGGTTGAAATAAGGAATGTGATGTGATGTCATATTGATTTGTGATGGAATTCCAACACATGAATGCAGAGGGATAAATCGGGTTACCTTGGATTAACCCGGTAATCAAACAGACCCAAAGAATGATAAAATCATCTATATAAATAAATATTTTTACAAGTAATTTCAAGTGAAAATACTAATTTTAATATTCTTTTCTTATTTTTTGGATTTTCAATTTATAAATTATGTTAAATTAATTGTGTGTAATATTAAACTAATTTTGTTTGATTTTTAATAATTAATAAACACATAAAATACAAGCACAATAATAGAGTTATTAATATACAATAATTAGTATTATTTATTTACAACACGGTATAAATTAGTTAGTGTTAATTGTTAATGAATGTTAGTGATATTCTTAAGCTAGAGAGATCATGTAGATAAATAATATAGATGAACATGCGATTCATCAAATACCCTCCATTTTCTTGGGATTTTATAATTTTTCATTTCTAAATCAGAGAAGGAGCCTCCCATTTCATATAAAAAGTAACAAAAAGAATGTTTATATTCTCTGTGGGATTTGTACTTCTTAGTCCTAATTGATGCTTCTTTTAGTGACCTAACTTCATGGATTATTTGAAGAACAAATTGTGGAGATGTGTCTCGGAATTGATCAAAATCCGTTCATAGTCCTCCCTCAGGGCTTACACCATCTTCCACGTCAAGGGGACCTCGTGGCCCTCATCAACGAATAGTCCCTACCGTGAGGGGATTATGGAGTTCGGTACACTTTCCAATGAGTTGAAGGGGTTATAATTGGAAGAAGGTACTGGGTATTCATGTTTCGAAAGTACAAGTATTGTCACAGGGATGATCCACTACAACAAAAATGATTTTACGCGGCGGACCTATGATGACGAATTTACGAGCTTTGGCGACAAAATCATGTTAGGCGACATCAATCCGTCATCAAAAGGAGGATACCAAAAATGGTGTCGCCAAAGACTTTGGTGACAGTCTTCTGTCATCTATAGGCTATATGTGACAGATGGTCCACCACAAAAAATCGTTACAAAATAAAGCATATTTAACAATATACCTCTTTTATTTCCTGTTTAAGTTTATATTTAACAATAAGCCCCTTTTATTTCCTGTTTAGGTTCTAGATCCACATATATAGTAATAACATTCCCACAAGAACAACCTGAACCAGATGCCTCACATGGATTGTATAATCACATCATTTTATCTAAATAAAATATGCATTGCAATAGTGAAAGATAAAGAGAAAACATTTAAAACCCCTTATTACTGCTTGGGGTAAAATCTGCTTTGAAGGAAATATATAACAAAAAAGAAGGGAAAATAGTGATCCATCACTTGGATTATCATATAACAAACCACCTTGACAATCATCTCACAGCAGAAACAAGAGAAAATCGGCATGCAATGTTTCATTTGCACATCAAAAACAACTAAAAAGTGAACCCTTTCACCACAGTTCACAGATCTAAAAACATTAATAGATCCTGAACCATATATCAAACAAAAGTCTACCCAACATTCTCCCAAGGGGAAGGGAGCATGTGAGGAATGATAACCGTAACAACGAAAAACTATAACATATGTCATTAAATCTTTCTTGAACATTATATGTGTATTGTTATAACCAAACAAAAGTTATAAGTGTTTTCATCAAGAGCTCTTCAACAAGAGCTCATAATATTTTCGATGTTTATAACCAAAAAGTTATCTGTTATTAAAAAAACTAGTAAATAAGATAAAAGACAAAAGCAAAATTTAATATTTGATGATATCAAACTCAATAAAGATTACATTTTGTTCTTTTATCTATTGCCTTCATAATTGTGTATCACTATTTCGACTCTACAATAATATAAAATGGGAAAAGTGTAAAATGTAAAAAAAATCTTCAACTAAAAAATGAAGAAGTAAATTAGTTTGGAAACTCTTATACCCAAGAGTGTGATGAAGGTTGTGTCGGATTTGATGTTTGTAATGTCCTAATTGAATCATTACTAGATTGGCGATCCTATACATGAGAAAGATGGATGATTAGAACCTAAAAATATAAAGTGTATTTCTCACTTAAGCATTCAATAAAATTTTGAAATGTAGCAATTACAGACAATTATAAATATTTTGCATTGCAATGTAAGCAACTTAACACTATTTTGTAAATATTAGTGAAAGAACATACATGTTCTACATTATCTGGCGTAAACTAAATAGTTTATACAATTCATCTTTAGTTTTTTATAATAAGATATGATCAGATTTTATTTTTTTTCCGCACAGCTACAGTCCAAGAAAATAAGACAGACATGGATTACAAGAGAAATTTCAACCATAAGATATCCTATGTATTTGAAAATATGGTGTGTCAATCTGGTTCTCATGATGTTGAAATGGAAATTGCACCTATCATTTTTTACATTAGATAAAAACATTTACAAGAAGTATATATGATACAAATTCTTACTTGCAGTGGAAAAGAAAAGGGAGGAAATTGATATGATATCCATACAAGCTGAAACTTGGATTTCCGCCTACAAAGGGTGGTGGACATTTAGTTGCAATAACATTTACATCTCCAACTCCGCGACTTTGAACAGTATCACTTCCAGTACTACCATAGCTCTCATCATTTGTCCCACCAATACTTCCACTTACTCTTGAAGGATCATGAACATTCTGTATGAAGAAAACAATGAAGAAACATTAAAAACTAAAGTACATAAACTTGCTAAAAATATTCTTACTTGTCTATACGAGTGATGATATGGAAATCCAACATAGTGAATGACTTGTTGCAATAATGTGGCTTGTTGATGTATAACAATGTCTCTTTGTTCGATCCGCTCACTAAGCCTTTCGACCAGCTCTTTCAATGAAGCAACATCTCCTCCAATTTCTTTCTATTCTCCTACAAAGAAATATGTTGTCACAAAAAAATCATATAGCTATATAAGCATTTAAGCATAGATAATATATATCATGAATACTTTTCTTATAGTTTGGATGACATACCAGCATGACAAAGTTTGATAACATGGTATGTCTGGTTTACGCAGGCATGTTCGGTGAGCAAGAAACAAACAATGATGATCATAGAACAACAAGTTCAAATCAACCAATGGTACCCGCTGCACGTAGTATTCATTTGACTTTGTGAATATATAACTTGGGCACACACCAAATTTGGTGTCAACTCCCTTTTTTCCTCAAAAAAAGCACCACACCAAACATGTTGAATTGCCAAACAAGTTTCCTCCAAAATCAAGACTGACTGAGTCTCCTTACACACCTAGAAATGATGTATAAGCTACAAACATAGCATACAACTATTTGTACTGAACATCTATTTTCTTCCTAAATAATTATCAATCACATATCGATGCGTTTAAGCACGAGATTGGAACTCTATTCAAGAATTGGTATGAAAATCTAACTGATATAATCAAGCAATAATCAACAAAATCAAATTATTCTCAACATGTTTTAACCTTTTAATTTACACATACATTGACAAGAGAGATGGTAGAATATGTACATTTTAACATTTTCTTTTAGGTTGTTAGTGTTCCATTAAATATCTAAGGAGCAACGAATCATAACTTTTGTATGGTAATGATGGCATTGGGTATGTGATCCCAGCATTCACCACACATTTCATGAACATATAAATAGATAGATGGATGAAAGAGGTGGGTCAATTTTTTTATAATGAGCGACAAATGTATAAACACCGAGAGCTGATGATGCATATCATTTTTTTTGCAACTTGTATTGAATCCAGTTTACACTATTGCAATCCTCTTTTTCCCACACCTCAATTTTCCTTCACCTAAATTGCCACCATCACATTCACTTGGGAAATAGGTAAATTACTTAGTAAATCACATTCACTAAGCATATAAGTACCTGAACATTTTTGCTTCTTTAAAGGAGTTTTTATAGTCTTTCATATTCAGAAGACTTGTGTGATTTGTCATGTCCGATGCCATGGAATCAAACATAATCTTCTTTTTGAGGTTTTATGATCCTTGCATAAGCGCCTACCTCAACTTCATATAAGGTAGCATTCGGTTGTTGTGATCGTATCTCCTGAATAGCAGCTTCATTGTTCTCTACCAAAATCCAGAAGGAAATTTTGAATTGGAGCATATAAAATATGAAACACTTGCAACTAATATTACTCACCGCCGCTTCAGTATCTGGATGCATGATTTTCATCATGTCTACATCTGAGGGTTCCATATTATTCTCTTTTTCCTTAAAAATAAATATTATATTAATAGATACAAAATTTTAAATTATAAGACTCTAGACAACAACTTAAAAATTTGTCACATATTTCAGTTAACGAGTTCTTTCGACACTTGTAGCTTAGAGTCTTAGCATCACGATTCTTCTTATTAGTTAACGCCTTAGCCTAAATTAAAAGTTAACATTATCAGAATTTTATTCTCAATAGTGCATATAGTTTAGAAATAAAATTACAAAATACCTTGGTTTTAGGCATCTCCCATTCTTTGACCAAATTTGCGAATTGTTTCATATCAATGCAGTGGCATCTCTATGATGCTTCTCCCAAATTCTCTTAACTTTGTCATGACAAGCTCACCCCCTCCTTTGATGCATCCTCTAAAACTGTCGAGATCATCAATGGCAACAGGAAGGATCACATCGTCTTTTGGTATTGGGAAAAATGGCACATTCATATGCAGATGAGTGGTCTCATCTCTAGGTTGACGAGGCTCCTACTTCGTTAATTGTATAAAAGCTCGCCTCCTTCACCTCCAAGTTGTCTCGCGAGCCAACATCCTTAGATCAACAATGCACTTCAGATCAATGATGGTAACAATAAATGTTCTTGGAGGAGGAGAGCATGAGGAAGACTTGGAAGAGAAGGAATGGGGGAGGAATGACATCATTTTGTAAGTAATGTAAACTTAGAGGGTGTAATATGCCAATATTTGACGGATTCCATCATAATTAACGAAAAATGGATGGAAGTTAACACAGGCTCATGTCATGTAAGACTTAAGCACTACTTAGGGTTCTGGATGTAATTCATGATTATGGAGGTTAAATACACGGTATTGAAGTATACATGGCTAAGGGTGTAAAAATCCCTTAAATATATAATGACAATACTATTTATTGTGCAATTATTTTTATATGTGAAATTAGTGATGGATTTATTTCTATTGATAACGCATTAGAGACAATCCATTTATCAATATGCATACATTGTTATTTTTTAAAATTGTAGCTCATCATCTATAAATTTTGAACTAAAGCTAGACATTAATGGTTAAAATTAAGAAAAATAGCAACATATGAGAATTATATATCCACCACCACTAATGAATAACAATGGATGTTGTCTTCATAGCAAGTTCAAGTATAATAAAAAATTGCAAGAATGATATAGTTTTATATATTTAACATTGGATGATATAGTGACAGATTTTGAAAAAATGTCACTATAGATCAATTTTGATGTAGTACAATTTTGATGTAGTAGTATTATTAGTCGTAAAATTGCTTCTTATTATTTAGATTTCACAACAAATAATATATTCACGAGTGCATAATTGGCATCATGATATATAATAATGACTGTCTAGTACATTTATCGTACTTTTTGTTATAATCATTGTAATAAATAGTGATAATTTATAATAAAAATATATACAATATGTACTATGTAATAACGAATATCCATCTTGTTTATAATATCTCATATAAAAACCAACTTTATAAGAAATAGTATTTCTCATTATATATTTAACAATATATATAACATAGTACTAATTCCCAAATTATTTGCAACTATAAATCTAATTAATTGTTGTCTATCAATATACAATATGTATCACTCACATGTACCCATAATATTACGACATAGAAAGTGTTATATAAATGTTTTCACAAATACTTGTACATTTCTTTCTAAAATAACCATTAATTACATGTTACTATATTTGATATATGACCTTAATTAATACCACGTAATTATCCTTCTAGATAGACTTCGGAAGACGAAATATTTTTAAGGCTGTGTTTCGATGAGAGATAAGGCTTCATTATCTTAAATTAATGGCACTTTATGGTGGAATAAGTAATTATAGGATATGGTGGTCATTTCATTATTAAAATTTATGAATTCATTAATTTCGTAGAACAATTAAAATGAATAACCCTCTTATGTCTACTGCTCCATCGGACTCACTAGAGGACATCTAAGGTTATGCCAGGTCATAGATGCATATTTATAAATAAAATAAGTTACACAAAAATCATAATAACATGCATTAAAATAAATTTTTTATATTCAAATAGGGAGGAGGTCTCGCTTGAATGCGTTTTTTTTCTAAGTTAGCCTTGTAATAGTTACATCAATAAATAAAATGAATAAATCTTCGAGGGCCCCTCGTCAAAATATCTCCTGGAAGAATTCCGTCCACAAGAGATTGGGAAGAATCTGTAATTTTATAGGCTTTTGAAAAGCGGTTGAAAAAGTGATTTCAATAATTTCCCCAAATAAAACTCATGCGCGGTTCACTTACCGCGATGTTTCGAATTTCTCACGAGTTGCATACTCGGAGATGTACACTTCTTCGCCGCTGCTTGGTTCCGAGTCTCTATATATACACACCGACTATCCATCTTCTTACGCAGCAGTGACCACAAAGCCTCTACTTCACCTCAGAATCTCCCGACCCAAGACACCATACCACTCGCACTCCAGCATGGCCGCGGCCAACGAGCTCCTGGGCACCTCCCTCCTGCCAAGACCAAGGCTCCTCAGGTCGAGCTTCCTCGGCTCTGAGCACGTCTACCTCATCACGTCTGCCTCCCACAAGAAGATCAGATCCAGCTGCACCAGACCTCCGGTGCTCGCGGCAATAAGCGAGAGGCTCGCCGTGATCGTGCCAGAGAAGCCGGTGAAGTTCAAGGTGAGGGTTTCCGTGACAGTGAGGTGGAACAGAAAGACCGACGTGAAGGAGAGGGTCGCCAATCATATGGATGCCCTGGCCGATAAGATCGGCATAGGCCGTGTTGGGTTGCAGATCATCAGCACAGAGATCGATCCGAGTAAGCTTTCCATTGCTTGGACGTTTTTATTGTTTGTACGTTTTGACATCACAGTTTCATCAGACTTAAATTAGACTAGATCCCGTCGCTAAAACCGCGGAAATATCTGATTATGTTGGCCTCTCCAACCAAATAATTATTTGATTCTTCCATTGAAAGGATGGAATTTGAACACCTGATGTATACCTCATAGGAAACATTCAACCATCGCATTGTGTAAATGGGCCGGATTAACATAGTTAATATTACATTGTTTAGCGTTTTCTGGCACGTTTTGGGCATGGTTCAAGCAGTGACCACAGGCAGCTGGAAGAAACAACATGCCGTCATTGTCCTTTACAAGTATTGTCACTAGTTGGAGGGTGACGTCCCGGGGAAAGGAGTCTTGTCTTTTACCGGCAAATACTGATTCCTTCCTTTTCCTTTGTGAGTCACTTTCAGAAGCTAATCATGGTCCGGCAATTGTGATAATCCAGGGACGAGCAAGCCCAAAAGGAGCAATGAGGCAGTGCTCAGGGATTGGTTCGAGAAGAGCAAGGAGAAGAAGGGAGAGAAGGCGGTGTACACCGCGGAGTTGACTGTCGACTCGAGCTTCGGCTCGGCTGGGGCCATCGCGGTGAAGAACAACCACCAGATGGAGTTTTTCCTGGAGGGCATAGTGATTGAGGGGTTCCTAACTGGTGCTGTTTACTTCAATTGCCGTTCTTGGGTGCAGCCTTACAAGGACCAACCTGTTAGGAGGATCTTCTTCGCTGATAAGGTGCTAAATTTGCTCCCTAGCTTGGCATTAAAAAGATTCCCGGGATATACCTGTAGAGTAGAGTGATTATAACAAAAAGTTATTGTTCTCTATTCTTGATGACGCAGCCCTATCTTCCGTCCGAACGCCTGCGGGGCTCAAGGAACTGAGGGAGAAGGAGCTCAGGCTGCTGAGAGGGGATGGAACAGGTGAGCGGAAGATGACAGACAGGATCTACGACTACGATTTGTATAACGACCTGGGGAACCCCGACAAATGCAGGCCCCGCCCCACCCTCGGCGGGAAGAGGATCCCGTACCCTCGCCGGTGCAGGACGGGGCGCCCAGCTACGAGTTTCGGTGAGTCTTCGTTACCTTGCTCAAATCCACTACTAATTCTGTTTCTCTAGTTAATCGTTAGAATCTCTGCCTTGTATTTTTCTCACTACTCAAAAATTCTGACCCATTCATGTATTTTCTTAACTTTTTTTTATTTTTGGAGAATACATCATCATTTATTTTCATCACTATATCTCTTTAATTAATATATCATTTCAATCTCGTCAGATACATAGACTTCTATTCGCTCCATCTAAAACATGTAATTTTAACGTTCTTAGAATTTTTGTAATCGGCCTATTTTTGATGGAGGGTACATGAGTTTCTATTTCTGATAAAATTTAAATATCGATAGGGATATATTGATGAAAATACATAACCATATTTTTTTCAAAAAAAAACAAAAAATATCGAAATATGGTGCATCGACAACCCGGCCCGTTGGATGCCCTAGGAGACATCCCCATTAAACCCTATTTATATAGTTAAGACTCCAGACTCCATGAAAGTATTCATACACTAAACTATAGGGATTTTTCCCTGAGAACCCTAGAATCATCGCCAATTACCTCCTCAACCTTCTAAACATCATTAGCCCCCCCTCCCTTCCGATCCCGTAAACCTGTTAACTCTTTCCCTACCGACCTTGTGATTAGTTCACATCCATTTATCCATTAAATTTAACCTGATTCCGTTAAAAGGAGGTGCATATTGTCCTCTTTGTTTAATAAATTTATGAAAGATGACATCTCTCTCCTTCCCTAACTCTTCTTCTTACATACCCTTCCTCCATCTCCACCCACTCTCCCCTATGCCATCCGAACTCACCCCCCCTGCATCATAGGATTTGTATGATTTGATTAACTCAACTTTAATCCAAGCTAGTTGACTTAAGAATTATCAAATTAACGGTAAGGTTTGTGGTGTAATACGCAGTAAGTTTACGAGGTTGATGAAGTAATTATGATATTTACAAAGTCTATTCGGAATTTGCAAAATTTCTAAAGTTGGTGCGGGTAAAAATCCCTAAATTATATGCTTATTATAGATAGCTAGTTTTAACTTATTACCTATACTTCCAGGTTCCTCCAGCTTTGACGTAGATAGATAACCATACATCATACCAATGAGTTTAAAGTATAAATCGCATGTTGACGACGTTGTTGTTGGTTGACGGAAGACTCGTGTACATATCCCTTTCCTCGGACTAACGTAAAGAGGCCCCTTCATTTCCAAAAGAGTCACCCGAAGTTAGACGGTTCGTCGTCATTAGTTTGCTTTGCTTTCCGACGTTGTGGAACTCCGATGGACATTATGTCGTTCAACCTCCCTCTTCATTTCTTTCTATTTGAAAGTCCAACTTCCAAAGCAAAGTAGATATATGTATAATACCGTGCCATCCGTAAAATCTGTCTCCACGATTTCAAGGTTGTTTAACATCGCATCGAGAATTGGGAAGGGACTGTGGAACGTGTGCCTAAAATTCGTGCTAAGCGGCTTGCACGGTTACTGCATATTCTGCGGTACCGTCGAGGATCCGGGTCCACGTTCGCTACAGGAGATTAGATAATTCCGCCACGTCATCTTTCGTCACTCTCGGTTTTCCTTTCATGACTGATTGTAAATATTTAGTTTGTTCCGATCCCCTTTCCGATTTTTTTACCTATTGAATGGGCGGAAATGACTAAAACGTCCACGTGTGCAACACAATCAGATCCGACGGCTGAGAGCAGGGTGGAGGCCCCGTTGCCCCTCTATGTGCCGCGTGATGAGGCATTCGAGGAGCTGAAGCAAGACATGCTGGACGCCGGGGAGCGCAAGGCCAAGCTCCACGTCCTGGTACCATCCCTTGTCGCTACCTCCGAGGAGTGCCATGACTTCGACGGATTCCACGAGATGGACGGCCTCTACAAAGGCCACGGTTCGAGCCAAGGACGGCCTTCAGGCTCACCTCCTCAGCAAGATCCCCTTCATGTCCAAGATCCAAGAGGCGGATGCCCTCCTCAAATATGACACCCCAGGAATTCTTACCAGTAAGTACACTTCACACACCCTGTTATTTTTTCAATAAAACTAAGTGTGCTTTTTAAAAATATGGAAAATTGTTGCTCTTGCGTAGAGGATAGATTTGCCTGGATCCGCGACGGACGAGTTA
>JAZKJV010000969.1:753194-957276 GCA_037367405.1 Ottelia alismoides
TTCTGCGATTTAAGGAGCTTCTGGGAGCTTCTTTGTAAAATCCATGTATCACGTGCTTGGGCTGACAGCTTGGATACTACTCATGTATCTTAATCATACGACCGAATGCGAGGGATGTGGCGAGTTTGAGGCTTCCTGATGGAATGATCAATGGTTCAGGACGAAGGAAGCCCCGGTGGTTTTATCTGGAACCCCCTACGATCTGATGACTACGATAGCGGAGAGAAGGTTTTCGTCCTCAACTTTTCTTTGGTGGCTGTAGTTGCTAATAAAAATAGTCAGGTATCAATATTCTTCAGGGGAATGGCTCTGAACTTCAATCGTGATGGGGTAGATAATCCAGATCCCTTGGCTCCAAGGATGGGTAAGGCCTGCAAATATCAGTTTTCTTTCTCGATTCGTGTGGAATCGGAAGCAAATTAGATTAGTATTCAGTCCAAATATCATCACATATCAACAACAAATCAATGATCAGAAGCACAGACTATTGAAATTTCCAAGATGACTGAAATTGGTGGAGCTTGGGTGGTACTCTTTTTCTGTGGATGCGTTAAAGAAATCTAATTCACACTCATCAATTGGATGGGTTAAGATTAATATCTCAAATTGGATGGATACACTACAGATTTGGTTCCCACCTAATGGTTTAAGAGGTAATGATTGCCAATTAGAAATGTAGACATAGAATTTCCTATCCATTCCAAACCAGGAGAATAAATTGAACTATTTGTGGAGTCAACAGGTGAAATGGAATCGGTTCATTGTTAGCAAAGCAAACCGATGTGATCTGTGAGGTTATAGTTGGGTTTGGGCACAAATAACTGTAGGTGAATGAGTAACTATGATCTGTGATTTTAATCAAAGTAAAGAATGGATACAGAGAGATTGGAATCGGATGTCAAAATCACGCTAGATCCAGGAATTGTGGAGCAAAAATCGAAATTGGGCTGGGATGTTTTTTACTTCAAAACTCAAGAGTGGAGGCGTGCCCATGTTCCAGATTCAACTGCCATTGATGGTGCCTCTCATGTGACGGTTTCATGCATCAGGAAAGAAAGGAATGGACAGAACTCCTGCACGGAAGGTGGAGGAAGGGAGCTTGGAGGTGAAAGATCTGTGAGGTAAGGGATCTGGAGCTAAGTTTCAGCCTTGCAGAGGCTGGAGGTGGTCGATCAATGATGGGAATGTGCAAGGGTGGTGCAGATGTGGAGGTGGAAGGAGATGGGGTGTAGGGAAGAAGAAGTGGATGGTTTGCTGGTGCAATATATGGAAGAAAGGAAGAGGAGAAGTAGGGAGGAAGAGATGAGGAAGAAGACAAAGGAGAAGATGAAGAGAGAACGTGAGGAGGGGTGATTTCCACAAAAACAGGGGATTGCACAACTTCCCCTGTTTGGCTGTATTTGTTTAGCATGCATAAATGTTTGATTAATTGATTCACGAAATTCTCACCAAAAAATAAATAAAATTCATATTCATGATGAGAAGACATGATATGTCCGTGGAAATGCAATTATTTTGGCGCTTTGATGAAAGATTGATAATGAAATGAAGAGAGAGAAAATATTAAGGGAAGAAGAAGGTGTGAACAAATGGAGGAAGAAGATGGAGATGAAAGGGGGTATACCCGATGAGTTGGTGGAATGGGAGCCTGGGGAGGAGCCGGAGATGATGCTCCAACTGGGGTCTTCGCTCGATGAAGTCGGCAAGCCTTCAGAGCTTGAGCAACTACAAGGAGATGCAGCTGCGACAACGAGACTTCTCGCTGGATCACACGGGAGATGGGAGAGGGTCGTAGCTCGACTGGAATATCTCAGCTGTCACCTAAGATTCTAGGGGCTCGATCTCTCATTCTATGAAGTGGTGGATGAGGAGAAAGGAGGTTCTGGCAGGATTTTATAGGATTTTGACGTTGAGGAGTTATGGATTGTGGTGGTAACGGCTATGGAGGGTTATAGCAATCATTAGGAGGTTACATGCAAGGTGATAACGGCCGGAGGAGAAGGGGATCCGACGTGTGCTTGAAGAAGGCGTTGGGTCTTCATGCAACGGTTGTAGTAGGAGGGAGTTGACTTGGGGTCAACCGTGGAAAGAATTTGATTGGCTGGAAAAGAGAGGAGGTGAGGGGAATGGATGATTTGGTTAAGTGGGATGTGTTGGACCAGTGTAAGGATGCCACGTGTCACTGACTTTGACCAACCACAATGAAAGAAGAAGGAATAATAAGTGATAGAGTATGAATTCAAATGAAAAAATGATCAACATGAAAGTTGTTTGTCTCGACGATATCTACAATATTCGTGAAGGAACCGGGAGCAAAAGAGCTCAACTGTGCAAAGTGGATTTTTGATGATTCTCCATGTGTATAGAAAACCGACTTTTTGGAGTTTTATAATTTTTTTGGTGTTTAAAAGAGGATAAAAATCTAGAAAAATTATTATAAAATACAAGAAAATTATTTACACACTAATCTATTTTTTTTTAGATTTTTATAAATAAAAAAATAGGAAAATAAAATAGGAGTAAGAAACACACAACTTTTATACAGACTCACAACGGACACTAGGACTCGGTCAGTTTCTTTGATTTCAGTTTTGATCTGGATTTGGATTTTTTATGTTTCTTAATAAAACTTTCATCAAAGAACAATAATGAAGAAGTAATAAAATTAAAAGAGTTAATTATATACATAAAAACTTAGGTCGAAATAGCAAAAAGTTAAAATGGGCAAAAGATGCCTAAAATCCAACTTTCACATATGAGGATGATCGTGTTGGGTGAATTGTGACTCTGAATTGTACGAAATTGGTCTTGTTTTGAAGGTATTTGAAAATGGAGTACTTTAAAAGTGAGTAGACCAAAATCGGACACTGTATGTAGGAGATATGCTCATTTTAGTCTGTCAGATGTGAAATTAGACTTTGGGATTATTTGACACTTATTGGGGTTAGTAAGTCTTTTGTATTTTTTATTTAATAAGGTTAGTAATATCTACACAATAGAGGTAGTTTTGGGTAAATCGGAGTTAGGATGAATTATTTTCAAATGTGAGAAGTTGGCAGCTTTTTGGGTTAATTTACACTTGAAATTTTTAATGCAATTATGCATGATGAAATGCAGATATTATTTTACACATGTATGAATGCTCTATTAATGATTAATTACAAGTGAAAGATGGGGAACAGAGCCTAAATGACCAATTTTAGCATGATGAATACGAGATTCATCACCCACCTTAACCCACATACCAAACACACCCTTAGGTGGTGTTTGGATCCCGGGTTACCTTGCGGGTTAGGGGAGTTTACCCCCCTTAACCCACATTCCCATCTCTCCCCGTGGGCCCCACTTTATTCATTTTTTTAAAATTTAATAAATCAATTTTACATCATCAATCCTATCAAAAAATAATATATTATACCATTATATCATATAAAAATTATAAACCACTCCACTTCTACTCACTTCTCCAAACTTCAATACAATCACATCACAATAACTACTCACTTTTTCAAACTCCAACACAATTATATCACTCCAAACCCACTTCTAACCCACCCCCAGTTTAACCCTCTATCCAAACACCAAAACACAAAAACGGATTACCATCTATCAGTTTAACCCGTCTTAACCCACCAACCAAACGCACCCTAGATTCTCTAATCAAGCATGAAACTCAAGTCTAAGTTTCAACTAAAAATTTTACATTAATTAAGGGTTTTTCATCACTTGTGCCCCTCCGAGATATCGCAATTTCAGGTATGCCCTTATCTTTTTGGTAATATCAGTTGTGCCCCTCACTTCTTGCTAATCTATCACTTGTGCCCCTCGGGTTAGTGACCGTCCATCTACGGTGCAAATGGACGTTAACTTTGAGGACATAAGCGGAATTAATTTTTTTAAAAAATGTTCAATGGTCATTTTACACCCTCTTCCTCATCCTCTCATTCCTCCTCTTCCCCCATCCTCTTCCTCCTCCTCCAACCTCCTCCTCCTCCTCCCTCTCCGCCTGGAACTCCTCCACCACCCCGACCTTCCCTCTTCCTCCGTCCCAGCCTGCCCCAGCTCCGCCCTGATCTCCCTGCACCTCCTCCTCATCCCTGCACCTCCTCCCTGCTCCGCCCCGAGCACCCCGCACCTCCTCCCCAACCCCCACCTCCTCCCAAGTCCCAGCCCCGCACCTCCTCCCAGCTCCGTCCCTAGCACCCCGCACCTCCTCCCAGCCCCGCACCTCCTCCCTAGCCCCCACCTCCTCCCAGCCCCGCACCTCCTCCCAGCTCTGTCCCGAGCTCCTCGCGCCTCCTCCCTAGCCCGCACGCCTCCCGGCGCACCCATAGCCTCGCCACCCCCGCGACCCAGGTCAGCCCCTACCCTGCCTCCCCCTGCACCCCATAGCCCTCGCCACCCCCGCGACCCAGGTCAGCCCCTACCCTGCCTCCCCGCGCACCCCCTAGCCCTGCCGACCCCACGCCCTCAGGTCATCCCCTGCCTTGCCTCCCCCGCGCCCCCTAGCCCTACCGACCCCGTGCCCCCAGGTCGCTCCTAGCCGCGCCGTCCTCTTGCCCCCTAGCCTCGTCGCCCCTGTGCCCGCAGGTCTCCCCCTAGCCCCGTCGTCCCCGCGCCCCTAGCCATGCCGCCCCTTTGCCCCTAGGTCTCCCCCTAGCCCCGCCGTCCCCGCTCCCCCAGGTCACCCCTAGGGCTTTCAGTATTTGTTAAGTTGAGATAATTTTTTGACCAATTGATTTATGAAAAATTCATCGTAAAATTCAATAAAATTCGCTGTTTGATTCGTAATGAGTGATATATCCGTGAAAATGCAAAAAATTTAGAGATTCGATGGATTACATGAAGGTGCCACTAAGAGAGAGAAATTATGAAGAGAAAGGAAGAAGAACAATGGATGAGGAAGAAGATGAAGAAGAAGTCTAGACAATAATACCTCTCTTAACTGCACCAAGGTTTGAAAAAAACCGTGGTTAAGTCAACATATTGACGGTCAATCTGCGGAAGGGCACGAGTGATAACGGAAAAAGAAGTGAGGGGCACAACTGATATTACCAAAAAGATAGGGGCATAACTGAAATTGTGATATCTCGAAGGGGTATAAGTGATAAAAACCCTTAATTTAATATATTGTAGTTTTTTTTGGTAAGTAAATGTAAGCTATATATTTTCAGAAAAGAAGAAGAACATATACAAAAAATGTGGCTAACAATCCTAGCCAGATTTGAACTTAATCATAATGAGGGCAGTATGCAAGAGGGACCCTGAGGAGAACAAAAACTCAAGATCCATCGTAAATCTTTATTTGCTTGTAAGTGCTCACGATGTCAGCAATAGTGCAATCAGTAGACTGACAACTTGAAGTAGTCCAGAACCGATTATGCTCGCGCCATATGTGCGAGGAGGGTGGCAGAAGAGGAACGCACGCTCGGGGAAGACAAGCTAGGGACCCAGGCGATCAAGCGCAATTCATGAGACCTGCCATACAGTTAGGCAAAGGGGCATAGGAACAACAGGTGCTCGTGCGTTTCATTCGCCAGGGAGCAAAGCCTACATGTGATAGGAAGATTGAGGCCGAATAAGTTGAGTATGTCCAGCGTGGTTAGCCGACCGAGATGAGCCCAGTATAGCGTGAACGCACATCGAGGAGGGATGTGCCTATACCATACAACAATGTACCATGAAACTGGTAAAAAAATTCCAATAAATTTAAAAATACAAACTTTTCAGAATTATTCATAATCTAGTCTCATTCTAACCCATAGTATAACACCCCTTCATCTCTTCTCCTTCATATGTGTCAATAACTCATTATTGTTTGTCCCTTCCTACCATACGAGCATTGCCTCTCTCTCTCTCTCCCACATTGTGTATGAGGTTGTCTACTTATAACAATAACAAATGAAGAAGACATCGTCATAGTCATACCTTGAGAAGCAATAAATCAACAACATTTGTCATTAGTTTTAAAATTGTTAATTGTTTACATCGCATATATGTATTTATATACATTTTATGAAATATAATTATTACGCATTTTTAAGTTTTTAAAGAATATTTATGCCCCTGACTTTTAAACAAATTCGCTTGTGTTCCTATATAAAAAATCACAATATCATCCTTATGTTGGTATAAAATGGGAGCACAAGTGTACTAATAAATGACCACTACTATTGATTTTGTAAACATATAGGGGACACATGCAATTGTATTAAAAATAGAGGTATAAGTGTTATTGGAAAATTTTGGAAGGACAAGAGTAAACAAATCCTCGAAAGATATGATGTAGTATTTTTCGTATTTATTTGTATGATATACTGGTCTAACTTGACTCGACCCGGTTGAATCGTACGAACCAAACCAACAATACAATGGTTTGGTCTTTGTGAACTGCTGATGCCATCACCGGTTCGATCGGTCGGTCCTATAGGTCTGACGTCCGTAAAAATCAAAAACCACATGTCCGGTTTGATGTCCGGTTTGGTTTTTAAAACCTTGCATGGTGGTCTCCATTAGTAAGTAACTCAAGAACGATGCTTTTATTTTGGTGTTCGAGCGCTAAAGTGATTATGGTAGCCATATATCCTTGCACATGACAGCAAGGAAGAGGAGGCGATGTCGCCTCAGTGGAAGATAGCGAGTGCGGCGACGACGGACAACTAATCAGGGCGGCTAATATAGGCTTGCAATGGTGGTTGGATGCAATCCCTCAATGGTGGCGATGTTGATGACGAACATGAGCCCAACAAGGGTGAGCGCCTAGGATATTGAGGATTCACGATGTGATCATCGGTAAGGGCACGTAGGTGCTTCGCGTACTGTAGATTGCGATGGTGGGGGAGACGTTGGGTCGCATTAATGGAACGGAATGCAACAATTGTTTCACACAAAAAGTCAATGGAATGATCTCGTAGATACAGAGTGGTTGTTGGAGAGGAAGAGAAGAAGTAGGATGAGGAAGATGGAGGAGGAATGAGATGGGGAGGGGCAAAATCTGCCGTTGATTTTTCCTATGGTCTGATTAACTCAAGCATAGCTAAATCAAATGCAAGTATCGTGGCATAAGACAGAGTGTCTCCAATACACATTGAATACATGTTCTTTTTCCGTGGAATCTGACTTGGACATATACATGGACACAATGATGACTTCAGATCAATGTTGGTTGCACCGATATCCCAATCCATCCATGTGATCCAACGATCGGAGCTCTGAACAGAGGGTCCCTTGTTGTATCAGGAAGGTGATCGCCGGCCTCATCGGCATGAAGGTTTTCATTGCTACCGACAGAGAACAGCAAAGCTTATCTGCTTACAGCGTATATACCATTGCAAAAATAGCACTTAAGAATTTCAATCAGACCTTCGAGATGCCAATACTACCAACAGCTCCATAACAAAGTCAACCCGCCAGTATCTCCCATATGACATCGGGGTGACGGAAGGAATCCTCTCCAGCGAGCACATCACCAACTCCCCTCCCCCCTTCTCCTCCTCTTCTTCCTTCTTTACCCTCTTCCTCCCTCTCCTCGCCTTCCTCCTTACCGCGCTAATCTTCGCGTCCACCGCCGGTATCAGCCCCCTGAGAGTCGCCGGGCACCCCTCCCCACCCCTGCCGCCCAGCGCAGGGAAGTTGAGCCTCGCGTACTCCCCTCTCAGCCTGTGCGCCGCTTTGTCGTACGCGAACGCCGCCGACTCCGGCGAGTCGTATGTACCCAGCCACAGCCTCACCCTGTTCTGTGGGAGGCGTATCTCCGCCACCCACTTACCCCAGTGCCTCTGCCTCACCCCCCTGTAGAGTTTCTTCTCGGGGAGGGGGCCGCTCCAGTAGGGAGACGGGGACTTCTTGTAGGTACTCATCTCGGGTTTGAGCTTCCTGAGGAGTTCTGCTTGGCGAAGGTAGACGGAGGAGCCGAGGGAGCGGTGGTGAGGGGCCTTGGGAGGGGGGTCTGGGAGGTAGGAGAAGATGGAGTCGAGGGTGTTGGAGCGGGAGAAGAGGACGTGGGAGAGGTAGGAGGTGACGTGCCCTGGGAATGGAGGGGAGTCCATAGTGTGGTTGGTGTTGAGCTCTGCTGCCGCTGCTCTCTAGTTGTTCTGCTCTGAGCGAGGGCGTGGCACTGGTATATATACAAGGGAAGAAGGGGGGAGGGATGGGGGTGATGAGGACCCGAGTTTGGGGAGGGGGCTGCAGGGCAACCCGCGGGCACGCCGCACGCGTCGAGACGAGAAAGAAGGATACGCACGGGAGAGTTCCCGCGCAAAAGGGTTACATTTGGAGGACACGTGGATAGATCACTTTGGATACCGGGTTACCTCATGTAATCAAATTTATCTCATGCATTAATTCTTGGAGTTCAGTTACATCACGAACTAATCTAACATCATAACACGTTCATTATTTCAACCTTTTCCAACTCAGAAAGGATCCTTTGCTATACACGGGATCCTTCGATGAGAATCAATCGACACTCATAGGGGCCCACTACCACCGACCCCTTACGAGGGTCGTCCGATCCTCATCGGATGATCCCGTATAATACAGCACCTGTTGTATTACAACAAGCTATCTGATCTCTCTCTAATCCTCTTAACCATCCAAATAACTACTACTCACATGATGTTACTTCAACCCAACCTATCTCTGTAACCATCGTTGGATCATCATTTTGTTTTGTTTACCAAATCAATGTTGAATCATATAAAAATGGTAACCACGCTCATCTTAATCCGTTGCGTTGATTTTTTTTAATTAACATATTTTACTTCACCTCTGTACAGAGCAGGGAAGAGCGAGGAACTCATCACACTATACTAATCAGTTGACACAAGTTTGTGGCAACAAATTGTCAATAATAATAAAATTATGGTTACCGCGATTTTGCCAACATGTATTAAACTTAATGTCCAAATCCGTTGCCTCAAAACTAAACACTTTTGTAGGTAAAAATTTGTGCCACAATGTGTTTTTGTTGTAATATGTTGAGGGCTCTACAATTATTCCAGTCTATTCTCTATGTTTTTGCCTACAAAAGGCCCTAAGAGCTTTGACTTGATACTCATCCAAAGGGTTAAGTCGTGAAGTGATGGATATATTACAAACATTTAATCCTCGTTACTAACCACTCTCTTTCATCCTATTCAAACATTTACCACTGAGCTTATCGCATCATTACGTTAAGTATCCATTTGTTGGTACCCAACTACTTACATACTATTGTTATTATTTTCAAAACAAATCCCATAGCTTTTATTACGTATGTATGTGTGTGTGCGCGTGTGTATATATATATGTGTGTGTATATATATATATATATATATATATATATATATATATATATATATATATATATATATAGGGGGCCTTTCAAATAGGATGCAGTCCTTCCTCAGTTAAGGAAGGCCGTCCCTTTTTTGTATAAAATAGGGCACTTTAGTAGAATACACATATAGTTTGTATTATAGGTGCACGTTATAAATACAAAGCCGCATACAAAACTGCGCATTATAATACAAACATTAAAACTGCACATTATAATACAAAACTGTATATGTATTCTACTAAAGTCATCCTGTTTTATACAAAAAAGGGCTGGCCTTCCTTAGCTTAGGAAGGACTGCGTCCTATTTGAAAGAAATCCTATATATATATATATATATATATATAGGGTAAAATGGGGCTGCCTCCAGGGAGTAGCCAACTTGGCTACTCCCACCCCTATTTTTACCTCATTTTTTTATTTTTTTGGAAAATAAAAATTTGTATATTCATCATTATATCCCTCTCACATTTTATTAAAATTTCGTCAGAAACAGAGACTCCTAAGTAGGATTGGGCATTGGGCTGGGCCGGCCCGACCCGGCCCAAAACCCGACCCGTATAACCCGACCCAAACCCGAACCCGAAATTTAATGGGCGGACCGTGGGCCTTAAAATGAGCCCATATTGATTAACGGGCCGGGTTTGGGCCTTAGAAGGCCCAAACCCGTTAGCCCGATAGCCCGATCCATTCTAAAGCAAGTATATTTATATCCAGTACGGTATAATTATATCAATTATATTCATGTTCATTCCAAATACCATGTTCTAACTTTACTATCCTTATTCAAGTGTAGAATAAATGCTTAGATACATTAATAATCATATCCAATAGCGGATTGAGGATATTATTACATTAATATACAAGATTATTACATTAATATGCAATAATGGAATCTGTGTCCTCAAGTGTTACAACATGTACAACTGTAAGTAACCAATTTGTATTGGGTCATAGTGCCCGCATCTACAATAGAATATGTAATGGTGAATTGAATGGTGGTTTAAGTCGCCATATTTTTACCACATTTGTATTTCCAACATACAACTAATGTTAAAATCACAAATTAGTTAGCATACTTTATAGTTTTAAACATGCACACATGCATAAGAAACAACCACACAAATGCAAGAAGAATGGAAGACATGATATTCGTATACATAGGTGTTAAATTGGGCCGGCCCGACCCGAACCCGACCCATTTTATTTGGGCCGGGTTTGGGCTTGGGCCTAATTTTTGAAAATAAAATGGGCCTAGGCCCGACCCGTTAGCCCATATTCTAAAATGGGCTTGGGCCGGGCCAAGGCGAACCCGGCCCGAGCCCGGCCCATGCCCAACCCTACTCCTAAGCCCTCCATCCAGACGTCATTTTTTAACGGTCGCAGGATTTTTTAAATCGACCATGTTTGGATGGAGGCCGTAGGAGTCTCTGTTTCTGACGAAATTTTAATAGAATGTGAGAGGGATATAATGATGAATACACAAATTTTTATTTTCCAAAAAAATAAAAAAATGAGGGAAAAATAGGGGTGGGAGTAGCCAAGTTGGCTACTCCCTGGGGGCAGCCCCATTTACCTCATATATATATATATATATGGGGTCTTTCAAATGAGACTTGGTCCTTCCAATCCTATGGAAGGCCAAGCATTCTCACCATCGGATCTAATTCCAACGGATATGATTAAAACCATCCTATTCTACAAAAATCGGACTTACAATAACTATAGACTCCTGAATTTAAGGGCTGCCTAATATAGGAATATCACATTTTAGAACGTGACAAAAATGACTGAAGAACGTGTGTTTTTGTCTACAAAACACTGGATGTATCCTACAAAGCAACATGTTAAAATACTAAACAAAACGTTGTTCTGAGAAATGAGATATAAATTATACAAAAAAATAGTACGGTTTTCATAGATACCATTTTAAGGAAAGGTTTTAACTATTTGTTCCTACAATTATGGGAATTCTAATAACGGACTTTCTATTTAAGGGATTGTCGGAATATCAAAAAAGTAAATTCGATGCCAGAGTTTTTAAAAACATGCTTCAAATATTGGATAATTAGAATACAATTATACAAGTGTATTATACAAAACATGCATTATAAATACAAATGACGAACGTATGTGGTATAGAAAATTATTATGAAATAGAAAACAAATTGGTCACGTACTATGAAAGATGTCTTTTTTAAATTAATGCTAACAAACAAACCGTAAATTTAATGGATGACTGTACATGGTTTAATGACAACGGAAAATCATGATTTTAATTTAGAATCAATTAGATTGATTAAAAAATGGATGTATTATACTAAATAATGGTTCATAATACAACATTATACAAAAAAGACAAATTAATAGGAAAAAATACAATATAAATATCTGATTTAATAACGTATTGACGTTATAATATATTAGTTAATAAAAGGATTACACAAACAATCAAAACAATCAAAGTATCGTATGAAATAAAGTTACCGTTGTTTAGTATTTGGAATACAAAATTAATCGTATGAAATACTGTTGATAGAAAACAAAACATAAGATTCTCGTCAAATAAACCGTAATTGTGTAATTTAATAATCAGAAAAATAGGATTATTTGGACTGACGTGGATCTAATTAGAGTAAATAGGCTAATAAATGACGTGGACAAAATTACGGGCTTTTATGTAGCATAAATTACGGAAACAGATGCCATTGAAAAAAAATTCTATTTTTGGATGGCGCGTCACTCATTAGATCAACGGTTTTTGATTATGGAAGGTGGTTTTCCTAATAGCCGTTGATGGAAATATGCATCGGATCCAACGTATGGGATTGTTGGCCTTCCATATGAATGGAAGGACCAAGTTTCATTTGAAAGATATCCTATATATATAGATATAGATAGATAGATAGAGAGAGAGAGAGAGAGAGAGAGAAGGGATCCTACTCCATGGAGTAGTAACTTACCTACTCCATTTTCTTCTTTTTCAATTTTTTTTATTTTTTTGAAAAATGCTTCCATGAATTTTCATAACTATATCCCTCTAATATGTCATTCAAATTTCGTCAGAAACAGAGACTCCTATGGCCTCCATCCAGACAGTCATTTTTTAACGGTCTCAGATTTGCTGTATTTTTTGCGTTCTGGATGGAGGCCGTAGGAGTCTCTGTTTCTGACGAAATTTGAATGACATATTAGAGAGATATAATTATGAAAATTCATGGAAGCATTTTTCAAAAAAATTAAAAAACTTTTGAAAAAAAGAGAGTGGAGTAGGATCCCCTTCCTCATACACACACACACACACACACACACACACACACACACACACACACACACACACACACACACACACACACACACACATATATATATAGAGAGAGAGAGAGGGCCTTTCCAATGAGGTGCACCTTTCCTGGGTTTATGGAAAGCCCATCACGAGATCCGTTAAATCTCGATCTAGCGATTCTTCATCCAAAAGGGCATTTTAGTCCATACACTTTCGTTTTAAATTTGAATTTAATTTCGAATTAGAAATTTATTTCGTCTTTATATTTTTTTCCATTTTTAGCATGTCTGATTTGGTATTTTTTGTTGCCTTTTAGTTGCTGAATTTTCGCCAACATGGTAGCATTTTCCCGAAATGTAGAATAGCATATTTTTTTGTAATATTCCCCTTGATATTGTAAAACTGCATCCTGCATTGTAAAATAAAATCACAGTTAGTAATATTTATATTATAATAATTGTAATTTTGATAACACTATTGTAAAAGACCATGGACGTTTTGTAAAACCTGTACGAAGATTGTAAATCCATCAGATCCTATTATGTGTGTTTTTTACAAATGCCAAGCATCTTTGTAAAATTCGAGTCCCTGTTATAATTTTGCATCCTGCATTGTATAATAAGATCACAGTTAGTAAAAAATGATATGCAATTGTAAAATACGATCTGAGATTGTAAAAAAAAACTCGAGATTGCAAAACATTCTGAAATTGCAAAATAGGTCATTTATATTGTAAAATACGATCTGGGATTGTAAAAAAACACTCGAGATTGCAAAATAGGTCATTATATTGTCAAAATCTGGGCACACCCTCCATCTCCAGCATCCTCTCTACCCGCACCTTTGTCGCCCTTCTCCTCCACGACGCACCTCCTCCATGCACCTCCTCCGCCCACACACCTCCATTCACGTGAAGCATGACCGCGAATCTTCCATGGCCGCAAATCTCCATGGCGGGCGTGACGTGGTGGTCGGAACTGGAAGATGGGTCGCGAGGATCGACACCGGAGGCTCGTGCTGCGAATCGTGCCATTGCTGCGAATCGAATCTCCAGGAAAGGCATGTGGTGCTCGTCGAATAGGGAGACGGGTAGCAGAGAGAGAGAGAGGGAGAGAGAGAGAGAGAGGAGAAATCTGTGGAGATATTTGTTGCATTCTAAATATAGATATGCTAAAATGACCATAATGGATTTTCAACATTAAAAATATATAGACAACGAGCTGTTAATGGTAACCATCGGATTATTTGCGGATGGTCAAGATCGTGGGCTTTCCTTGCACCCAGAAAAGGTGCACCTCATCTGAAATATTCTCTGTGTGTGTGTGTGTTTATCTAAACTTCTGTTTCATCTTATTCCAATAATGTACTATTATCCCGGTATCATCAGCAATTTTTTTTGGAGTAGGGCGCATCGTAAATTAACACATATATAGGCAAGGAAAAAAACCATAACACAAGATTTAAGATTTTCGTATAACTAAGCTACGTCATTAACGATACCGATGGATTTCCTCTCGATATGGTGGAAGAACTGTAGTACAGACGATGACGCAAAACATAAACTCTATGGGGCTTTATAGGTCTATAGTTGAATCTTCTAAATCTCAATACAAATAGGAATTGAATTCTAATCGGTAGGGATTCCAATCCCTAACGTTTTAGCATACCCGTTAGGGGATGCACGTGTTATAACAAATGGGATGTGTGCCCTAGCCTTGATAAATAATGTAGATTATACCCACCTGATTAAAGGTATTTTTGTTTTTTAGTTATGCTTAATTATCGGTTGATTATTTATAAGTTACGTAGATTATATATTGTATATATAGTGTTTAAAGTTGTAATTTAAATGGATTAGGATTAAATTTTGTTGCCCATTAGGTGTCCAATAAAATGCTCATTAAAAAACATGTTTTTCTCCCATATTTTTTTTGAAAGTATAGTCATTAATCTATCCAGTACCAACAGACTAAGTAGAATATATGTTGTGTATATTGTAGAAATTGTAATTTTAAGATCTTATATAAGGATGAACGTTGTACGTATGGTGTTCGACGAAATGCTCCTCAGAAATTAATGATTTTTTCCCCCAAAATTTCTTTATTTTTTGCCTATTATTTCATTATACGTCGGTGGAAGAAGTACAATGTCAGTTGTTTTATACCCCCATTAATTAATGTGTCTTAAAAGGTAAAGGGATGGCAAGTAGAGTACTTGGTTACGGTTGTATAATGTTAGGGTTTAAGTAAAGGTAATATGGTTACCTTTTATTCTCTTTTTTTGTTGCTTTCTTATGAATAAAGCACCTTGAAAATAAAGGACAGATGGAACAGGTTCAGCTCAAGGTGAAAGATGAGATGTAAGAGGAGAATCATGTCAGATGGGTTAGGATTAAGATGTCAGATGGGTTAGGATTAAGCGAAGTTGGTGATGGTGAAAAATGATCCATGCGTGCTTCGTACGTATTTTATATTTTCGTTTTTTTCACTATGCGAATGAAGACTTGTTTCTATTTAGAAAGGGTACCATTGTTAACTCATCCGATGCTATATTAATTGATAACACTTATCATTGCTCTTCCATTTCCAATACATAATTAGCAACATATCATAAAACTATAAACAGATTCTCTGTAAAGAAGATGGCGCTGCAACAAAATTGATCCACTGTATCGAATATTTTAAGTAGCAATTGCAGTATCTCGAAGGTTATATTTATAAGAACACATATTATTCACTGCAAAATTATCTACTTTCCTTGTAATTTCCTTGTAATGAACCAGAATAAGGTAACTCTCAATACGAGAATTTTTCAATCTGTCACAGAGTCGATAAGCACATTTGAATTCGTAATCTGAATGGAAAAAAAAACATTTGAATTTAGGCAACAAATGAAAGAGATTGAAAAGCTCTCTAGTGACGTTGCATTGATAAAACATATGCATGATGCTCTCAGAATGGTTTTGACATAGATAACATCGATTAACAGTGGTAATATTGAAATGGGAAAGGTAATCCTGTGTGGTGACTTTCTTGTGAGCCGGCGATCACAAGAAGTAAGCCACCCTAGGGTCGAATTATAGATTAGGATATTATAATTTTTCTTGGTCGCAGAGTCCACTACTAAAAAAATAAAGAACATGCCACGGTTGATTATCGTGGATTAATGTCATATTACCGTTGCCTGATAGTATTAAATAGCAATTGCAGTATTTGATGTCCATTCCCTGTACTGTCATAATCACATGGTGAACATGCATACACATGATAAATCTACATACAAGCTAATAAACAAACTTATGATAAGCATAAACACACAAGTTGAAAAAGTGCATAATCCTCATGTCAACGTAAGGTTTTTAACAAAATAAGAGGTAAATATGATTCAATTACCAATGAAACATTAGAAAGTATATGACCTTTGAAATCTAATAATATTAGATGTAACATAAAGATCAGTCTAAAATAAAATGTTATTCATCTAAAGCGAAATCACTAAAATCTGCGTCATCTTCTGAAGTTTCATCATCATCTCTTCTTGCACCCATACCTTTGTTCATTCCAGACGATGAACACTCTCTTTGTGATGAACAATTGTCCTTGATGATGACGTCTCTTGTGCTTTGGCAATGACAGCAACTTATTTTGCTATCTCTCCTAGCAAGACCTCTAATCTGGTGACTCGATCATGTAAGCTACGATCTGGTTGGCCTCTACCTCCATAGTACTTGGATGGATTAACCCCTCCGTCTACTCCCCTCACGCGTCCTGGATATTCAGGTCCAGTAGCTTGTAGATATGTTGCGTCTGGAGATATTAGAGAACCATCATTAGGGTGTTGAAGTGTCATCATGTGCTCCTGAGGTAATGAAATAAAAGAATTTGAATTAATACATATATTAAAATGAATTTGAAATATAAGTAAATTAACTTACATGTTGCTTTTGCAATTTCTTATTATGCCACATTCTTGAGCCATCTTTTTCTTCTCTACTTTTTGAGTATATAAAAAGATTGCAACGATCAACATCAATGCCCCTTTTCACTTGAATTCAGTTATATAAATAAATATATGAGGTAATGCATAAAAATTACTTAAATTGAAAAAAGAGTAATTACATACCAACTCGTGCTTTAATTGCTTGGTGTTTTTCTACCCATGCGATGAGCTGCATTTGTTAATTTGATCGATTATGTGCATTTCTACATTGCATTGCCTACAACAATATAATTTCCATAATAAGCACCTATTATTTTCGAACAAAAGTCTAAACTAAAGAGGACAGTTGGAATTATTTTAATGGATGAACAAAGAATTAAAACAACAATGGTAAAAACAATCATTTCTAATTGCACATCAAAAATTTCACAAACACTATTGAACTAACCACTAAATGTTCGAATTTGTACCTTATATTCCTTTGATATCCAATAATCAACTAAAGTTCTCCAATCTTCTTCAGTTATACCTTCTGGTACATTAGCAAGTAGTTCACTTATCAGGATGTTCTCATCAAAGTACTGCAAATATAGATAACAAGTCTGGATTATAATTCTATATAAGAATTCATTCCAATGATAAACCAATAATGATTAAAATAATTTGATTTTCTTACATCTCTCTTAATCCGAAATCGCCAACTTCGATGCAACTCTGAAGCATGCGAAAGAATCATCTTATCCAACTCATCGTTGATCTCCCATGAAAATGATTCCTATAATATATTCTGATTAAAATTTTCATATGAAAAATATGAACAATGTTCCTAAGGTATATATTAACCTTACCCTCAATCTCTTCATAAGTAGATCACACATCTCTTTTGTGGCATATATTTGAAAATCCCGGATCGTAATTGGGATAATACTACGAGTGAGTATACCTAAATGACTTTGAAAAAATTCACTATTGATTCCAACAACATAACCGTCCACAAGATCTACAAAAAAAGTCTCTCCTGGTCTAAGACGGTTGAGAGCAACTCCTTGAGCAGCACCCTATACTTGTGGTCTTTTGGACTCATGTGTACTTGGAGTCCCTACATCCTCCTCAAATGGAGTAGCTGATGTAGATGATGGTCTCGTGGTAAGAGATGGCGAATGATGCTCATATTGTGTGTTGTGATCCTGTACTCCATGATCGATTGCGCGTCGACGAGAGGCTACCTTATGGTAAACAATAGAAGTTATTTATATTATAAAAATGATGGCATTTACTATTTTTATTTTAATACAGCTAAATAACACAACTTTACCGATGCAGACGTTGGCCTCGTAGGAGGAGAAGGAGAACGATGCTCATCTGGTGCGTTGCGATCATGAATTCTATGATCTATTGCTGGTCGACGAGAGGCCACCTGGTGTTAAATAATATAAGTTAATCATATTGTAAAAATGACAACCCTTACAAAAAATACAATTCTCATGTTCATACAACCTTTAATAACACAACACTACCTATGCAACTGACGGCCTTGAAGGAGGAGATGGCGAACGATATACATATGGTGTGTTACGATCATGTACAATATCATCGATCGTCCGCCGATGGGACGCCACCTTTGTTACAACATGGAAGACAATAATTTATGTAAGTGTTCATATTAAAGTGAATAATTAAATATGGAAGATAATAATTTACCAATGATGGTCTTGTAGGTGGAGAGGGTGAATGTTGCTCATCTTGTATGTTGTGATCATGTACTCTGCGATCAATTGCTCGTCGACGGGGAGGCATCTGCATTACAACAATCATGCCATTATATTGAAAAGAGTAGCAAGCAAAGCAATAATAATTAGACATAGAAACAATAATTACATATATTATTACATTTACTAGCTTTAAATTTCTTCTTGATATGCTTCACTTTCCTCATCGGAATCATTTATATCTTTTTCATGCATATTGTAATAGGCTCGCGGTATTGTTCTAATCGGAATTATCCATCCAGGTCTTTCAATATCATCAACAAAAAAAACTTGTTCAACCTGACTTGCAAGTGCAAATGATTCCTCTGTCCCCAATATACGACTTCGATTTAAACTAATATAACCATCTTTATTTTTTTTACAAAAAATATATCTTTATTGAATACATCAAACCAGATACATTTGAAGACGACAACACGCATCGATCTTCACACAATTCATTCCTAACGCATGAAGACTATTCTTAGCCTCATACCAACTTTGTGGATAATTAGGTGGGTTCTCTAATACCTCAGAAATAAACTGCAGTATATCTGACATTAAAGCAGTTGTAGCTCGATGCTTAACTTTCATTTGAATAGTTTTAAGATGAACTTGAATCGAGACATCTTCAACCCTTTGGCAATAGGTTCCTCAGCTTCCATAAAAGCTTTGAGAAATCGATTCTTTCCATTGTCAACATTCTCAACATTTTCTAAATTACCTCCGAATTCAATAGGTTCATTTGCTACCATAGGAGTAATAATATCTTCCAGTCGCTCTTCGACTTCTATAACTTCTGATGTTGTTTGTAGCCATTCCTCCTCTCCATATAAATTCCAAATAATATATCTTTGCCACCACCTATTCAAAATAATGTGGTCATGTACTTCCTTTTGTTTATATCTCTTATTATTCATATACTTCCAGCAAGGGCAACAAACGCAATCCTTGTTAGATCCATATCTGAAACGTGCTCTATCAAAATGAAATGCCCAGTCTAAAAAATCATGAACTCCTCGATTATATACTTCTATATATGACAACCGCTTAGTCAACCAAGTCTTCTCCATCTACATAAAGTATATCAATCCATCAGATAGACATTTACAACAGGGGGATCTATAAATATATTTTCATTCCGAACATTTTTCCATAAGTAAAAGTACATGGTATCACACATACTTTTCACTGGTCAACAAAAGTTTTTCATTCCAAGCATTTTTTTCCACAAGTAAAAGTGAGAATAGAGGAAGATTGGGTTAAAGCGTATTTTTGGCCATATGGTAGTTTGAGTGGCTTGAATGTGATTTAATAGCTTAACTGAAGAAAAGCATTCAGAAAAATTCCATGACACTAAATGACATGAATCATAATCGTATAGTTGCCAACCAAACAGTACTAGAATGCCCGACCAAACAGTACTATCATCTTGCCATGATCACTATAACTTCATTTGCTCTCTTATCAATATCCCCCTGCTTACATTCGCATGCCCTCTTATCAATAAGTGACCTTGTAATTATTGATAATAACACAAACAACATCATGTCACACATGCTCTCTTATAAATATCCCCCTGCTTACATGTACACTGCTTTGACACAATGGTGCCATTAGCATACACACATGATTCTCTAAAAAATGTGTTGGGTCAGCACTCACGTTATGATCTAACTAGATTTACATAGATTAAAAAGAAAATACTAGCATGGTCCAATCACCCACATCTTTGTCCCTTATCCCCTCTCAACATTCTGTGAGGGAGAAAAAAATGCAAAATTTGTCCAAAACACTTCTAAGGCATTAGATGTTGACAATGGCTACTAGGATGAGCTTGTAAGTTGCAATTGCATAAGTTGACAGTATGCATGTTGACCTTAAAATATAACTAGGAAATGCAACCAATCCCTTCATAGTACATGATTAACTCAATTATCATCATGAGTGTAAAAAAACTATAGGTATCCGAGGTTGGATGTATGAGCCATTGCAATTAAAAAAAAGTGGGGACTGGAGGACATGGATATTAAGTATTAACGTCCTCGAACTGTGGTCTATAGTATTGATAATTGAATCACATTGATTGGAAGGTCCAACTACTACAACAAGTCATTTTTCCACTTACAGATTGTGTAAAATAGTTGTTCTTGCAAACAAAGAATTTAGCAACCAAATAGTTGATTACAACAAAAAGAATGAAAGCACAGAAATGACACAAAGGATTAGGGGCGTTTTCAAAAAAAACCACACTCTCCACCGTGCGACGAAAAAGTCAAAGGCTACAAAGGGAGATTGGAACCTGAAGATTTGGCGTATGCGAGAGAAAACAACCACACTCTTCACCTTGCGACGATGCTAGGACGTCAAGGTGACAGGGGTACGTTGTGATGGAATGAAGGTATGGGCGGCGAGGGTTAGGGTTCACAGAAAAGAAGAGAAGGATGGTTTTGTGCGGGGAAAAAATTAGAAAGGGAGGGGATGTGCGCACAATTGAGAGGGAATATGTGATTTGGGCGGAAGTTTCAAGTGATAGGGCAATCTGGAGGGAGGGAATTGAATTAATTAAAAAATTTCAGAATGATGGGAACGTGTTTTAGAATTTGGAGGGGATTGGTGGGATTTTGTTAATTACATTATTAATAATTACTAAATATACCTTAATTGTTAATTAAAATTTTCTATTATGAAAAGAATAATCAAAAAAATTAATTGTTAGCTTGAATTTTCTTATTATGAATATATAACATTTTATGGTCAAATAATTAGTCTTATTTGGTTTGTTTAAGTTATAAAGAAATAGTTAACTTTGTCCTACATATAGGGATGAAAACGAATCGAATATACCTATTTCCATATCTATATTCGCATCAAGTCTATAAAATACGAATACAGATACATATATGATTTGGATATGCATTAAGAAAATCATATCCTTAAAAATATGGATATAAATTCAAATCGGATATGCATTAAGGTAATCATATCCTTAAAAATATGGATAACGATCCAGATATTCAAGACATTATCATGTCTGTATCCATATATAATTGAAAATTTTTATATTCAGATATGTTTCGATATCCATATCTGGAAATTTTCTGAAATGGTAAGCGGATCTTCAGATATATCCATATCCATTTCCTACCTCCATATAAGTTGACTTTAATAAGAGATTAAAAAAAAGACTACGAGGAGGGCAGAGGAAGAGATGGGTAGGAGGAACCAAGACCCGAGGTTACGAAACCGGTGTGGTGCCAGGGTGCTTCCTTATGAGTTGTTGATGCCCAGCTCCGGCCCCGGTATCACATGCAGAGGAGTGCCGAACAATGTCACCATATGAGATCTCTCGCCTTCTACATTTACCTTTTACTTGTACGTCTACATTTAATTATTGTATTGGTATGTAAATAAAAATAAGCACGTGGAGAAATACGATGCCGCATATATAGATATAAAACTAATGAGATGGATAAAAAGACTGGTTGGGGATTCCTTGATTTTTTAAGACATTTGCTTGATTTTAGTTGTCATAATCCTTAATTGTGTAATTTACTGGGGAAGCAAATGGTTGTTAGTTCTCTAAATGGTGGCAATATTAATAGATACCATCTCTATCTTAAAAATACACTGAGTACTGATGAATCTCAATTCATCACTCTTTATTCCTTTATTTTATCTAGAAACTTGAGCAAAAATACCATGTAAATATGTGTAAATATCATAAATTGCCAAAATACATGCATCATGTAAATATGCATAATTAGCATGTTTTTGTGCCAAAATAAAGGAATAAAGAAATACAAGAAAAAGAGGGAAATATTTAGAATAAATATTGAGTGGCCTAATCCCAAGGGAGGGCTCAACATGGGCCTGACCGCAAAAGAACCAAGTAGAGGGAGATAATGTCTTTTATACATGTACATATCCCCATGTAAATAAATAAAATTTATTTTCCTCAAAATAAAAATTTAAAAAAAAGTGTTTCTTATATTTTGTAGATATTCATAAAAATAAAACCAAAATAAAAATGGGAAAAACAAAATAAAAATAAAAATAAAACAAAACCCCTCTCATCAGTGTATATAGACCATGTACATAGAATAAAATATCTATTTATTTTCTTCTAGTAAATAATTAATAAAAATCCAATAAAAATATGTCAATATTCCATATTTCATGGTGTGAATAAATAAAATAAAATCAGAAAAATAAAAATAAAATAAAAAGAAAAAGAATAAAAATCAATTTCCCACTCTGTATATATGCCATGTACATGTGTATATAAACATATTTATTTAACCCTTGTAAATACATCATAAAAATAAAATAAAATTACCGCATTATTCCAAATTTTATATTGTAAATAAATAAAATATAAAAATGGAATAAATATACAAAAATAAACAATTAAAAATAAAAAATACATACATGTATATACTTATATATAATAATAATATTTTGAAAATACGTAATATATTTTTCAAATAAATAAATAAAAATCACTAGAAAATAATTTGAAAATAAATAAACATTTTTCATGTTTTAACTTTTTCGAAATAAAATCATTTAATATTTTTAATTGAATTTCTAAATAATTATTGAATGGAGGCCTGTGATTGGTCCACGGGGGATTGTTGACCCCCGGTCAACTCTCCCCCCGGACCTCTTTCCCCGCGGATCTCGCGACCGACCCAATTTTCTCAAATTTATCGTGGCTTGATCCGATCTCCTTTTGCCTAAACCCCAAGTCCTGATTAGAGATGCATCATCCGAGACCCTCGCCCGGTGGTTTTTCTAGGGATCCGAGCTCCGACCATCTCGCCCGATCGTCATCTAGCCGGACCCCTCACCATATTTAACCAAACCTCCGCCGCACCTTTTTCACTCATCTTTGGCTCTGCTCCTTCGAACCAGGACCTCCATTTTCTTCCCCAGAGTGACAGCTGCGCGAGGAGAGTGTCAAAGAGAGGAGGAGGTGCTTCCAGCCATCGATCCGGCGACCTTCGTTGTCGTACGTCGCCACGAGGTGCGCCCAGCCTCGGACCTCGACGTTCCTTGAGGACAAGACCCCTCAGAGCTTCCTTAGCTCGTCCACTATCGACATCCTTCATCAGGTAACCTCGAATCTCCTTAGTTTCACCCAATTTCACTTTTCTCCTAAATCGCGCCGCCGGTAGTCGTCGGCTAATTCACGCCATCCCGCTTATCTATTCGATCATCGGACGACCCCATCACCTCCACGATCCTTCTCTCCACCTTCTGCACCCACTCGCTCATCTTGGTTCGCCCAGGAACCAGGAACCGGACCTCCCTCGCCGTCGCCTCGCCGGAGGTCATCCATCCGACGCACCCGAACCCCCATTTCGCCCACTGACAGGTTGAGGCAATTTGCCCTCAACCCAGGAGCCTTTCTGTGGTATTTTACAGGTTCAAGCAACCCATCTAAGGGTCGAGTCGATCGAGCACATAGGCTCCACTCCTCCCTCGTCGTCGGGCCGCTCCGGTGCTCCCCGGCCTCATCGGAGGTGTCCAGCAGCTGCGGAAGCCCCCGAGCTTTCTTCTGACCATCTCAGCAGCTCTACAGGAGGTCCCGCACGCCTGTGGTGCTCCGACGAAGTTTGCCGGAGCTGAGTTCATACAGGACCCTCCACTGCCGTTCGATCAGCCCTCTGCTCCAGATATGATCCGGATCGTCCACCAGCGAGACACGTACACCGTCCGATCCACCTAGGGTTCGATATGAACCGTCGGTCGCAGAGGAGAGGCGTGCATGCACCCCAGCCATCCGATCATCCACGTGGCATCTCTTCGTCCATCCGCTTTTAATAAGGGGTAAATTTCTTGTAGGCAACTCTGTTTACTGCGTTTAATATTTAGTCCTGTAAATATTTAGTTTGGTTGTTTTGATTATGGATATTTTGCATTGTGGACCTTCATGTTTCTTCTATTTGCAATTAAGTCCCTGTGTATGTAGACCATGTGCATCGACACGTGAGGTTTTGGGAATTTTGCACTATTGATCCTGTGTTTCCTGTGCGTTATGGTTTAATATTTTATAAATAAGATTTACACATATGCCCCTCCGTGCCTGATTCACGTGCCTCGCACGTGTTTTCTTGGACTTTTAGCACAAGGGCCCCTGAACTTTATTTGCTTGTTATTTTTTTGTCCTTGAAAATACTTTTTCTTGCATTTAGGTCCATGTGTACTGTGTGCCTTGTTTTAATTGAATAAAATAGTAAATTAAATCCAAATTAGGTGAAATTTGGACACGTGGCTCCTGTCACTGTGTAAAAATTTTTCTAAACTTTTGGTAGATTTTTGAGACTTTTTGATATTTTTAAAAATTCAAAAACAGTGATTTTCCTTACTGTCTGACTTAGAAAATTAAAGAAAAATATAAAAATTTGTCTAAAAATTCTAAAAAAATAAGGATTAGTTAGTTTTAGTGTGTTTTATTTTTCATCCAATTTTTGTGCCTTTTGGATTTGCAAAAACCTTAAAAATTGCAAAAACCTAAAATTCGTAAAAATTCTAGAAAAATCAAAAAAATATAAACTCTTTTTCTGAATTTTCGTTCTTGTTTATACTTTTCATAAAAATTACTCCAGACTTTTATTGGTCCATTTTATATTTTTAGTGGACCTTTCAAGTCTGGTTGTACAGTGACTCTGGTTTTTCTCCTTTTTGGATTTTTAAAAAATTGTATAAAAATTAGAAAAATCTGAAAAATTCAATAAAAATACTAAAAAACATATAAAATACAAAAACATTTTTGTTTGAATTTTTGGAGCATTTTAGTTTGATTAAATAATTGGTTGTGTGTGTCTGTTTTTTTACATTTCTTTAGAAAATCAAAAATACAAAAACATCAAAAAAATTATAAAAACCCACCAAAAAATATTTTCTTCTCCTTTTTATTGATTTTGACTACTTCGTAGGCTGCAAGGTCATCACGTGCTCCCTGAGTCCGACCCTGGTCGCTATACCTGGTTAATAAAAGTAGCGAGGACCGCTTCCTTGTTCTGATTGATTTATCCTTTGATTTGGTGGTTTTGTATCTTCATTTTCTTGATTGGCTGATTCTGCTCGATCCGGGTCGCAACGACCCGAGTAAGATTATTTCTACCTAGCCAGGATTGAGTAGTTGGTTATTTTCGGCAAGTACTACAGCAAAATGGATCTACAATGATGTTTTTTAAAATCCATCATATCATCTATTTTTGAATATATAATGTCGATACTAATGTTGTAATTTTTACTTCAAATTTATATGAATATATATATATTATTAGTGATGGTACATATGTTAATGTTTATCTGTTGCAATTTTCAAAATTTTAGCTCATCATCGCTAAATTTTGAACTAAAATTACAACGAATAATATTGTCATTACATATTTAACCATTGATGATATAGAAATGCAATTTTCAAAATATCACCATAAAATCTATTTTGTTGCAGTGAACCTTCACATGATTGTTCTCCAATTTCATCAAATGAATAGAACCATGTTAGTTTTTAGATCTCCCAAGCCTAGAGGAAGGGAAGTAGTGGTTAGCAACTGAGTCTAGAAAGCTGACAAGATAGAATGAATGGAAGATCTGAGAGGTTTTTGAGAAACATCTTCACTATCACCATAGGGCCTTTTTTTATGAAAAATAAAAATAACATAATTTTAGTATACCAATAATTTCATTATACATGAATGAGTCAATGTATCTATGATCAAAAAAACCGCATATTACATGCTTAGTTAAGAGGCCAGGTCTTAGTAAATAGAGTAGTTTGATGCATTTCTTTGTGAATTAAGCCACGTTACTCAAATTGTCCAACAACATTCAACTGGAAAATAGAGTGAATAAGAAATAATGCCACATTATTTCATCTAGGAGGAGTGGAGACTCTTGAAATAGTAAATATTATGTTCCACACATTAGTCGCCTTGACAACAATAGATTTTGCCATGTCCCTTTTCATAAATTTGAATCAAAATGTATACCTGTTGAAGAGGATTTTGCGGAGGTCGTGTTCATCCACAAGGTGGATCAACAGTCGTCGAGTTGACCTCGCACGAAATCCCGACTTCAAACAACAATTAACCATAATAAATAAATCAAGCAATGAAGTATAAATGTGTCGAGCTAAATTGATTATAACTCTAAAACAAGGAGGTGTACAGATGCAAGTATGTGTAGAGTGTCGAACACAGGGAAGAAACAGGATAGATCGGGGCAAAAATGCACAAAAAATGAGTGTGATGTATTTGTCTATAAGCGTTTTTTGTGGGTTTTTAATTTTTATTTTTAAATTTTTGATTTTATATTATTGTATTTTGATTTTTAATTTTATGATTTTGTATTTTCTTTTTATATTTTATAACAAGGAGGTATACATATGCAAGTATGTGTAAAGTGTCGAACATAGGGAAGAAGCAGGATAGATCGGGGCAAAATTGCACAAAAAATGTGTGATGTATTTGTCTATAAGCGTTTTTTGTGGGTTTTTAATTTTTATTTTTATAATTTTGATTTTATAATTTTGTATTTTGATTTTAAATTTTATGATTTTGTATTTTCTTTTTATATTTTATATTTTTATATTTTCTTTTTCTTTTCATAAATATATAAATCAATATATAGGATATATATATAATACATGCTAGTATTGATATAAAAATTAATAAAAATAAGCATAATAAAGACAATAAAAAATTTTGGGTTTTAGAAATTTTTTCCTATTTTTATGATTTTTTAGGAATTTTTTGCTATATATATATATATTTAAAGTCAAAAATACCCTAAATCAAGGCTTAAAAAATAACCGAAATTAAAAGAGATTAAAAATACCAAACAAAATTGTTTCAAATTAATTTTAATATAAAGATATTAATGTGAAGAAAAATATAAAATAGAAAATATGTTTTTGTGGAATTTTTATGATTCAATATATTTTTATAATGTTTCTTAGTCTTTCTCTATTTTTTAAGTTTTCTTTTATATTTTTTAGTGATTTTTGGTCTGGAATTGTAAAATACATAAATAAATATAAAATATAATTTTTTAGAATTTTTTAAAAGGTTTTGTAATTTGTATGTATTCTCTTTTAGAAACTGGAACAAAAAGGACACTTTTGGGTTTTTAATAAATTATAAAAAGGCTCCAAAATGCAAAATAAAAAAATGGGCATGAATGCTTGTGCAATCAGGGAGCTACATCTATTTTTTGGGATTTTTTTAGTTTAATAGCTATTTAAAAAAATAGAGACAACAAAGAGAAACTACACTACTGATAATGGCATATATGTAAAAAGCAAAACCTCCAAGGGCCAAAGTACAAGTTTCACCAAAATATATAAGCATACAAAAAGTTTCTGGACTGATATGAAACCCGTGAGGGCTTGCCCATAAAATAGCCAAGCTCACATGTCGGGATACGTGAGCCTAGCTGACAAGAACCCAAACGTAAATATTAGAAAGTTAGGGGCATATTTGCAAATGTTACAAAAATATTACATCTTAATTAACTAGTTTTGGGACTAAATCGAAATAGACAAAAACCAAGGGGTTTGCTGCAAAAGCACCACCTCACGTGATGCGTCACGTGAGGTGACATGGCGCGGACCTACTAGCAATTAGCATAAGTTCAAGGGGGGTTGCAAAATACGTAGAAATATAAACCCACCAATGAAAGTTTGAGTACTATTAATTAAATTACAAAAATGGCTGAGTTGAGTTCACAAAATATCCAGCAAGAGGCACGAGCTGACGACGAGTAAGGGTCCACTTAGACACGTGTCACGCTCTGATGCTCCGATGTCGGTTCGCCACCGACAGCTAGGATTGGATCTTGGCTGAGGATCCAAGGTCCAAGCTTGTGAAAATCTGACGGTGGTTGAATGATCCTCTTTCTTAAATGATATGAAAATAATATGATTTCTAATCAGAAATGCATCCGGCAACTCCAATTCCATGAAAAAATCAGTGTATATAGAAAGAATTAATGACTTTTTATATACAATCATACACAAAAAATTTAAGAACCACCAAATAAGATGTATTACTTCTTTGGTCCTCCTGCTAAAGGATTATTTTCAAACAACCTCAATGAATTGCATTAAATCCTCAGAAGTTTCGGCAAATTTTAAACTTTGAACTTGTAATAAAACACACATTTACACGAACATACATGCTAATATAGATACATTTAAATTTTGAACTTGTAATAAAACACACACAAACACACACAGACACACATACATGCTAATATAGATATGTTTACACACAAGCATACTCCTACACACTTGTAATAAAACACACATTTACACGAACATAATATGACAAACATTCTCAAAAAACATCTGCAGGCACACATTCACACAAACACTACAAAGATACAAATTTACAAATAACCACACAAATATTCAAACATACATTTACATATGCAAACCACACACTCATCAATACAAACACAAATTCACACACATTCTTGCACACATACACGCACCATATACTTGTGGACATATTCAAAAACACATACTCACACACATATAAAGTGGATATGTGGGGATGTATATGTGTATATGCACACTCAAAGATCAAGGATGCATGGTAAATGCTAAAAATAAGATCCATAATTGATGTATATTTGACGACTGTCTTGACTACACAGTGATATGTCTACTCATAGAGTGAAGTGGGACTAATATTATGCCGAATGTAGCATCAAGTCACCTGACTTTAGCTGATTTGCCAGAAAGAAGAGCATCATATACACACGCATTAAAAAACATACACCTTATAAAGGTGCATACATCGGACCTCCCGCATTAGAGCTTGACATTTTTAATTAAAATCAAAATGATTGGTTAAAAGAATTTTAAAATAATCAAAATTAAAATGCAAATGTTGAACAACATAGGGAAGGGACCTTAATGTCAAAGTAGAATTGTGACTACATGCTCTGTTATTAACAGGAGTATGCAATCTGCTTGACGACACAAAAAAAGACATCTTAATTTAGGAAAATATCAAATGCAAACAACGGAATAGCATTACAACAAATAAAAAACATCCTACCTGAAATGGAAAAAAGCTATGTACTCAGGATCCTCCATTCGGAAGTTGGTGTTATATATCATACCATCTCTGATATTTTCCATATGTCCAAAGCAAGACCTGACATAACCTACATCATGAAACATAGTATTTTCAAAAATTATATGACAATATTTGAAGGTTTATATTAATTTTTGCAATTGACAAGGAAGTTTGTGTTCCATAACATATAAATAAACCTTAGGTAGGAACTGTTGCACTTAAAAGATTAAATCCAACAAGCACAACAAATCCCTACTGCAGAATATGAAAAGAAAGAGTGATACAGATTTAATAAAAATAGATGATAGCAATTGTACAGTAACTGAGAAGAATGAAACTAGTTGTTGCAAGCCAACGTCTATTAACTAGCTAGATGCACATACAGAAAAATGAAACCCTGCTTAGCATGCAAAATAAGGAAGAATTCGATGTTTTCAAGATACTCCAAGGATATTTGTGACTTATCAGGTACATCTCTTACATAATTTTCTCATACCTAATTACATTAAATGTTTCCAACTCCTCATACTACAACAAAAAGGGCTTTTGCTAACTAAACTGTAAAGACAAATTGATGAGTTGTAGTGACGAAAAAGGCTGATGTAACAACCATTTCGTCACCACAACTCCAACTCCACAAATGGCGTCACTAGAGCCTATAGTGACTACAAAATAGTTGTTGTGCTAATTCTGACTATTCTGTCACCAAAGTTGTAAAGGAAGGGAAGTTAAGGTGACAAAGTTGATCAGTTACCACAATTTAAGAACCTGTAATATTTATACAAATACTAAATATTTTGCCTGCGAGATTTTTTTGTTGTACAAATCAACAACATTATACACCTGAATGAGTTGAACAATTTTTTCTGTATATTAATAAACATGAAAGGTTACACATTCATTTATATTTACAATAGTATTTTTTTACATACAAATCTACACATAAATCCCGACACTTGTTGGGATATATCAGCGGGAATCCCGTAGAATCATCCAATAGGAAACTGTACACCCCACATTGTCGCTCAGGCCTCGACTGCATACAGATCAACCTGCAAAAATCGAACAAGTCAAGTTTGATTTTAGCTGCACGAAATGATTTAATGTGAACAAATGAAAGAGCATAGAAAAATGGAAGCTCACAGAAAAGATGCAGATGCCAAGTGTCTTAAGAGCCACCGTTACATAGTGTAGAATACACGGGGAAGTCCCTCTCACTCAATTCAACAAGATTGACTACCATGAGCTCATTGTTTGGGCCATGATATATGTGGTCAATATTTACTATTTACTCAGTAAATTCATTTTTATGAGATGAAACTAATTTAAGTTAAATCTTCGAAGTTATTATCTTTAAGTCAATAAAAAGAAGAAGCACTCACTGCCCTTAGAGATAAAGGGGTTGATGAAACAAAGGCAGGGGAACCCTCAGAGATTGGAAAAAGAACGAAGCCTTGCAAGTCCTCACTCTCCACTGCGCCTCCTTGAGACATGCAGAAAAGAGAAGGTAAGTTAACCAAATTGATTGCACGATTTAAGATCTTAATCATTTAAAGGTAGACTTAATTACATTGTGGACGAACTCAAAGGAGATCATGGCATGTATGTTACCCGTGCATTGAACAGTTCTGTATACTCCTCCATTAGTAGTTTCAGCTAGAATCTAATGTGAGGGAGATTTATCAATTTGTGATCAATATGGGGATCCATCAGACTATACATGTGATTAATTGGACACATTTGATTAGGCAGATCGACCTACTAGACATGCTTGTCATGGTCCCGTGAGTTCACGCATTCGGTGCATCCAAACTTCTTGGTTGTACATCAGAGAAAACTAATGAAATATTAACTAACTGGATCCATAGATATGTTTTTTGTTCGAACTATATATTTAACCATGGCTTTACCTGTCTCGAACCTGTCAGGGTTCAGATCAACTTCAATGATCCTTGATGCACGGGCAAACTTTGCACATTCGCAAGCCAACATGACCAATTTTCAAAAAAGATTAAATACACATCAGATGCAACTTCCAGAATTTTCATTAACCGCTACCAAACTAAAAGAATTAGGTATCCATGTTACTAAGATAGTTACAACCTGAATATGAAATTACAAAGAGACTCACCGAAAGGCCACAGCTCCCAAACCAAAGATGACAACGATAAATCCCTTTGGTGGCTTCGCAACATGCACTATGTTGCCAAAACCCATGTTGTGGAATTACATAATTGATTAGCAAAAGATTAAGCTAGTTATAAAAAAGCTAATGTAAATGGATATCAATCGGTAATTAGCAGTGCAGAAGTCACAACTACAGTTTTCTCAGTGCGTGAAGTTTACATTACCAGTAAATGGACATCAATCGATAAATTTATTTTTTTTAATTTCAGTTGCCATATGCAATCGTTAAGTTTACAAATACAATACTCTCATATAGATGATAGGCAGGTATGTATACATAAAGGCAGGTGATTGTTAACGTGTTCAAATATGATGCAAGCTCAATTCAACTACAAGTGATGCATTTAACTAGCAAGCATAAATAGAAATCCTTGAGTATCCTGACTATGTTACAACATTCAGATTTTCATCAATCAAGAATACTAGATTCCGAAAGCTATGTGGACCTTATGAAGAAGTTTTTAGATTAATTATACAAAGAATGGATTGTGACTTACCCCTTCCCAGGCTGGTATTCCATTGTTTGAAGTGTCATGTAGTTCCAGTTATAGAAATCATCAATTAAATATTTACGTTACTTACAAAATCACATGTAGAATGAAAATGATGATAACTAGATCCAAGAAAGAAACATGATCTCCATGTAAAGGCAATGCATGTTGGGAGGTAAACTGAGCATCCACAACTCATATCTTCTCATTGGCGGGTTATACAACACATGAGAAATCAAAGTTAGCTTGGCTTAGTCAGAAATTAACACCGCAAGTGAAAAAATTAATTACCTTCAACATCTCCTAAGAGAAAAGCCGAGACTCCATCCATGAACCAAGTCATTCTGCACAAATAAAATCTACAAGTATAATTAGATAGTTAAAGGTAAAATCGTGAGGAAGGGCTCTAATATGTATCATATGCCACACGCAATGCCCTATGGTGCAAGGAAATGGTGCTTTGCTGGCCATCCTAATCCCAACCATCACCACCCTCTACCACCATTGACCTCCACCTTTCTTCTCTCTCACGATCCATAGCCCTTGTGTTCCATCCATCGCCCATTGCCCACCACGCCCAGCCATTTGTCCTCGACATATGGATCACTGCCATCCATCACCACCCCTTCCATAACCTGTGAGAGATCATAGCCAGAATCTGCAAGAAGTGAATGGTTTAATATGCTTCCCAACAAGTTCGATCTTTAAAGAGACTTTTGATTAATACCCTCGTAATGAATTCTCATCTCACTCATCTGACCATAATAGAATCTCATCATCAAGTCTTTCATATTTGTTAGAATTTGACATTTGAAATATACCAGAATTATGATCCGTAGGATTATGTATGTCATCAAAGGATAAGTAATATATTACGACTATCTTGAAACTGAACATGCTTTGAGACAAAGTATTTCCGGTGTAGCATATTACCACTATTAATGGATGACCATTCGCGATTTCCTTACCAATAATACTGCATACAAATCTGACTGATCCATATAAAACTCCCTGAATGATGGATGATTTAACCCACGGTGGGAGATCATAATATAACAATTATTATTAAGATCTAACAGATATACAAATGGAAATCATTAATTGTAAAATTGGTATGCCAAAGGCAAACATTCAAGTAGAAATGGAACCTTGCAGAAAAAGATCATGGCCTCCTCTGCCTAATCGAAACATGCATCCTAGTCTTTCTGCCTCGAATACACTACACAAAGAACTTAAGAGGGTTATTCACACACTTAAAGTTGACAATGTTAAAAATATACTGGTTGGGATCAGAGATATTCATAGATTAACTGTAAGGGCATCTTCCCAATAAGCAAAATGATGCTACTTTCAAGAAAACAAAATAAGCTTTTATGAGGGTATTTAGCATTATTTAGATATTAAAGTATATACTAAAGAAAACTTGATCATAATAGAATGTGTATTTCTTACCCACTATCTTCACGCGCAACCCTTCAATCATGACCTTCAGTCTGCATTTTTGTCATCCTCACCTACTGTTATTTTGCTCCAACCACCCGCATTCCTTGCATTTCATCAACAAAAATAAAATTTTAAGTGAATCTATTAGGCATACATGCATTTGGCAACAAAATACTCCACTTGACTTAGAATGTGAAATGTTCAATTACTTGTTACAATAAAAGTTGAGGTACAACTATAACAACTTTAAAGCAAGGCAATTATTGAATTTATTGTTTAGTGTTTAATGCAAATTGCATACACCATACATTAGAGTGGAATATAGGGAGAGAGAAAATCTCAAAATCTTGAGCCACCATAAAATTAGAAACAAGGAATGATAGACTACTTAGTTCAGAAATGATTCTCAGCCACTACGAAGGCTATCTCAATCATATGTAATTACTAAGCTAAGCCTTAGATTAAGTTTATTAAAGAATGTAATTTTCCATCTTATCTGATGCAGCATGATAACAACTTTTGTGCACATTTATTTAATTTATTTTAGTTATCATTTGTTTTGTTTATTTTACTTATTTAATTCCCATGTAAAAGGCTCATTATAAAAGGCCTCTTTTTATCTTGTCCCTTTGATTTCTTCTTTCCCTAAATTTAGGGATTTGTTGCTTCTTTTGAGGGGGAGTAGCCTCTATAAAGGCCTCCCTTTGTATTAGGGTTCTTTAAGTTTTGAATAGAATTATTTTTCCATCCCTAACTCTCTCTCTCTCTCCCTCTCGGCGCCGCCCTCATCCTCCCTCTTCCCCGACTTTTTCTTCCTCCTGTGTTCCTCTTTCGCCCAACCCTAATCCCCCTCTTCACGCCGCCGCCCTCCCCTCTCCTCCTCCCCCCCCTCTCGTCATCTTTCCCAGCATTCTTCTCCCCCTTCAGCGACTCCACAGCCGCCCGCGCCTCCTCCTCTTCCCAGTTGACGCCGCCCCCAACTCGGCGGTATCCCGCAACGCCCCACCTCCCCGATCTCGCCTTCCCCCTCCAGCACCGGCCTCCTCCCGTGCGAAGGCTCGCGACGCCTTCCCACTCCGCAACACCTCCCGCACCCAGCCTCGCCCCCTCCTCGCCGCGGCAGTATCCGATCCCTCCGCCTCTACCCTCCGCGCCCTCCTTCCCTCTTCCAAGCGCCCACATCCATGCGACTTCCCCACAGCTAGTCCGATTCCATAATAGACCCCAGCGACCCGCCAGCCTTCCCCGACTCACCGTCGCCAACCGGTTCTACTCGAAGGCGATCCCCAAGTGCAACGGCATTGCCCAGCCCCCCCCGAAGATCAGATCTGAAGCGAGCACTATTATCCCCGACAGGTTGTGGTATGAGCGCCACTCCACCTTTTTAAACTCCACCGCATTTTATTAGATTGTGGACTGTTAGATTGTTAATTGGTTTGGTGATCTATTGAGATTTCGTGCCGCAAATATCGCTATTTGTTTCCTTAATCATTAACTATTTAAGTTGCCCTAAGATTGTGGAGAAATCGGTGCTAAATTTCGGATCTTCTATCATTTGTGGTTGCTGAAATTTGTTTAGCGTTCACTTTCTTTCGTCGTTCGTCATTTTCATTCCGTAGGTTCATTGACAAGTCGCCACTTATTTCATTACTAATTCTGTTGTTGCATCAATTTGGTATCAGAGCCTCACGATTCTGCATTTCGTCTGCATCCCATTTATTCATTGCATATAAAAAAACAAAAAAAATCACAAAATAAAACCACAAAAAAAATCCCCAAACAAAGAACGCAGAACCCTAGGATTTCCATGGCCGACAAACCTAGTGGCTCTAAACCCACCTACAACTCACACCCGAAACTATCGCTAGAATCCCTAGCTGCTCAAATGCAACACATGCAAAGGATGTTTGAACAGATGAGTGGACAAATTGCTACCTTGAATAGTCGTATGATAGGCAAAGACCTTACTGATGAAACCCCCAACAAAGGTCGACGCACTAGCCGGAAATCACACTCCTGGAACAGCACTTCCCGTGACTCTAGCTCTTCTACTTCTGACGGACATGTTAGCGAGTAACATTCACAGGAAAGTGGAGAAGAAGGACCCAGAGATTACACCCCTTTCATCCCCACGACTCCAGATTCATACACCTTTGGCTATACTCCACAAACTAATGGTGAATATAAATTCCAACCACGAAATGGACCCAAGTCCGACGATGGATGGGATCGAGGTATCCGTCTCGACGTCCCAGAATTTGACGGAGGACGAGATCCTGACATTTTTTTGGATTGGCTCCAAACTGTCGAACACTTCTTTGTGTGGAAGTCCATGCCTAGCAAGCGAAAAGTTCAATTTGTCACCATCAAATTAAAGGGACATGCTCTGCTATGGTGGGATCGTTTGCAGTCTGAACGCAAACGAAAGGGAAAAAGTAAAATCCGCAGCTGGAGCAAAATGAAAGCTAAACTGAAGACCAAATTCGTGCCTGAAGATTACAGACGCGATCTGTACGCGCGACTGCAATCATGGAGGCAAGGTACCATGAGCGTGAAGGAATACACCGAAGGGTTCCAATCCCTAGTCCATCGCAATCGCTTGCAGGAGACTCCTATTCAGGAAGTCACCCGCTACATGCAAGGCCTCCGCCAAGTCATCCAGGATGAACTCTACCTCCACAACTGTCGTGATGTCGACGAAGCCTACAAGCAGGCTGAACGGGCTGAGATCAAGCTTGCTAAAGCCCAGACGAGGAAGATGCCTTTTTCTGTGAACTCCGCTCCTCGTACCAGTACCACGATGACATACTCCAAACCGATGGGTTCCTCATCAGTCGTTGCGGGTAAAACCCAAGCCAAACCATCAACTCCTGCCGTCGCCCGACCACCCACTGGAAACCCCGGCCAAGGCATCTTGGGAAGACGACCTATTGTAGGACCTGATACTTGCTTCCGATGCTATCAAAAGGAACATCGAGCAGCAGAGTGCCCAAACCCTAAGGCTAGACCCGTCCATCTATGCACCACCGACGACCTTGAATACCCCGACCCTGACCAACAGGAATCCCCTGAAGAGGATCCGACTGCGTTGACTGCTGACACCATGGGAGCCGATGACTATGAACCTCTAGGAGTGGATGGAGACGAATCCGGTCCGTTCCTGATAATTGAGCACGAAAACTTTATCGCTATACGATAATCCCATGCTGATACATATTTTTTAAATCGTATTTTGGATTTGGTCATTTTCCATATGTAATACTGAATCAAAACATACATTTAAAAATTATAATCCTAAAACAATACCTACATTTGTAAATCATAATCCTGAATCGATACATACCTCAAATCTGAGTTGGTGCCCCTCCAACTTGTGCTTACTTATCTGCAGCTATCCACACCATCTGTCCGTCTTTGCGCTCCCTTAGCTCATGCGCGTCATCTCCTACGAGGAGAAATAGCCTTATGATAAGACTCATCTTTCTTACTCTCTCTCTCTCTTAATACAAGGGAAGAAGCAACATGAGTGTAAATGTCATAGACTTTTATTGTGATTATAGTGAGGGGTTAATGATGTATAAATATCGCATTCATTTGACATTCAACTCTCCAATAATGCTTATGAATTGAATATTACAATTATAGTGATGTGTGCAAAAGTAGAAATTTAGTTGGAGGCTAGAAAAATCACATTTGTTACAGATTATAACTGATGATAGCTCATTAGAGACCATCCATTTATCAATACTTATGCAGTGCTATTTTTCAAAATTGTAGCTCACCATCAATAAATTTTGAACTAAAACTACATATGAATGATTAAAATTTTGAAAAAGTAGCGATAGATGAGTATTATATATCCACCACCATAATGAATAACACTGGATATTGTATTCATAGCTAGTTCAAATATAAACAATAATTTTGTAAAGAATAATATACTTTTTATATATATTTTTTCATTGGATGATATAGTGATAGATTTTGAAAAAAATGTCACTATAGATCTATTTTGATGTAGTAATATTATTTGTCATAAAATTACATTTTATTATTTAAATTTCACAAAAAATAATATATTCACCAATACATAATTCATGTTATACAACAATGAATATCTAGTATATTTATCGTACTTTTTATTATATCATTGTTATAGATGGTGATAATTTATAATAAAAATATATATAATATTTACTATGCAATATCGAATATTCACCTTTTTCGGAATTTATCATATAAAAACTAACTTTATAACAAATAGCAGTAATACAGAATATTCATCTTGTTTAGAATTTATCACATAAAAATGAACTTTATAAGAAACAATATTTGTCACTATATATTTAACAATATATAACAAAGTAGTAATTCCCAAATTATTTGAAACTATAAATCTAGTTAATTGTTGTCAATATATATATCTCTGTGTGTGTGTGATTCACCCAGGAGAGAGAAGAGCAGGAGAGAGAAAACAGAATAATGTGGTCCAGAATCAATTCTCTCATGCTCTCACAACTTTTTGCTCTCATAGGATCACTCCTCTCTCTCTCTCTCTCTATATATATATACACTACAACAAAATGTATCAAAGACAACGAATACTTTTGGAAGATACCAACGAATAAATTGTTGTTATACAATCTCACAACGAATTACTTATTCATTGTCATATTCGTTGCTATATAAGCCGTTGTTAAAATTTTAACGAAATATAATTCGTTGACAAGCGGGAGTAGCAACGAATAATTATTCGTTGAAAAATGGAACTAGCAACGAATAATTATTCGTTGAAAAATGGAACTAGCAACGAATAATTATTCGTTGGCATATGAAAAATAACAACGGATATTTATTCGTTGGCAAGTGAAAGTAGCAACGAATAAGTATTCGATGTCAAGTGGAAGTAGCAACAGATAATTATTCGTTGGCATATAAAAATAACAACAGATATTTATTCGTTGGCATATGAGAAATAATAACAAATAAATATCCGTTGACAAATAAGAAATACCTCAAAATCACAAATTAAAAAATTCTTCGAAATTTACATCTAAAGTACAACCGTTGCATGAGATACAGATGCAAATTAAATACATTGATATGCACAACGTTTAGATCATAAAATTTATATATAAGGGTAGATGGATAATCAAAACAAAAGGATGTATTGTTGGAGAATATTCCTGTACAACACTTTCAAGATGTAAAATTCTTCACGGATGCTTTCTATCATCTCCTTGTTGAACCTTCAAACATAATGCCACATGTTACAATTTATACACAAATGATTTGATAAATATATAGACATAGCATAAAATGAACTAAAACTGAAATACAACTAGCTAATCCAATATATATATATATGAAAGAGCGTCAGCTCATTAATTTTTGACCCAAAAATTCCTGTTTTGCCCATCCATCCCCACGTTCCCTGCCATCATACCAAAAATACCCTCAGTTCCATTCCATTTTACTATTTTGATCCAAAAATTCATGTTTTGCCCATCCATCCCCACGTTCCCTGCCATCATACCGAAAATACCCTCAGCTCCATTCCATTTTACTATATTACAAGCAAGGCGTTCGCAGACATGTCATTAATTTTCGCCCCGTTAATTCCCCTTTTACCCTTCGAAAATTTATCTACCGCTCATCCCCGACTGCTTTCCACTTTTGACCCCAACCTGTCTAGCGAATTACACAAATCACCTCCGCCCTACGCCCTTTCCCCCTGTTATAGCTGTTCCATGGCTCACGCCGCCGCCTCTCCTCATCTCCCAGTCCCACCCATCCGCCCCTCCGGCGCCATCGGTGACAACCTCTGCCTCCTCAAGCTTTGGATCCAGCAACATCCCCTCCTCCGTTGCCACCGGGATGGAGGAGCTGCGGTGGGGCTTGCACGATGTCGAGCTCTGGATTCGGTAGTATCCCCACCAGAAAATCTTCACCGTCGTTGCATTCATCCTCGTCACAATCACGCTTCAAATTATGTAATCCATCTTCAATCCAACCGAGAAATTACACCATCTCCAAAAGAGAAGTCGGCCTAAAGACTGTGGTATATTTATGTTCTTCCTGTGGATAAATTAAGGGACAAGACTTTCGCCCAGTGACAGAAAACTAAAATGGTTGATTAAGGCCTGGACAGAAAATCGAACTATTTAGACTAACACCCCTTCACCAAGTGCAGAGCAGCTTAGTGAGTCTGGACTGCTAGCCAGACCACCTTGACAAAGTTTAATGTATGTTTTCACATGCATGCACTATTGCTTAGAGAGGCTCACATCCAAGCACGACTCGAATTGTTTCGTGTATTCCAGTACAACTTAGAACAGCATAACATGGCCATTAATCAAGTAGTTGCTTTTTTCCCATTTGGCAATTTAGAAAAGAGGGTTTTGTTTCATTTCTCAAAAATAGGGGATTGTTTACCTGAACAAAGGAATCCATCTAAGGTCGATGCTTAACAACTGAGCTACCCAAGTTGCGACTGACCCAGTTCAACCACAGATCCAGTCCAGTAACACTTTGCAAACTTAGGGAATGACCATGTTCCATCAACGTCCACAAGGAAATCCACAACCATCTCCTGTGTGATGAGTAATCAAGGATCACCATGTCTACATTCTTTAGCATTAAGATTTTGAATGTTAACATTGCAACCATCCTCCAGAGACAATCATATCAACCAAATATTATAGAGAACTGCTTGGTAGTGGCCCATTTGATAACAAGGAGGGGGTTGGACTGTTAGAGTAAGCACCTTTCAAAGGTTTAGTAAGATGGGCAATCTGTTTGCGAATACCAGGTTCTTGGATTACCGGGATGATTATTAGGAATTAATCTGCAGATTAATCCTAATAAGAAATCAAAACTTGATTATTGTTGTCATGTAATGTAAAACACATGAAATACAATTGCCCGTGCAAAGCACGGGCTCCCTACTAGTTGTTTTCCAAACAAGGAATATTTTTTGATCACATATCATCAAGTCTGTCATACAGTGAATAATTTTCTTGGTCACGGGTTCAATTTTCACTCCATGTTTCACATATGTAGATTTGTCCAAATTGCCATCATTAAAGATAGATATCATCATTGCTTTCCACTTAAAATCATGTTGGAATATATAACATTTGGTGTATATTGATGGAAGGGGTAGCATCTTTCAGCAGGATAGGATAAAAGCATGTTTATTTTTGGGTATGATTCTACTGTCTCTAAGCCATAAGCCTTTCAATTGTTAATAGTAAAAAAACTGCTGGGACCTTTTCTAGCAAATATGCTAATGACCTCAACGTAGTCAAGTCCATGCCATCCGTATATGAAGAAATACTCTGTTATTTTTGTGATTGCTAAAATATTAATGAAATCTGATTGTAGAATACCATAGTGGGTTTTTGTAATAAGTAAAAATCAAGTAACTTTTGATGCAAACAAACCTCACACATACAACATTTCGTCGATGCAGCATACACATCCTTCATGATTCTACAAAAGCTAAAAGTAATGTATAAATACAATAACATCGCATAGAAGATGAATCTCGACAGTAACTTGTTATGAAAACCAGTAAAATGACATGAAACATCTATAATTAGTAAATCATTTAAGATACACATAGATGCATGTACCTCTTCCATTTAACCCGAGTCATAGATAATGATTTTATGAGTTGGTACAAAACCAACTCTAATATGTTGCATTGCAACAATGTCTTTGAATGCAAAGTCATGTCCCAACAAGTCAAAATCCTACATAATGCGCAAAAAGTATGTTGTTGAGCAATGGTGTTAGAAACATCCAATTCTAACCATCATCAAAGTATAATGAGATAAATATACAATAACTATTGTATTCCTTATAAAACTTGTTTATGTGTCTGTATTGAGTGATGACTTCAACATGCTAGTCTAAAATTAAGATATAAGATTTACTTAGAAATATACTGATATAACTTCGAGAAGTATGATTTTGAAAGTGTACCTAGAAACATATGATACATAGCATAATATTAATATAACAAGTTAAAGCATACAAAATAAAAAATCAAATATGTATTTAATCTTCACTCAGAGTGAAATGGAGGTACATATATGCATGGATCACTTGAAGATAAATTCTTAATATGTTTCCACATCAATCTACTATCTTATGTAGGCAACATGTGCATGACTTACAATATATACCTCTTCATCAATCATGCCAGGTTTCTTATTTGCATTAATGAGTAATTGTTCACAGAACATCATGAAAAGTGTGAATCCAAATAATAGACTTTAAAAAATATGTTGAAACTTAATGTAGAAACTAACCTTCAATCTCCATTGGTACACTTCTTTTTTATCTTTTGTCTTAAGTATCCATGAGTAGATAATTTGTCCCAAGCTTCGGAGGAAGTTCTCAAGTTCTTGTTAACTACTTCTGGCTACAAAAGGTACTAACAAAGTCACAATGATAAGTCTTTTAGCAAACAAGCAACAAGATGACATGTGACAACAAGATCAGATGCAACTAATGTGGGTCAACCTTTTCAACAACTTCACTAGGAAGAGGTTTAATTCCAAGCATCCAGTCTTCAAATAAAATGACCTGCAAAGCCAGTTTAGTATGTTACAAGAGAAGAGTAATATTAATAAGCTTTCTTAGTTGAGTCAACTGAAAATAACATCCTCTTGCTCTGAGTGGGTTCTTCACTTTAGGCCCAAAAGAAGGATCATGTATAACTTCTATAGGAAGATGGTAGCAATTCCATAATGATTAGCCGTAAATTGAGATAATCATTTTCATAAAATACCACAATTTCAAATTAACAAATCTACCTTACAAAATACAGAGTATTACACTTGTGCCTTTATATTACACTAATAAATATGACATAATGTATCAACGGTTAATCACAGCCCAAGGTAATTGTTCAGGCAAGTACATGTTAGAGACTCTTGAATTTCGGAATTGACTTCCAATAGTTCACATTGTAGACAATCCACAAACATAGTGGTGATAGAACTATAGACAATCCGCAAATATAGTGGTGATTTCTATCAAAACTTCATACACACACAAGGGATTCTGATCAAATGCAAGATATGTTCTTGGACATTTAATTCAAATGCATTCTTGACAGTAGTAAACATAATCATGAATTGCATTTCTAAGAAATTCTGCGTATACAAAGAAATAATCACTATATAACATCGATTGCATTGCACAGGAAGATGCCCTTTTTCTAATGTGTATTACTATTTGTAGAAACAAGAATAACTCCATTACACCTAAGTCAAGCCTCACTTCAAATAAACACCAGCTCTCGCTTTGACTATAAGAGTTGCACTGGCAAAATGTGTATTCAGCTTCGTTAACACGCACTTGCCCCATCACAACAAAAGGATGCCCGAGTACTATAGAACATGCTCTTTCAGTGCAGATAACAAATCGTCAAACTTCCCTTCATTTTCATGGAATTTGTCATCAAAAGTTCCCAAATTCAAGTGTTACAAAATATATAAGAAAAAATCTGAGATCATGACAATAAATGTGATATATAAATATGTCAATCTTATCCTCGCAAACGAGAACATAATCAAATGATGCAGTAAAATTGTTCAAATTTATTTAATATGCAGATTCAATTGAAACTGAAAATCAGAATGTAAAATTTTACCCACTATAATTGTGCTTCGTCCTTCCACCATCATCTCTGTGACACATTGTAAACCTCATGCATGACCATTCAATGATCATCTCCCTCGGCCGCCATGGTTGTCCTCAACTTATTACCTCTTCTGCTACCAACTATTATCATGCTCCACCTACCGCCCACAATCCTTGCACTTTTCTCATCCTCTCAATGGCCTTTGTTCACCCACCACCGCAATCTGTCGCATGTCGATAGAAATTGTGATTTGCCTATCGCCAATCACCATCATGAAGGCCATTGATCGCCGCATGTCCTTGTCCTTTGCCATTTCCCTCCGTATCTACCTGCGTCATCGCCGTTGAGCCTCGCCATAGGTACGAAATTGTTGAGAGGCTGGAGGTTTGTAGGGTTTTTTAAGAGATATGTGAGAGACGATGCAAGTGACGGCTAGACATTTGGTTTTATAGCATCTTAAGCAATGATTTAGGGTTTCCTTTGAGGGGGAGGGCCGTCTGAGGGCTTGCAGGCTTTTTAATTCTAAAAAATGAGGGATGTAAATATTCAAGTTTCTTATTGTTAATCGTAAAATTCACCGGGATTTGTCTGTCGGAGGTCACCTTTAAAGTTATAAAAAAGTTGTTTTTCTAGGTGAATCTCAAATTATGCTCTTGTTCTATCTAAATTAAAATACTTACGAAGGAGGTGTGCAATGAAGGTGTGGAAACCTGTCGGTGACATTCGGTTCTTCCCTCGGCCAAATGGATTCTTCTATCTAAAGCTTGGTTCGGAGGAGGCCTGCCAATGCATATTAGACGGTGGCCCCTGGCTCTTTCAAGGGCGACTAATTGTCCTGAGGAGGTGGGACGCCGGCTCCTGTTTTGAAAAAGATCTCCTTTCCGAAATTCCTTTATGGGTGAAATTCCATGGTTTGAGCCTTGGTCACAGCTCTGATGCTATCCTCAACAAGCTTGCGAGTCTCATGGGAACGCCTCTCTTCATGGACGCGGCCACCGCGGCTGGCCGAAGAGATGGGTACGCCCGTTGCTGCATTTCCATCCATGCCGCCATGGAAATACCCAACGAGGTCCCTCTCGTTTTCTACAACGGGCAGAGGAAATCGATTGGGATGGAGCTGGAGTGGAAGCCGCCTCGTTGTGTTCATTGCGTATCCTTCGGCCACAGCACCTCCCGGTGCCCTAACTCTCTTAGTCCAGATGTCCCTCCCCTTGCTACTCGCCAACAGTCCGAGGGACCGCACAATCCACTGCAGATTGATGGTGCTAAAGGTATAAATCGAACCCCAGGTCCCTAAGCACGCGTGCACCTTGTATCGGGCTCTGCTTAACAGGCTACCACGATGGACAGACTGGCTAGACATGGGATGACCCTCCAACGCATTTGTTATCTTTGCCATGCTAGTGATGAGTCTTCTGATCATATCTTCTTGCATTGCGGCTTTGCGGAGGATACTTGGAATTTAGTTCTCGCGGGCCTGCTTCTTCCCCGGCCTCCTTCCTGTTCCCTTATCAACCTCACCGAGTGGATCACCCATCTTCACTCGCATAAGCTTCGTAGGCTGGCCAGCATGGCATTGGCGGCTACTGTTTGGGTAATTTGGAAAGAAAGGAACTGCAGATGGATTTCAGGGCACTCTACATCTGCTATGGCACTTGCTATCTCAATTATCTCTGATGTGAAGAACACTGCTGCTAGAGGTGCCATGTCAACAGTCTTTGCCTGAATTGGGACTTATTTGTGTTCTCGTTACTCTTTTGTGAGGGCCTTCTTTTTTTTACTGGTTACCACCCTTTTTGTTAGCAGTGGTGGGCTTTTAATTTTTGGGAGTCGCACTTTCTGGGGTCTTCCCCCTTGTAATCTTTTGTCCAGAACACAGCAATACAATAGAACATTTACCTATCAAAAAAAATAAACTGACATACACGAGTCCACAAATGCATCCTTTATAGACAAAAAAAATTATAGTGCAATATCCACTAAGAATATTTTGTCTGATAAATAAAGGCAACAAATATGCTTTCTATTATGATGGAGGAAATGTGGTAACGAATATTTTTTTCGTTGCTAAAGGGAGAACAATGTGACGGATATTTTTTTGTTGTTATGGAAAAATAAAGGCAACAGATTTTTTCGTTGGACAAAGATGACAACGAATATATTTCGTTGCTATGAAGACAAAGAGGCGACGAATATTTTCGTTGTTTTGGAGAAAAAAAGGCAATGAATGTTTTTTTCGTTGCTATGGAGAAAAAGATCGCAACGGATATTTTTCCGTTGCTGTGCAAAAAAGATAGAAACGAATATATTCGTTACAAAAATAAATTCACAATGATTTGAAATAATCGTCATTATATTAATATATTTAGCAACGAATATTTAAAATCGTTGTTATATATAAACTTCGCAACGAACATGATAAATAGTTGTTATCTAATTGTTGTCTAATGTCCTTTTTCTTGTAGTGATATGTCTCTCTCTCTCTCTCTCTCTCTCTCTATATATATATATATATATAGGAAAAAATGGGGCTACCCCCTGGGGGCAGCCAACATGGCTGCCCCCGCCCCATTTTTCGGCATTTTATTTATTTTTTTTGAAAAATAAAATCATGTATATTCATCCATATATCCCTCCTACATGCCATTCGAATTTCGTCAGAAACAGAGACTCCTACGGCCTCCATCTCGATGGTATCGATTTAAAAAAATCCTGTTACCGTTAAAAAATTACTGTCCGGATGGAGGCCGTAGGAGTCTCTGTTTCTGACGAAATTCGAATGGTATATAGGAGGGATATAGGGATGAATGTAAATGGTGTTATTTTTCAAAAAAAATAAAAATTTTTGCCCAAATAAGGCGGGGCAGCCACATATGACCTATATATATATATATATATATATATATATATATATATATATATATATATATATATATATGGGTAAAATGGGGCTGCCCCCAGGGGGTAGCTAACTTAGCTACCCCCGCCCCATTTTCTCCATATTTTTTATTTTTTTTTGAAAATTTCTTCCATGAATATTCATCACTATATCCCTATATTGTGTCATTAAAATTTTGTGTGAAACAGAGACTCCTACGGCCTCCATCCAGACAGTCAATTTTTTAACGGTAACAGGATTTTTTAAATCGACCCCGTTTGGATGGAGGTCGTAGGAGTCTCTGTTTCGCATGAAATTTGAATGACATAATATAGGGATTTAATAATGAATTTACACGGTTTTAGATTTTCAAAAAAAATAAAAAAAATTGTGAAAAAAGGGCGGGGGGAGCTAAGTTAGCTCCCCCTAGGGGGCATACACATTTTACCCTATATATATATATATAAAAGAAAAAGGAGTATGCTCTCTGGGTGTAGCTAACTTATATGCTCCAACCTCTTTTCCCTTATATTTTTTTGTTTTTCTTAAATGAAACCTATTGGAATTTAGATCACAATATGTCACCATGATGTCATTCAAATTTTGACTTAATTCGATACTTCTATCCCCTCCATCAAGACTGTCAAATTTTAACGGTCTCAGAATTGCTGAAAATGACCCCCTTCAGATGGAGGGCATAGGAGTCTCTGTTTCTGACGAAATTTTAATAGAATGTTAGAGGTATATAGGGATGAATATACTTATTTTTTATTTTCCAAAAAATTTAAAAATGGGGGCAAATGAAGGTGGGAGTAGCCAATTGGCTACACACAAGGTGTAGCCTCATTTAACCCCATATATATATATATATATATATATATATATATATATATATATATATATATGGGAAAAATGTGTATGCCCCCTAGGGGGAGCTAACTTAGCTCCCCCCGCTCTTTTTTGACATAATTTTTTTATTTTTTTTGAAATCTAAAACCGTGTAAATTCATTATTAAATCCCTATATTATGCTATTAAAATTTCGTGCGAAACAGAGACTCCTACGACCTCCATCCAAACGGGGTCGATTTAAAAAATCCTGTTACCGTTAAAAAATGACTGTCTAGATGGAGGCCGTAGGAGTCTCTGTTTCACACGAAATTTTAATAGCATAATATAGGGATATAGTGATGAATATTCATGGAAGAAATTTTCAAAAAAAAAAATAAAAAAATGGTGAAAATGGGGCGGGGGGAGCCAAGTTAGCTCCCCCTAGGGGGCAGCCCCATTTATCCCTATATATATATATATATATATATATATATATATATATATATATATATATATATATATATAGGGGGCACTTCAAATGAGGTGGGGTCTCACCAATATTGTGGTGAGCCATCGAGCAGATTCGTTAGATCTCAATCTGACGGTTGCATCAAAAACCTCATCCAAAAGGGCATTTTCGTCAAAGTGATTTCATTAATTTCGAGTTTCATTTATTGGTTTCAAATTGCCATTCTAAACCTTTCTCGATTTGGTATTTTCACAAATGTCTTTATTGGTTAATTTCCAATTTTGTTTCAAACGATCTGAAATCAACCACAGCTTTGTAAATTACAACGAGTTTTTGTAAATTATATTTTACTCTTTGTAAAATTTCATTAATGAATGCATTTTATTACTGTAATTTCATTTTGTAAATGGTTGTATCAGTTTTGTAAATGTGTACATTCATTTTGTAATTCCAGCGAGTTTTTTTAATAGTATTTCCCTCTTTGTAAACTTCAACTTGTTTGTAATTGTGTATGTTTGTTTTGTAAAAAATCCGTGAATCTTTGTAACTGAATCTCCCTCCTTTGTAAAATTCACGCATGTTTTCCATTTGCGTTAAAGTTCAATTGCCATACATGTTTTCGAGTCCTGCAAAATAGAGAAAAAACATTGAGATTTGTAAAAAAGGTACATCAACATGTAAATCTGAATATCAGTTAAGTAAAATTGTTATACGATAATGTAACTGAATCTCCCTCCTTTGTAAGAGTATCTGATCACTTTGTAAATTTTAGGTGCTCTTTTGTAAGATGATCTGATCACTTTGTAATATTTTTGTAGAGTTCTGCGACAAATAAGTATACTGTTAGATATTGAAAACATGTAAAAAATTGACATCATATTGTAAAAAACATTCAATTTTTGCATAAATCATTCCCAACTTTGTAAAAAAACCACGATTTGTAAAAAAAGCTAAGGGCCCCCTCCGCGCACATCTCGACGCTTCAGAGTCGACGGCGAGGTGCCGCGTTGGAGGAAGTGCAGGCGGAGCGCGGCCTGACGGAGAGCGGGGCCGAGGGGAGCCACCATCATCCGCGTGCGCCATCCAGCCGCCAAATCCGCTCCAGCCGCCCCGAGCCCGCAACACCTCAAGGCGGAGCGGCCGCCCGCGTGTCCTCCTCTCCCAGCGCAGCCCCGACGCTCTCCTTCAGGCCAGTCGCGCCCCCGCGCGTGCGCCGCTGCGCGCGTCGTGCGCGCTCCTCCCATCCGACGCCTGAGCCCGCGAGGCATCCTCCTCGCCCAGCGCAGCCCCGACGCCCTCCTCCATGCCCATCGCGTCGTCGCGCGGCCGATCCAAAACCGCCCAGAGGCAGCTCGCTGCTGCCCCTCCTTCACCGCCTCCCCTCCGCTGCGGGCGGAACCCCAGAGCGCCGCCTTTGACGTCCACGCGCGTCGCACCCAGCGCCACTGGGGTCTTCTCCGTCCTCCCTCCTCAACACAGATCTTTCCTCCACTCGTCGTTGTTGATTGATGCCGCCAGAGAGATACAGATTTAGGATTTTGATATATATGGAATAAATTAATGGAGACAATTTAGGTTAGACTTGTACATTCTATTTTTAGAATGTGATAATGACCTAAATGACCTTTTAATCAATTAAAAATTAGTAATAAATATGCAATTAATTTAAACCATCGGATTGAATATCAACGGACGTGATTGTTGGCTCACTAAGATAATGGTGAGACCCCACCTCATTTGAAGTTTCTCCTATATATATATATATATATATATATATATATATTATATATATATATATATATATATATATATATATATATATATATATATATATATATATATATATATCAGTCATATAACCCATGATATTAAGACATACAACATGTTATATATAAATGTTTTCACAAATACTTGTACATTTATTTCTAAAATAACCATTAATTACATGTTATTATAGTTGTTATATGACCTTAACTAATACCATGTAGTTATCCTTCTAGATAGACTTCGGAAGATGAAACATTTTTAAGCAGTGTTTCGATGAGAGATAATGCTTCATTATCTTAAATTAATGACACTTTATGGTGGGATAAGTAATTTTAGGATAAGGTGGTCCTTTCATTATTACATTTTATGATATTAATTAATTTCTTAGAACAACTAAAATGAATAACCCTCCTTATGTCTACTCCATCGTACTCACTAGCAGTCATTCAAAGGAGGGTCACAGGTACATATTTATAAATAAGAGGAAAGTAAGCTATCTATTTCATATCTATCTTCATCCCATTTTTTATTTTTTTGAAAAATATCACTATGTATTTTCATCACTATATTCCTCTAATATGTCATTCCAATTTTACTAGAAATAGAGACTCGTATACCCTACATTCAGAATAGATCAATTACATCAAATTTAAGACTATTAAAATTACTTGTTCTGGATGGAGGACATATGAACTCTATTTCTGACGAAATTGAATGACATATTAGAGGGATATTTTCTCAAAAAATAAACATGCAATAGGTAGCTTAACTAGTGTATGCCTTTCTCTTGTAAATAAAATAGGTTGCACAAAAATCATAATAACATGCATTAAAATATATTTATATTCAAATAGGGAGGAGGTCTTCTTGAATGCGTTTTTTCCTAAGCTAGCCATGTCGCAGTTACATCAATAAATAAAATGAATAAATCTTCAAATATCACCTGGAAGAATTCCGTCCACAAGAGTTTGAGAAGAGTGTATAATTTTATAGGCTTTTGAAAAAGTGGTTTGAATAATTTCCCCCAAATGAAACTCATGGCGGTCCACTAACCGCGATGCTTCGATTTCCTCACGAGTTGCATACCAGCACATGTACACTTCTTCGACGCTGCTTGGTTCCGAGTCTTCTATATATACACACCGACTATCCATCTTCTTACGCGGCAGTGACCACAAAGCCCTCTACTTCACCTCAGAATCTCCCACCCATACAAGACACCATACTACTCGCGATCCAACATGGCCGCGGCCAACGAGCTCCTGGGCACCTCCCTCCTGCCAAGACCAAAGCTCCTCAGGTCGAGCTTCCTCGGCTCTGAGCACGTCTACCTCATCACGTCTGCCTCCCACAAGAGGATCAGATCCAGCAGCACCAGACCTCCGGTGCTCGCGGCAATAAGCGAGAGGCTCGCCGTGATCGTGCCAGAGAAGCCGGTGAAGTTTAAGGTGAGGGTTTCCGTGACAGTGAGGTGGAACAGAAAGACCGACGTGAAGGAGAGGATCGCCCATCATATGGATGCCCTGGCCGATAAGATCGGCATAGGCCGTGTTGGGTTGCAGATCATCAGCACAGAGATCGATCCGAGTAAGCTTTCCATTGCTCGGACGTTTTGACATCAAACAGTTTAATCATACTTAAATTAGAGTAGATCTCGATCGCCCCTATGCGAAATTATCCGATTATGTTGGCATCTCCACCCAAATAATTACTTGATTCTCCTATTGAAAGGATGGAATTTGAACACCTGATGTATACCTCAAAGGAAACATTCGACCTCCGCATTGTGTAAAAGGGCCGGGTTAACAGAGTTAATATTATATTGTTTAGCGTTTTCTGGCATGTTTTGGGCATGGTTCGAGCAGCGACCACAGGCAGCTGGAAGAAACAACAGCTGGAAGAAACAACATGCCACCATTGTCCTTTATAAGTATTGTCACTAGTTGGAGGGTGACGTCGCTGGGAAAGGAGTCTTGTCTTTTACCCGCAAATACTGATTCCTTCCTTTTCCTTTGTGGGTCACTTTCAGAAGCTAATCATGGTTCGGCAATTGTGATAATCCAGGGACGAGCAAGCCCAAAAGGAGCATTGAGGCAGTGCTCAGGGATTGGTTCGAGAAGAGCAGGGAGAAGGGAGAGAAGGCGGTTTACACCGCGGAGTTGACTGTCGACTCGAGCTTCGGCTCGGTCGGGGCCATCGCGGTGAAGAACAACCACCAGAGGGAGTTTTTCCTGGAGGGCATAGTGATTGAGGGGTTCCTAACTGGTGCTGTTTACTTCAATTGCCGTTCTTGGGTGCAGCCTTACAAGGACCAACCTGTTAGGAGGATCTTCTTCGCTGATAAGGTGTTAAATTTGCTCCCAATCTTGGCATAAAAAAGCTAGATTCCCGGAATATACTTGTAGAGTAGAGTAGAGTAGAGTAGAGTGATTACAACAAAAATTCATTCTTCTCTATTTGATGACGCAGCCCTATCTTCCGTCCGAAACGCCTTCGGGGCTGAAGGAACTGAGGGAGAAGGAGCTCAGACTGCTGAGAGGGGATGGAACCGGTGAGCGGAAGATGACAGACAGGATCTACGACTACGATTTGTATAACGACCTGGGGAACCCTGACAAAGGCCGGCCCCGCCCCACCCTCGGCGGGAAGAGGATCCCGTACCCTCGCCGGTGCAGGACGGGGCGCCCAGCTACGAGTTTCGGTGAGACTTAATTACCTTGCTCAAATCCATTACTAACTCTGTTTCTCTAGTTAATCGTTAGAATCCCCCTTTTATTTTCTTCACTATGCAAAAATTCTTACTCATTGAACTCATATTGGTAAAATACTATTTTCTAACCTATTTTTTCATTTTTGGAAAATACCGTATCATTTATTTTTCATCGTCGTCGTCATTAGTTTGCTTTGCTTTCCGACGTTGTGGAACTTCGATGGACATTACGTTGTTTAACTTCCCTCTTCAATTCTTTGTATTTGAAAGTCCAACTTCCAAAGCAAAGTAGATATATCCTTCGGGGAGGGCTCCTTTCTGTAGGTCATTAAAATGTACAAAGTAATAAATATTGACTTATTGTTATCTCAACAATATTTATATGCAGAGGGAGAGACTCTTCGTTGTCAGTGGAAGTTCCTAGATTTTTTGTAAACATTCTTACCAACCACACGTGGAGGCATGTTTGACGATTTAGTTTATAAAAAGAGAAAAAGAGGACTGCACCGTTATTCTACCCATTACAGAAGATCCACTCCATTTATTTTTTCTAATTAACCATTTGGGAGGGTGTCGAATACATTGATTGAAAGGCGCGGGGTCTTAGAAATGGTTTCTGATTCCTTGGGCACCGTGCTTCAAAGTGAAAAACCGTGCCATCCGTAAAATCTGTCTCCACGATTTCAAGGTGTTTATGAAAATTCGCATCGAGAATTGGGAAGGGAATAAGGAACGTGTGCCTGTGAAAATTCGTGCTGTGGGTGGCTAGTGGATCCTCTGCGGCTGCAGTAACTGTGCGAGCAGCTCGATCTTGATCGAGCGGCTGGCAAGGTTACTGCAGTCCCGCCGAGAATCCGGTTCCACGATTGCTGTAGGACATTAGATAATTCCGCCACGGCATCTTTCGTCGCTTTCGATTTTCCTTTCGTGACTGATTGTAAATATTTAATTCGTTCCGATCTCTTTTCCGACTTTTTTACCTATTGAATGGGCGGAAATGACTAAAACGTCCACGTGTGCAACACAATCAGATCCGACGGCTGAGAGCAGGGTGGAGGCCCCGTTGCCCCTATATGTGCCGCGTGATGAGGCATTCGAGGAGCTGAAGCAAGACATGCTGGATGCCGGGGAGCGCAAGGCCAAGCTCCACGTCTTGGTTCCATCCCTTGTGGCTACCTCCGAGGAGTGCCATGACTTCGACGGATTCCACGAGATGGACGGCCTTTACAAGGCCACGGTTCGAGCCAAGGACGGTCTTCAAGCTCACCTCCTCAACAAGATCCCCTTCATGTCCAAGATCCAAGAAGCGGATGCCCTCCTCAAATATGACACCCCAGGAATTCTTACAAGTAAGTACGCTTCAACACACCCTGTTATTTTTCCAATAAAACTGGGTATACTTCTAAAAAATATGGAAAATTGTTGCTCTTGCGTAGAGGATAGATTTGCCTGGATCCGCGACGACGAATTTGCAAGGCAAACCATCGCTGGGATCAACCCGGTTAGCATCGAAAGGGTCAAGGTGAGGATCCCCCCACCGACGAATCCACATGTGTAACTTTTTTTTAAAGCCACTCATTCCCCCTTGTACCTAATCGTACTATAATATTGTCTTCAGGAATTCCCGCCTACAAGCAAGTTGGATCCAGAAATATACGGACCCGTCAAGTCCTCCATCCGAGAAGAGCACATCGTTGGCCACCTCGAAGGCATGACTGTCCAACAGGTAAATCTTACGATTCAAGAATCCTCTTTGATCATAATCGAATGGTTCCATGGTATAAACAAAGGAGAATCTCATTTCTTCAAACTAATGCTCTTACATTGCCTGAGAAGCCACTCTGACCGTGGGTACTCTTCCAAATCAACAGGCACTAGAGGAGAAGAAACTTTTCATGCTCGACTACCACGATATTTTCCTCCCGTTCCTGGACCGCATCAATTCGCAGCCGGGTCGCAAAGCATACGCTACCCGCACCCTATTCTTCCTGACGTCCATGGGCACCCTCAAGCCCATAGCCATCGAACTGAGCCTTCCCCCGGGTACGTCCAATGCCCGAGCGAAACGCGTACTCACTCCCCCAGTCGACGCCACATCAACCTGGCTCTGGCAGCTGGCCAAGGCCCACGTCTGCTCCAACGACGCGGGAGTGCACCAGCTCGTCAATCACTGGCTCCGAACCCATGCCTCCATGGAGCCATTCATCCTCGCAGCCTACCGGCAGCTCAGCGCAATGCATCCCATCTTCAAGCTGCTACACCCACACCTCCGCTACACTCTAAACATCAACGCGCTGGCTCGACAGATTCTAATAAGTGGTGGAGGTGTCATTGAATCGTTCTTCACTCCCGGCTCGGTGTCCATGGAGATGAGCGCTGCCGTGTACGCGACCGTCTACCGCTTCGACCAGGAGAGTCTCCCGGCCGATCTTATCCGTCGGTAAGTAACCGACATTTTAGCACACGGCGACTTAATTAATCTGGTGAGAGTGACCCTAAACGTATTTGTATTGCAGTGGTGTCGCGGAGCCGGATCCAACGCGACCCTACGGGTTGAAGCTGCTTATTGAGGACTACCCGTACGCCAGCGACGGCCTCATGATCTGGATGGCAATAAAAAACTGGGTGCAGACTTACGTCCACACGTACTATCCGGACTCGGCGACTGTTCAGACTGACGTAGAGCTTCAGAGCTGGTACTCGGAGGCCATCAACGTGGGGCACGCAGACACCCGCGACGCCCCGTGGTGGCCGCGTCTAGCGTCGGCGGATGACCTCATCTCCATCCTCAGCACCATCATATGGTTGTGCTCCGCCCAACACGCATCGCTCAACTTCGCTCAGTACCCCCTGGGAGGATACATGCCGAACCGACCGGCTCTCATGCGGAGGCTGGTGCCGGACGAAGGCGACCCGGAGTACAAGAGCTTCATGGCGGACCCAGAGAGGTTCTTCCTATCGGCGTTGCCGAGCGTGCTGCAGGCGACCAAGCTGATGACGGTGATCGACACGTTGTCAACGCACTCGGAGGACGAGGAATACCTCGGGGAGAGGGGGAGGGAGAGCTACACATGGTCTCCTGAAGTAGCGGAGGCGTTCAACGACTTTGCAGCGGAGGTGAGGAGGGCGGAGGAAGAGATGGGTAGGAGGAACCAAGACCCGAGGCTACGAAACCGGTGTGGTGCCGGGGTGCTTCCTTATGAGCTGTTGATGCCCAGCTCCGGCCCCGGTATCACCTGCAGAGGAGTGCCGAACAGTGTCACCATATGAGATCTCCTGCCGTCGACATTTACCTTTTACTTGTACGTCTACATTTAATTATTGTATTGGTATGTAAATAAAAATAAGCATGCGGAGAAATACGATGCCGCATATATAGGTATAAAACCGATGAATTCCTTGATTTTTTTAGACATTTGCTTGATTTTAGTTGTCATAATCCTTAATTGTGTAATTTATTGGGGAAGCAAATGGTTGTTAGTTCTCTAAATGGTGGCAATATTAATAGATACCATCCCTATCTTAAAAATGCACTAAGTAATGCAACAAAATGGATCTACAACGATGTTTTTTAAAATCCATCATTATATCATCTATTTTTGAATATATAATGCCGATACTAATTGTTGTAATTTTTACTTCAAATTAATGATGTATGTATATATATATATATATATTAGTGTTGGTACATATGTTAATGTTTATCTGTTGCAATTTTCAAAATTTTAGCTCATCCGCTAAATTTTGAACTAAACTTACAACGAATAATATTGTCATTACATATTTAACAATTGATGATATCGAAATGCATTTTTCAAAATATCACCGTAAAATCTATTTTGTTGTCGTGAACCTTCACATGATTGTTCTCCAATTTCATCAAATGAATAGAACCATGTTAGTTTTTAGATCTCCCAAGCCTAGAGGAAGGGAAGTAGTAGTTGGCAACTGAGGCTAGAAAGCTGACAAGATAGAATGGAAGATCTGAGAGGTTTTTGAGAAACATCTTCACTATCACCATAGGCCCTTTTTATGAAAAATAAAAAACAACAAAATTTTAGTATAACAATAATTTCATTATACATGAATGAGTCAATGTATCCAGATTATATATGATAAAAAACCGCATATTACATGCTTAGTTAAGTGGCTAGATCTTAGTAAATAGAGTAGTCTGATGCATTTTTTTGTGAACTAAGCCACGTTACTCAAATTGTCCAACAACATTCAACTGGAAAATAGAGTGAATAAGAAATAATGCCACATTATTTCATCTAGGACGAGTGGAGACTCTTGAAATAGTAAATATTATGTTCCACACATTAGTCGTCTTGACAACAATAGATTTTGCCGTGTCCCTTTTCATAAATTTGAATCAAAATGTATACCTGTTGAAGAGGATTTTGCGGAGGTCGTGTTCATCCACAAGTTGGATCAACAGTCGTCGAGTTGCCATCCATGACCTTTACCTAAGTCTTGTAGAGCATGCAACGCGATGAATCCGTGATTCATCACCTTCATTATTTCATTTTGGCTAAAATCCTTGGTAAAATACATGTAAATAATCACTAATTCCATTTAATTAACATTCTCATCACAAATATTAATATTATATTATCAACACTTAAATTATCCAAAATAAAAGAATAAAGATAAAAAGAAAAAATAAAATAAAAAAGGATGTATATAGAGAATATACAGATTGATCCTAACCCCGAGATCAGGTCAATATTGATCGAGTCTACAAAAGAAATAAGTAGGAGGAGATAAGGATCCTAACTTATAAAAATATCAAGAATATAAAGACCAAAAATACAAATTACCCATTTTCCACCATGTAAATACTTCACCTATTTTATTTATCATCAAAACCACTCCAATCCAAAATACTTCTTTTACAAAAATTGTTCATAAAAATATATATTATTTTATAAAAATATTAGAAAAATATTTCGGCATAAAAATAAAATAACCGTAATGAACCGGAAAAGCCTTAAAAGCCGACTTCCAAGGTTCATATTTATTTATAGAAAACTCCAAAATGACCAAACTCTCTTTTAAAATCCGTTTTATAGATAGTATTATTTATTAAAAATATCAAAAAAATATTCGGATAAAATCAGTGAGTTTCGCCTTTTTGGACCCGTTGTCTATATGTACTATATGTAGAAACTTCTTGGATTTTTAACTAAATAATCGTAAATCCGATTAACTTATTTCTTTTTCCTAAAATCATCTAAAATTGTATATAAAAATATAAAAATATAAATAAGCCAAAATACCAAAAAAATCCGAAGGCCCGAAGCCGCTACTTTTTTCGTTGAGGCCTCATAACTCGGCCGTATGAATAGGGATGAAAACGGATCGGATACGGATCAGATACAGATCGGATATGCCTATTTCCCTATCCATATTCGCTTCATCTATATCGAATACGGATACAGATATGATTCGGATATGCATTATGGAAATCATATCCGTAAAAATACGGATACGAATCAGAATCGGATATTTATCGAATCCGAATACAGATCGAATAAAGAGCGGATCCGAATACGGATCGAATAAAGAGTGGATCCGAATACGGATTGAATAAAGAGTTAAATCCCAATATGGATCCAATAAACATGAAATCCGAATACGGATTGAATAAAAACCATATACGAATATGAATTGATTTTTTTATCAAAGTTCATAATGATTTTAAAAATAGCAATGAAATATAAATAAGTTGCGTCATGACAAAAGGGAGTGTCGACGTGACATGTATTCTTGACCGGAAGCAAAAGGGGGATAGGATTTCGTAAATTTTGTAAGCGCTCATACCCAAAGAAATAAAAATTTATTAATATTGTTAATATATTGTAGTATATAATGTATAATACTAATATATTAGCATAAGGTTGTAGCTTATATTATATTACCAAATATATAAAATAATATTAAATATTGTATTCGGATATCCGGATCCGAATCCGGATATTCAAGCTATTACCATATCTGTATCCGTATTCGGAAAATTTTTACAACCTATATCCATATCCGTCCGTATTCGATTAATATACGAATACGGATATCTGTATCCGATAATTTTTCGAATACGGTAAGCGGATATTCAGATATATCCGTATCCGTTTTCATCCCTACGTATGAACTCCGAATTGAGCAAACTCTGTCCCTAAAATTATATTTTTCAATTATCTACAAAATAACACTGGTTTCGCTAAAATCGGAGTTAATGCGAAAAATGCGGTTTTCGGATCCGTATTTTGTATAATATACCATAAGCCGTAACTTTTATTACTAATTAATACATTAACCCTTTATTATTATTAAAAAATAATAAAATAAATACTTCTTTATTTGTTTATTTATTTAAAATATTTATTTATTTAAATTAATTATTTATTTTAATTAATTACTTAATCATTACTTAATTACCTTCTTAATCATTTTTAACTATTATTTATTTATTTAATTACGAATTTAATTAGACATTAATTAATTTATATTTATTACTAATTATATTAATCTTATTTAATCTAATTTTATTTATTAATTTTATTAACTTTATTTTTCTCTGTCTTTATTCTCTCTCTCCTAGTTTCCAATCTCCCCCGTCATCTTCTTCCTCCCTTCTTCTTCCCAAGCCACCCACCTTACTTTCTCTCCTCCGCCAACCGTCAACCGACCTAACGGCCGGCCGTTGGCCAGCCGTTCACCAACTACCCCTCGATCTCGTCACCCACCTCCGGTGACCACACCATATCCGTGCTCCCCACGTTTCCTAACCCTATAAATATCCCCAACCCCCAATCGGCCGGGTATCCGCCATTTGAGTTTCCTCCACCTTCCGTCCCCGAGTTCCGGTGCGAGAGCGCGGGAGTGACAGTCCACCTCTCCTTCCGCCGTCGAGCGAGGTCGAGGGAGGGACGGGCGCGATCAGCCGCCGGCGAGAGTTCCGCTCCGCTGTGCACGAGCCTCTGCGTTGCCGCCGCATCGAGGCGAGGACCCGGAGCTCCGTCTGAGCTCCAAACACAGGCACTGACCGCATCAACTACATCCTTTCTTCAGGTTAGATCCGATCTTATTCTCTCCGATTCTCCATCTTTCTCTGCCTTCTCCTATCTTCAATCTATCCATTTCTATCTGTTTTCTTTTCCGTCGATTCCAGTCTAGTCATCTTCGTTTTCATCCGTCCCTCTTCCCTCTTCCGATTCCATGGCAATTCCACGCTCAATTTCCAATTTCTGATTTCTCTTCCATCTCGAATCCTCCTCACATTCACATCTCTGTCCACCTCCAATCAATTTCTGCCATCACCCGTGAGAGTTTCTGTTCCATATCTTCTCTCCCTCATCGTTCCTGTTGTTGGATCCGCACACGCGAATCTCACCTTCCATTTATCTGAATACTCTATTGCACACAAATTTGGATTGCAACAACTTAAATTTGGTTGGTTTGATTCATTCAACTACTTTATTGCATGTTTACGGATCTGAGAAATTACATGGGATGTAAGCGGATAATATAGATCTAATTAGTATATTGAATGGTCTGATGAGTTGGTGGTTCCAAGTGATATCAACTGGAGCTTGGGATTGTTCTATATTAGACTATTGAGAAGATGTTTTTATCTTAAATCTGAGGTATCACTGGAAAATATAACAAATATTGTTAACTGATATTAGTCAACCTGCAGAAACAATTGTTATCATGTGCTTATAAGAATTGACGTTTGTTATGCTCTTTGATGTTAAAATCTGTGTTACGAATGCAAACATTTTGGACTAATTTCATGTGCGATTTGCATCCGATCCTTTGCGGATCGAGAAGAGAAGCTGATTTCTACAGGTCATCTTCGAGTCATATGAACCACTTGCAGGTGTAGATCTGTTCACCAGAAATCTGATTCCAACGAGGAACATGTCATAAGAGGACTTGAGCTCATCTGCTGTGGATTTCCTCGATTTGAATCACTATATGCAACCTTGAGAATCACATATCCAACATCACAATACTTGCAGGTAATTGTTTCCGTGAATCTATTTGATTTTATCTAAATAGTGTTTGTTTGCTGTAGATTGAATCACATACTTGCAGGTAATTGTTATATATATATATATATATATATATATATATATATATATATATATATATATATATGAGAAAAATGTGTATGCCCCCTAGGGGGAGCTAACTTAGCTCCCCCGTCCTTTTTTGACATAATTTTTTTATTTTTTTTGAAATCTAAAACCGTGTAAATTCATTAATAAATCCCTATATTATGCTATTAAAATTTCGTGTGAAATAGAGACTCCTACGACCTTCATCCAAACGGGGTCGATTTAAAAAATCATGTTACCGTTAAAAAATGACTGTCTGGATGGAGGCCGTAGGAGTCTCTGTTTCGCACGAAATTTTAATAGCATAATATAGGGATATAGTGATGAATATTCATGGAAGAAATTTTCAAAAAAAAATAAAAAAAAATGGTGAAAATGGGGTGGGGGGAGCCAAGTTAGCTCCCCCTAGGGGGCAGCCCCATTTATCCCTATATATATATATATATATATATATATATATATATATATATATATATATGGGTCATATGTGGCTGCCACCTAGGGGCAGCCAACATGGCTGCCCCCGCCTTATTTGAGCAAATTTTTTTATTTTTTTTGAAAAATAATACCATGTATATTCATCCTTATATCCCTCCTATATATCATTCGAATTTCGTCAGAAACAGAGAATCTTACGGCCTCCATCCGGACAGTAATTTTTTAACGGTAACAGGATTTTTTTTAAATCGATATCATCGAGATGGAGGCCGTAGGAGTCTCTGTTTCTGACGAAATTCGAATGGTATATAGGAGGGATATATGGATGAATATACATGATTTTATTTTTCAAAAAAATATAAAAAAGAGGCCGAAAAATGGGGCGGGGGCAGCCCCATTTTTTCCTATATATATAGGGTAAAATGGGGCTGCCCCCAGGGAGTAGCCAACTTGGCTACTCCCACCCCTATTTTTCCCTCATTTTTTAATTTTTTTGGAAAATAAAAATTTGTATATTCATCATTATATCCCTCTCACATTCTATTAAAATTTCGTCAGAAACAGAGACTCCTAAGCCCTCCATCCACACGTCATTTTTTTAACGGTCGCATGAATTTTTAAATCGACCATGTTTGGATGGAGGCCGTAGGAGTCTCTGTTTCTGAGAAATTTTAATAGAATATGAGAGGGATATAATGATGAATATCCAAATTTTTATTTTCCAAAAAAATGAAAACATGAGGGAAAAATAGGGGTGGGAGTAGCCAAGTTGGCTACTCCCTGGGGGCCGCCCCATTTACCTCATATATATATATATATATATATATGGGAAAGGGAGCCAACTCTCTGAAGTAGGTAGGGATGAGCATTGGGCTGGGCCGGCCCGGCCCAACCCGAAGCCCGACCCAAAAAGCCCGGCCCGGCCCAAGCCCAAGTTAGTATTGGGCCGGGCTTGGGCCAAATACCCAGGCCCAAAATTATTTCGGGCCGGGCTCGGGCTTGGGTCGGCCCAACCCGCTAAGCCCGAGAGCCCGGCCCGAATGATGGCCCAATAGGAGGCCCGAGGACCCGGCCCGATTGAAGCCCGATTGGGCGGCCCATGAATGCTGAATTTGGAATCCCTCTCCATTCCTCCCGCCCATATTTGATATTCCCCTCCCTCCTCTTCCAATTAAACATGACACAAAAACCCTTGCCGTACTCCTCTCCTTCCTCTTCAAATTAGACGGGACACAAGAACCCACACCACACGAACCCGCTCCGGATGTAGCCCTTCGTTTCCCATTTCCTCCAACCCTAACCCCTCCAGGCTCCTGCCAGCGACCGGTGTCGCGGGCCTCACGGCTCATCTCCTCCTCCGCACACCCTCGGGCTTCGGTCCCCTGCCCCACAAGCGTGCCGCTCCTCCTCGCGTGGCTCCATAGCCTCCGCTAGTCCGCCTCTCTGCTGCAAACCACCACACGCACGACCAGTCCATGGCTCTGAGGCTACTGCAAACCACCTCTTTGCTTCATCATCCCCCTTTCATAGCATGGTAACATCTCTTAAACTCGTGTTCTTATGAGTTTTAGTGTTCTGAATACGGCATTATTTCCCTCTTTATCAAAAATCCTTCGTTGAACCTTGTCTTTATGTATGCATGAGATAGACGTGCTCTTCCAATTTTCAAACACTTTTGCTATAGATGTTCTCTTCCATACCCTTTAAAAGCAAAGCCATAGCAGAGGTGAACAAGAGATCCCTTCCATTTTCTAAATATGAATGGATGTAGAGAGATCCCATCTATTATCTAAATATGAATGGACGCTGATTTGAACAAGAGATCCCTTCCAATCCCTTTAAAAGCAAAAGCCAAAGCCCAAGCCAAAAAAGAAGTGTGTACTCTTCTTTAATATACTGGCCATGATATAGAAGTACATGCTCTGCTGCAAAATCTCCAGCATATTAAACATATATAAATCAGAAACCTGAACACGCCAAAACATTAGCATGAAAGATATACTACAAGATTTATAACAAGTTATAAACTTATAGGATAAACATGCATTAGCATATGAGATTAAAAATAAACAGAGGTAAACATTCTTAATCTCATCCTATTTGTTGAGTGTTGATTGATGTTTTGTGGTCTCATCTTATTTTTTTTTGTTTTGAAAACATGAAAAAGTAGCATAACCTTGATACATGCATATTTATATGGGCCGGCCCAGCCCAAGCCCGGCCCATAAAAATTGGGTCGGGCTTGGGCTTGGGCCATCAAAAATAAAAAAACACGGGCCTTGGGCCCGGCCCAAAGCCCGAAATTTTGAATGGGCCTGGGCCTGGGCCCTTCAGGGCCCGGCCCAACCCGGCCCATGCTCATCCCTAGAAGTAGGTAACCTTACCTACTTCACATCTAATTTTTGCAAAATTTTTTATTTTTTTTGAAAAATGCCACCGTGGATTTTCATAATTATATCCCTCTAATATGTCATTCAAATTTCATCAGAAACGGAGACTCCTACGGCCTTTATCCATAACATGTAAAATAAAACAAATCTGTTATCGTTGAAAAATGACTGTCTGAATGGAGGCCGTAGGAGTCTCTGTTTCTGATGAAATTTGAATGACAGATTAGAGAGATATAATTATGAAAACTCATGGTGGAATTTTTGAAAAAAAATAAAAAAATTTACAAAAAAATGAAATGTAAAGTAGGTAAGTTACCTACTTCAGAGAGTACTCCCTTTCATCATATATATATATATATATATGAGAATAATGGGGCTGCCCCTTGCGGGCAGCCAAGAATGGCTGTCCCCGCACCGTTTCGGCGCGTTTTTTTATTTTTTTGAAAAATCTCGCCGTGTAAATTCATCCCTATATCCTTCTTATATGCCATTTGAATTTCGGCAGAAACAGAGACTCCTACGGCCTCCATCGAGATGGTGTCGATTTAAAAAATCCTGTTACAGTTAAAAAATGACTGTCTCGATGGAGGCCGTAGGAGCCTCTGTTTCTGACGAAATTCGAATGACATATAGGAGGGATATAGGGATGAATATACATGGCGATATTTTTCAAAAATAAAAAATAAAAAACGCGCCGAAACGGCGCGGGGGCAGCCCCATTAATCTCTCTCTCTCTCTCTCTCTCTCTCTCTCTATATATATATATATATATATATATGGGTAAAATGGGGCTGCCCCCAGGGAGTAGCCAACTTGGCTACTCCCACCCCTATTTTTCCCTCATTTTTTTATTTTTTTGGAAAATAAAAATTTGTATATTAATCATTATATCCCTCTCACATTCTATTAAAATTTCTCAGAAACAGAGACTCCTAAGCCCTCCATCCAGACATCATTTTTTTAACGGTCGCAGGATTTTTTAAATCGACCATGTTTGGATGGAGGCCGTAATAGTTTCTGTTTCTGACGATATTTTAATAGAATGTGAGAGGGATATAATGATGAATATACAATTTTTTATTTTCCAAAAAAATAAAAAATGAGGTAAAAATAGGGGTGGGAGTAGCCAAGTTGGCTACTCCCTGGCCCCATTTACCTCATATATATATGGATACATATATGGGTTAAATGGGGCTGCTCCCTGGGGGTAGCTAACTTGGTATTCCCCGCCCCATTTCGCCTGTGTTTTTTTATTTTTTTTGAAAATTTCTTTTGTGGAATTTCATCAGTATATACTTATATTATGTCATTAAAATTTCGTGTGAAACAGAGACTCCTATGACATATATTCTTCCAATGCTGCAGGCTAAAAGGCCTCCACAAGAGGTGCACCAAAGAGATGGATGCTTATGCAAGTTGCATGTACTACTACACCAACGAGTTTGAATTATGTCGCTAAGGAACAGCAGGAGTTGGAAAAAGCGTGTCCTATCCCAAAGTAGTCGGTCGTCATCCAATTTGTTGGTCGCATGAATAAACCGTTGAGCACCTACAGCTTTTGCCCTTTCGATGCTCTTCCTTTTGCAGGACCATTTATAATTTCCAGGGATTGCTCTCCGCAGGAAGCAGCCATTGCCTTTGTTTCCGGTAAATTCACCGCAAATGTTGCAGGAAGATGTTTTCTTTACCTCTTTGCAGCATCAGTTGGAAATTATTCGAACTTGTTTATACTTCTCTGGATGTATCCTCCGATTGAGCATCTGGAATAAGCAACCTTAGGCTCTTCAAGGTAGAAGATCAAATGAGTGTTCGATCTTGGCTTGGCTTGGCTTGTTGGCTTGGCTTGGCTTGGCTTGTTGGCTTGGCTTGGCTTGGCTTGGCTTGGTTGGCTTGTTGGCTTGGCTTGGCTTGGCTTGGCTTGTTGGCTTGGCTTGGCTTGTTGGCTTGGCTTGGCTTGTTGGCTTGGCTTGACTTGGCTTGGCATGGCTTGGCTTGGCTTGGCTGGCTTGCTTCCTTGCTTGCTTTCTTTCTTTCTTTATCCTTTTCATTGGTATATCATGCATGCCAATAAAGAGTTTTCTAGTTCTTTGGAGAGGGGAATAAGGTCCCCTTTTCCTGTGAATAAGGCAAACTCTATCATGAAATAAGCAAATATCCGGAATACTGTGGCCATATTATGGTTACATTATCAATTAAATCTTTGATTCGCGAGGGGACTGGAGCAGGCTATTATGCCACGATCGATCTTTCTAGAGAAATTCGATATAGAATATGTCTATATTCAAGGCTCAATATTGAAATCATTAAAGAGGTTTTCTGTCTTCGCCCATGTCAACAAACAATTCAAAATACCTCCGTTTTTTTAGAACAAGTTGAGTCGGATATTGTCATGTTTCGAATTACTTTTACGTTGCACTGTTTTGGGATCCAAGGAAAAAAGTGAATAATCAATTTAAAGTCAGCAATACTCATTCCTTATCCCTGGTATTACTCGAACAAGAACGAGTGATAAATTCCACTCATTCAAGATCTCTCTGAACGTGATCTTATATATTTGTGAGCGCTCTCTCTCTAACTTCCCATAAGATGAAGCATTTAGTTGGCATTTCTCAGTTAAGCGAGAAATAGTTCTACAAGTTTATGATTTTGTTAGATTTTCTTTTAGCCAACTTTTGTCTTGAGCTATGAAGAGATGTGTAACGTCTTGGACTTAGGTCACCGATCCATTATCGAGGAAAATTGGGAAACAATGGAACCATCCCTTGCGGGCAGCCAACATGGCTGCCTCATCCTTTTTTTCCGTAATTTTTTTTATTTTTTTGAAAAATTTCAACATGTATATTCATCTACATCCAGACAGTCATTTTTTAACGGTAACAGAATTGCTAAAAATGACCCCATCTGGATGGAGGCCGCAGGAGTCTATGTTTCGCACGAAATTTTAATGACATAATGTAGGGATATATTAATGAAAATCTAGGAAAGAAATTTAAAAAAAAAACTAAAAAACCCAAACGAAATGGGGCGGGGGGAGCTAAGTTAGCTCCCCCCATGAGGGTAGCCCCATTTTACCATACATATATACATATATGTACGTACATAAATATTGAATTATTATCGAACAAATTCAAGTTAATTCAAATCTGATTCATTTGAGAATCAAATATAAAAATCAATTCAAATTCAGTTCAGTTGGTTTCGAATCAAATTAACTGTCCAGATCTCTTGCTTTTATTGGAAAAAGATGCATAAATAATGTAGCCATCGTTCCCCACCCTGATTTTGCATTCCTTCCATAAATAATGTGCTCCATTAATTAGCTACACATCAAGCATCGAAAACCATAACACGCATTTAAGGCCATTTGAAAGCTATCAATTGGTAGTGCCATCAATCACTCTTGTGTATTATCGTTGCCCTCCCGACATGCAATATGGACTAGTGTTCGAGTGCTTCACCTGTTGCAATCTATCAATCTATAACGATCCCTTCATGGTAGACGAGTATCTCCATGAAGGAGGACGCAAAATTACAGGTAAATAATCAAGAGAGCTTCGACGTTTTCACGACGGGATGCACAACATAATATGAACATACAGAAAAGAATGATACAAGTTCCAATCTCCCAAAGTGTATTATGTACCTTGGATGCTAGCATGCGGTCTCCTTTATGCTCTCTCTCTCTCTTTGTCGAGATTTGTCGACTAATTTCTCGGTTAAAAAGAGGAGGAAAAAGAAAGACGTATTAAAGCAGGTCAAGAGGATGCGAGAGGAATCAACGTGAGGTAGATATTTGGATGCTCGCTCAAGTTAACGTGGATATGCAAAACTAACATTATAGAATATCACTCTTTTGATATAAGAGATACGAACAAGTGATTCCCAATGAATGGACCAACAATAGAATGTATGTTGTCACATTTTATTTTTAAAACGAGACAAAAAGACTAAAATAGGATTTCAACATTAAAAGAAATAAGATTCGTAACCATCGGATTAATTACATACCGATGAGATGGTGGCTTTCCTTGGTATGCTCTTTCCCTAGATCTGCTCAAAGGGCGGAATGCTTCTGTAATCGATTCTTCTTACGTTGGAAAAACGATTTATATATGGATATATATGTAGGAAACTCTTTCTTCTGACCAGATAAATTAAGGACTAGATCTATTCAGAATTAGCCATAAATTTAGAACATATTCTCCCGAATGGTACTATTTAAATCTATACATTTTTAAGTATATCATTATTCTCTCCTATAATAACTCCCTGTCATGCTGTGAAATGATTATCTATAATTGGAGAATAGCGAACATATTCTCCAATTTATTTTGCTCCCATGTACAAGAGATAACTTTCCATATCTTTCTTTCCACATGAGATCCGCTTGTTTTGACATCTATAATAACTCTTTTTAAATCTATAAATTTTTAAATCTATCATCATTCTATCCTACGTTGTTAAATATAAAATGACGACATAATTTGCTGTGAAATGATTTTTTATATGATGAATGTTACATGTGTCGTATAAATAAGGGATTGACGGCGCAACTTGTTGCCCGTCTTCCATCAATCTCTCAGTAGAACTGTTTATACTTATATTTCTATATCTTCATATTATTAATGATTGTCAATATAGCTACACTTTTCGGATGCCATTTTTCAAAATTTTTACTAATCGCAATGAAATTTTGAATTAAAAATAGCGATGATTACTTAAAATTTTGAAAAATAACAATCGATAAGTATTGTTGTATGCATGGATTGGCGCTAATGTTATAGCAACAGAGATGGCATTCGAAGCTAAATTTAAGTATAAAAAATAATTTTGCAATGAATAGTATCGTCGTAATATATTTAACAACTGAGTATACAGTGACGGATTTTTCAATAAACTAATGTTCCTCTTAGAAAACCATAACATCTGCTCGATGATGGAGACCACAATTTACAATTTTATCCAAAATATTGCAACATTTTGTTTATACTTCACACCGGACAGGTCCATTTAAGTTTTACTAGAGAGAGTCCGCTACACGTTAGGAGGCCCAATCTCCAGAGGCCCAGTAAAAGCCCATTTCTTTCTTAAAGGGAAATTTAATTCGGTCAATAAAACCGATATTGCTATGGTCTCCACAATCTAATGTATCATTTATTTATATGTGTTGTCTCCTGTCTTTCATAATTATAATAAAATTAACTTAAAATAATGAATAACTTAAATATTTTTCATATCTTCCAACCACTACGACAAACTTGCTCTAAGGACAATGAATAAATCAATACTCGTTGGCATATCTTCGGCAGTTAAATATATAACAACAAATATATATTCATTACTTGATTATTTGAATTGTCAATGAATATTGTATTAGATACCATATTCTTTGTAATGAATAATATAACAACAATTATTTGTTGATTTCTTCTCATAATTGTAGTTAAATTTAGGAATGATCAATACAAATTTTAACGAATCGGAAAATCATCATTATATGAACTTTTAAAGATGAATATGACATTCGTTGCTAGTTACAATAATGCAAGATATGAATACATATTCGTTGGTGTATCGTTAACATTGGTAGAAATGGAAATAAATATTCAAATTCTTCATTCGTTGGTGAATTTTGTTGTAGTAGATGTTAAATGTATACACTACAACAAAATATGTCTACATTGATGTTTTTTTAAATCCCTTGTTATATTGTCTACTGTTGCATGTATAATAACAATATTATTTGTTGCTCATTTATACCTTAAATTAATGATAAATATCGATAAATATCTTATTTATTGCTATATTATTAACGACGATGCAACAAATGCTTATTCGTTATGATTTTTCAAAATGTTAACTAATCGTTTGTCCTTACATTTTAAATTAAAAATATAGTGATTAGACTTTTGAAAAATAGCAATGCATAGGCATTGTTATTTACATCATCACTAAAAATATAAAATTGGATATGACACTCATCGTTAAATTTAAATATAAAAGATAATTTCGCAACGAATAGGATAGTTTTTATATAGTTATAACGAACGGTGGAATAAGGAATTAAAAAGACCTTTCACTATAAATCCATTATGTTGTGGTATATAAAATGAATTTTGTTTGTTACAAAATTATCTTTTAATCTTATAATGTTAACATATGAAATGAATTTATTCATTATAAAATTATATTTTAATAATATTATTTCTTGTAAAACTTTCATATAACAATAATTACATTAACTATTTCATTAATAATTTAGAAGAAAAAGTGAACGGATAATCATCGATATATTATTTTTGCTAGTATTGTAGCCACGAAGGGACACAATATTTTTTTTGTAACTGTTGAGAGTCAAGCAACAAAATACATTTTTTTATACATTTAGCTACGGAAGATGTGGTATTAAATATTTCCTTGTCATAAATTAATTTTGTTTTTTTTGTCCCGAACCAATATTGGGAGATAAAACCAAATGAATTCTATTGCTGCAATAAAATTGACTTATTGCAACGAATAATTTGAATCTTCATTGATATATTTTATAATGATAAAAATATTAAAAAATATTATTAATTACAAAATTAGTTTTTATTCTTGAAATTATAAACGAATGCCATATTCTTTGAAAAAGTTTATTGTCACTACGATTTGTTATCCATGTTAGGTATAAAACAGATAAATACGACGGACTCCAATTAAACCTTTGATTGATTAAGAGAAGGGGAAGCCAATTCCATTTTCACATCTATAAATCGATCGTAGATCCGTATGTGTTGGGACGAACAGTAAGAACATGGGACGAACAAATGGCCCATACTATATGATTTGTGACTTGTATCAGTGGTCCTTATGCCCCTTAATTGGATGGTATTAATACAGCCAACCAGAAAGAAGATGATGCATTTGCATCGTCACAATGGCACAATATTATAAATTATCAGTTGGTTGGCACTATATTTCCTTCGATGCAATCTTAAATATTTGACTACAAGTAGACGTTTTTGTTCCTTTTAGACAGAGGATGTTATTAGATTTCTTGCTGGAGTTTGAATTTTTCTTCCCCATATGTAGAAAGGGATGCAAATACATATCGAAATATCCGCATTTGAACTGATATGTCATTTGTTTTTATAAGATATTGACATCCGTATAAGGTTTTAAAGATCGAAATGGATGTCAAAACGGGCATGTATCGGTTTTTTGTTTTATAATCGCACCAATAAAACCGACCGACCGAATCAGTGATGAACTCAATTCACAAAAATTGGAAAAGATTGTTGTATTGCTGGTTTGATTTGTATGGTTCAACTAAGTCAAGCCTAGTTAAACTGTTATATCATATGAATAAATACAAAAAACGATACATCATATCTTTAGAAAGTTTTTGCACTACTCCAAGTTTTTCCAATAACACTTTTAACCCTTTTTTTATAATCACCTATGTGCCCCGATATTTTTACAAAACTGATAGTTATGGCCTTTTATCAGTACACTTGTGCTGCTATATTATACCAACACAAGGATAATATTGTGATTTTTTAAAGAATATAGGAGCACAAGTGAAATAGCTAAAAAAGTTAAGGATATAAGAGATATTAGAAAAATTCAAAAAGGTATGATAATATATTTTGTAAAATTCATATAATACATATATGCGATGTATAAAATTAACAGTTTTAAAATTATGTAAACTCTAATTCATAACTTTTTCTAATTTATAGCTTCTCATGATATGACTAAGACAATGTTAGAATGAGACCAGATTATGAATAGTTTTTAAAATCTTGCATTTTGATAAATTATATTTTTTTTAAAAAAAGACCTTGGTTCAAATTTACCTTGCGAGCTTTGCGTTAGGCAGTCAACATCTTGCATAAAAATAGTCGAATCTTTCGACATGATTTTGAGCAAGAATCCATGTAGCCGTCCTACTTATAGTGGGGAAGGCTTTATCATTTTTTATTAGAAATTATTTTTTTCAAAAATGAATAGTTGAACAAGTGGTTTGGTTCAATTGGTTTAATCAGGTTTAAGTGATCCAACCGTGTTATGACTGATTTTCATTAATTTATTTTCTGAATAAAAACTGAGTGGTGATACCGTTTTCTTTCGGTTCTTGATTTAATCAGTTGAATCGACCGGTTCAGTTTTATTTTTAAAACCTTGCATCAATACATGTATCTGTTTTAGATATGGATTACATTTTGATATTTGTAAATAAATAAACAATGAAATAATATATATTTGTATCCGTTTATCGTTTCAAGACTTACTTGCAAGAATATATTCGACATTTTTTAATATAAATTATATACATTTATTTTCTGCGTAAGTCATGAACTACATTTTTTCTATGACGGGCAGTTGAGTAGGCACTTTAGCATTTACTGTAGCTACATTGCCTACATTAAAATGAAGATGGTATTTAACTCAGATCTCCCTGTTCGAGAGTTCCCACTGCCATTTTTTTATGTATCAATAATATAAAAAATAGATTTGAAATTATTTGAATATTTTTAAGAACAAGTTAAAAAAGAGGTTTTGAACTATTCACCTAACACATGATTTCAATATCATACTTGAACTTTAAAAGTTAACAATGTGATTCCCGATTTTTAAAATTTGTCTTATTCTGATCATTGACTATTGAAATTTAGTTATCGTTTTGTCTTTCTAACCTTAAATCACAACAACTCAAAACTGCATGGGGACAAATACTAAAGATTATCTTTCACATTGCCACCTTTTAAAGTTCACGTATGCTATTAAAATCGGACGTATAGTTTAAGAATTTTGTGTAATTTGCTCTACATTTAATAAACTTAAAATACTTTGAGCAAAATGTTTAGTCTACATTTCTACTTTATTTGATAGATGCATGGATTATATTATTAAATTAATAAACCTTGATTTTTGACTTTTTATTTAATAACAATGTTTAATAAAATAATGATCTAATCTCACACTTAATTTTTAATCTTGCAGGATATACTCACGGGTTCGAATTCGCACTACAATACCATTACCTTCGAGTAACGAATAGTTTAAACATCTGTATAAGATCTTTCGATGCCAAATTTATGATGAGGGATATTATTCCTTGAAAAATAATCTTAAATTCTTGTAATATGCAAAGAATAGCATCTTTTGCTAAAAGATGAATAAAATGACGACAATTCATCGATTTTTTAATTATTTTTTATCAATAATTGTTAATTTAGTAAAGACAAATCCATAATCATTTAATATGATCCATTTCTAGCAATATATTAAGAATCACAAACATGACTTCCATTTCATATTCTAAAAATCAAATATAAATTTGCAACGATTGATACTCACTGTCATAAATTTAAACATAGAATGTACGGTGACAAAATTATAAAGAGATTCTTACACTTGTGTTCTTCTCAGCTTTCCTGGTAATACATATCGAGCATAATAATAGAAGGGAATCGTCGTAAATTTTGCAAGAATATAAGGATACATGTGTAATTGCAAAAAATCTAGGGATTACCAGAAAAACCTGAAAGTGCACGTGTAAAAATCTTAATTAATTTTTTTGCCATATATGAACAAGTGTAAAAAATTCAATAAAAAAATTATTCTTTGCCATATATCAACTTTGTTATGGTATTGCTTACATTCTATTTTATGACGTGAAGATTATAAAATTTTGATTTTGGAACACTAAAATGAATGTATAGCAATTAATATAACATTCAAATATTAATATGAAAACTTGTAAAATTCATGCTTTTGCTAAAAAATCACAAAAGATGTTATGTATTTATGTAAAAATTTTAAAATATTACACAATGGAAAATATTTATATTTTTACAAATAAAAAATCCAATATTTGAATAAATTTTCTTTTGATTTTATGATTTATTTTATGTAGTACCGATATACAACAAATGTAACCTCCCTCTCTTTCTACCTATTTCTCCCCACTTCTCTAGACAACTTTGCTCTCCGTGAGGACTCTCTCCTACCTCATATGGGTCATGGTTATGGTAACAACTCGAGTAGAGAAATGAAAAATCGAATGAAGGAGTCGGTATATGACTTCACTAACTAGGAGGTCTAGGATGTGCCACATCGTCGTCATCGAGGTTGGGAATGATGATGGTGCAAAAAGGTTTCTTTTTTGCAATCTAATTTTGCTTTTTTCCCTACAATGCAAGAATTATATAAAAAAGTAATTATGCGAGGCCAATAAAAAAGAAGGTATTAACAACAAAAATTGAACATATTATGATTATCATTGCATGTTGAAGGGAGTCCATATCAATCTCAAATGGATAAATAATATAAACTAATTATATCATTCGGAATAATATGAATAACATCGGATAACTTAGCATGATAAAATCACTTCATGTATTGTGATGATTGTCAAAATCTTAAAACTAAATCTATGAGTGACATGAGAATTTTGATATAGAAAGGAATATCCTACATCGTCAAAATCTCAAAACTAAATCTATGAGTGACATGAGAATTTTGATATAGAAAGGAATATCCTACGTGATCGTGAAGAGCTTGCGGGCTTTTCTTATGTTGATTAATGCCATCTTGACAATGATCCAAAACAATGTGGATTAACCAACACAACGAGAGAAGGGATATCTAAATAGGTTATGTGTCACGTCCCGGATCTTGAAACATGAGAAAAATTGTGGAAGCATCTCCAAACAATGAATTTTTTTCGAGTCCAGGAATGAGACAAAAACTCAACAATCTATAAATAATTTTCAGAGTGCCTTACATAATGGAAGAATAAAAAAAAATAACTAATAAATAAAAGACTTAACAAGTCTGAACTACAAAATGAAAATAAACAAGTCTATCAATAACTCCCGTACATTAATCTTAATGAACTAGGATAAAGCTAGCTCCTTAATTTAGTTGAGCAACCCAACCTCGTTCACCGTTAAGTTGCAAGGTTATAAATCAATATTACTCAAAGAAATTTGACTAAGTATGCACCAATAATTTACGAGACATACCATCATAACCATATACAATGAGTAGTAAAGAATAGTACGATGACAATTCCATATAAATCAATGAATAAACAATGAACTATAACATTTTTTCAATTATGCAAATCATCATGGGATAACCATGACAATTTAATATATTTCCTTGAATATCACAATTTTTGTGACCATCATGTCAATTTCTATATCAAATATAAATCAATACCATCTGCCAACACTGGGCAGCCCGAGCTTGGATAGAAGCCACCTCGTTCCCTTAAATCAAGATTTTAAAACTAAAACAAATATCAATACGAGGTCTTCTATCCAAACCCCAATGCAATGGACATCAGTACTGAGTCAGCTGCCGTAGCGGAAATTGTTTGGGAGCAATGTAGAATTACCCATCTACAACGGTCATTTGACAGAATTAACCGTCCGTGCGGCACCCGACCAAGTCAAAGCCTCTAATGGGATAACAATGAACAATGTCTACTCCCTCACAATGATGGTGTCAAAAACAATAATTAATTTTCAATAAAAAATTTGAACATAAAAAAATACAATTTAACCTTTATATATATAGTGATGTATCTATCTCTGTAATATTTAACAACTAACCCATAGATAGGCATTCTGGCTAAATATCAACTTAGCACCTAATTACTTAAAATTGTAACATAGAGATGTAATCAAAGCAGTTAAGGGGATATTATAAAAAACACCATTGCAACAACTTATAAAATAGAAAGTATGGTATAGATAACAACGGTATGTGGCAGGACGGACCCAAGAAGACAATAAGTAGGGCATGTGCCCCCCCTATTGTTGTGCCCCCTCCTAATTTGTTTCCATTAAAAGTAACAGACCACAAACCCCTCACAGTTTCTCTCCATTCGTGTGCCCCTTGTCCCTTCCTCCAAATAATTCATTTCCCCACCTTCTTTTTCAATTATTTTTCTATTAAAACTATGTGCCTCCCTCTCAATTTATTTCTTCGTGGAAATACCTACCACAAGCATCTCTGTAGTCTACTTCTGTTTTTTCGTTATATCAACATCTCATTACCGGTATCTAGATCTCCATCTTCTCATCCCTTGCATCTAGGTATCTAAACCTCCGATTGTATTTCTCGCGACATGATTGGCATGAAGGCATCTTCACATCGTGCCTAACACTTTTCGATATTTTATCTTATTTCTCGGTTATACCTTACCTCCTCTAGGCATCATAACATCTTGGACTTGGCTCTTCTTTCTCTTTGTGGTGTGAATTTTGATTTTTTAAAATATTTTAATTTATCTTTTTTATATTATGATCTAATACCAAAATTTATATGTAAGTTTTATATTTTCATTACATTCCCAATTACATTCCCAACATATGAATATTTCTTTTATATATAAATTTTATGATTTCAACTTTCAAGATTTTTCCAATTTCATATCGTTGTAAACAACATCAATTAAGAGCTAATTAATCAAATAAAGAATTAGATAATTGTTTCTAATTATACATATGTCAAATACGTGCTAGGAATTGGAGGATTGTACATTCTATCTTAATTACTTGATTAATTATGATATAAAATAAATAGAAATTACTTTCATATCGTATGCAATGAATGAGAATATATACTCAAATGAATATGTGGATACCTGCAAGGTTACGCAGATGAATTTGAATTTAATTTTTTATAAGTCAAAATCAAACAAAATATACTAAAAGATATGAAGAGTACCTAACGTGTAGAATGTGTGTTCCAAACATAAGCCGTGTATTTTTTATATAATGTAATTAATTATAAATTCTTAGCATCACATGCAGGGATCGATTTTTTTTAATTTAAATCAAATATTTTGGTTGTATTTTACCTGCATGATTTTTTAGCTTTGTTTATAATATTTTATGTGTATGTACACCGCATACATGTATAAAATTTTCAAATTTACGAACATCATAATCTTCTATATTAGAGTGCCCTGCCTAATTAAAAATCCTGAGTCCGCCACTGGTATGTGGTATAGATTAATGTACATACTTCGCTTGGAAATCAATATGGATAGATCCGTAAGGTGCTCCGTCCGCAGAAATTATTTATCACCTAGTCCAAAAGAATGTTTCTTATTATGATGTGCATGTCCTAATACACCCTATCTCACAACCCAGATTTCTACCCGTCACTTTTTTTAACAATCATGATTGTAGGTGACCGGACCTAGTCCCACCAAAAGACATGTCTAGATTTTATAAGATATATGTTAGAGAAATTTTAAAGGGACATAATTAAGATTATCTGTGTTATAAGGTATGTAATGCTAATAGTTAAATATTTTTCGTATGTTGGAAACAAGAAAGTTCGTTTGCATCTCTATTAACAAATCCATTAACATGTAATATTCATGTTTCCCCCAATTTATGATGCCGAAAGAACTTCACAAAAAAATTGAAGAAGGAAGGATTGGAAAGTAAAATGCACGTGACTAAATAATCCACTAGATTATGTTAGTGCCAAGATATGAAGTTTGGCGTCAAATTTCCAATGAAAAAATTTATGTACAAGAAGACATAGATTCTAAATAGGTTGATAACTTTAACAAAGAAATAATAATTTAAAACTATATGCACTATACAGATAACGACCCATAGAATGGCTTGAAAACATAATTAATTTCGATCTATGATGTACAAAGTTATTCATGAACGACAAGTAGATTCTAATTTACGCAAGGAGCAAGAAATAAGTTTATCTATTCGATAGAGTTCTCTTCCTCAAAACAGATCGACGAGAAAACTCCTTCGGATCTAATTATCGAAACTCTTGTACTACACACGATTCAATGGAACCGGGAGAACACAAGAGGGAAAGGTGAATTTCATTTATTAATTCTAGATAGGGAGAGAGTATCACATGCCTGATTTAAAAAGGCACGTACATAGTCCCGAGTCTAATTAGTATGAGGAATAATAACAATACCAATTTGAGAAAAGAGAAAGAATAAGAGCATGTCGTTTTTTTACTCGGTATTGGACCTTTTATTTCTCTTTTTTTTTATAAATATAATTCTTCATTATCCTCCTTTGAATGGTGGTACTGTTTCAACTGCTCATTTTTTTAAAAAAATAAGTTTATAAGGTTTAACCCTAATTAATAGTATTTGATTTTTTATAAAAGAAATATTTTTACAAAAGACCCCAAAAAAACGGATGCGACACTACGACTATGATATAAGGGATCTGGAATACCTGAACAATAAAATAAACAGTTGGGAATTCGGATAAAGTTATTAAATCTCTAGTGACTTAATTGAATTAGGCTCCCTATTCGCAACAATATACTTCCCATTAAAATTACTTGAAAACCTAGGTGAATTAAAGAACCCTGAGACTAGTTCCTGATCTCAAGTACACCAATGCTACTAATCAGAGACCAGAAAGAAAAATTACAAGGCCATATTGTAAGAAATTTGTGTAGGAAACTACCATATACGGTAGTTGTCAACATTGTTTTTATTTTATTTTTGTGGCTCATGATTAATTATAAAGGGATGCATCTCTTGAGAAGTTGCATTTGGTGGTTACCTTAATTGATAGGTAACCATCATGTATTATAAATGGATTGGGGTCCCCTCTCCCTCAACTAATGAATGCAAGAGGATCCATTACTCAAGCATGCTAGGCAATTGTTGAGAAGGAGAAGGAAATCCCACTTCATCGCTTCACTTCCGCTGCGATGGATTCCGGTAACTTTTAAGTATCTTAGATTTTCTTGATTAAGTTTATAAATCTATCAGGTTATTAGATCTATCAATTGGTATCGGAGCTAGGTTAACTCAAGAGCAAGTTTTTTAGTCTTGGATAATTATGTATCGTGAAATCACATATAGGTTAGATCTTAACATGCAAATCCATGATCCAACCCTAAATACGGCTTCAGCTGCGACCAAGGTACACAGTGTCGCGCATGATCCAGTAGAGTCAACGAGGGTCTTGATGAAGAAGTCCACTGTCTAAAAAAACTTCGACCTCAATTAGTCTCCAACCGTTTTTATTGATCGGTCTGCTAATAAATAAATCAACTCGATGACTTTGTGTTGTATTAAAAAATTATATTTAGGTTTTCATTGGAAAACTTATATAATTACAATTGGAATTAATTTGGTTTCTATTGGGAAACCAAATGGTTTGGAGGGAAATTTGGGATTTTCCAAATTTGAAATATGGATGAGTTTGGGTTGAAGTTTAGTACCATACCTTAGAGATCTAAAATTTTGGTGGACTTATATATGAGTCTCTACCCCAAGCTCTTGTAGCAATAATAGAGAGGAGGAATGGAGGACCACACACGCGCGCGTGCGCATGCTCCGTCTCCGGCTCCGGCTTCGGCTCGGGAGAGTCAATTCGGATCTTGATACTTTTGTTGCGGGTTTCATTTGCATGTTCGATTAAATTAATCAGACGAATTAATTTGATTTCGATCACATGGGGAATCGGACTTGATCCAAACGGCTCGATTTAGCCGTGTTTTTTGGAATTCGAAAGGACACGTCCGTTGAGGGGCGTTTTCGGACACGCGAGCTCCTCTTTTTATACCCTCACCCGACGCCGCTTTTCTTCACTCGCAAGAAAAACCCGCCGTCACTCTTGTTCTCTCTCGCGCGCCTGCGACTCTGTTTCTTCTCGGCTGCAAGTTCTCGGAGGTGCTTTCGAGGACGGTCTCGTCAGTGTACGTGGACGACGTCCGTGAACCGTCGTATCCTGGGAGCGGATCGCCAGTACTCTACGTACCGGTATTGTGACGATGAAATCCTCTCTAAGGACAGTCCATTTCATGGACGCTTCTGTGATCTCTGATCTAATCAATTTTCTCATTTCTCTGCTACTATTCATTTATTGGTTTGCCTTTCCTGGATCGCGCCATATGTTGTGTTCCCGATTTAATAATTGGTTCCTTTGTGCACTTCGTAATCTGGAAATGAATGGGAAAAGTATTATTATCATTTTGTTGATTGTTTTCGTTTTCTCTGTTAATTCATTTGGATTCATATAATAAATGTTTATTATGCGTAAGAGAGGATTTCAAGAACCGATTATAAAACTTTGTCCGAAACTATGTTTAAATCGAGGGCAGATATGACTGGTATGCCTGAAAAGTTCGGTGGACAGAACTTTAAGCGTTGGCAATAATGCATGAAGATCTGGTTAACCACCATAGGATTAATCTCGATGCTTGAAACTGACTGCCCTACGGTGGAAATAGAAAACCCCTCATCCGATAGCCAGAAGGCGCAATCTGCATGGAAGGAACACGCCCGTATATGTCATGGCTGGATCTTGTTGGATCTGTCCAACACGTTGTTTGACGTATACTGTTCGTCCACGCAGACTGCGAAGGGCTATGGGAAGACTTGGATCGGAAGTATAATACCGAAGACCTCGGTATTTAGAAATACTCTGTGGCCAAGTTTTTGATGTTTTCCATGGTCAAAGGAAAGTCAGTTTCTGAACAGGCACATGAGTTTTTACTCCTGCTCCATGCTTTAGAGGATGCCAAAATGAAACTTGCCAAAATGAAACTTGCAGAGAAGTTTCAGGTCATGTGTATCATAGAAAAATTCCCCAAGTCGTGGGAAGACTTCGGTATGACCCTCAAACAAAGGAAGGGAAAATTTTCTATGGATGACTTGATGTGGCAATTGCCATAAAGGAGGAACACATGAAACAAAAACATGTGCTTCCTGTTGATATTCGGGCTAAGGTCAATTTCATGACCTCGAAGGACAAGGATAAGAAGGGAAAGGGTCCTAATAACAATAAAATGAAACCAAAAGGCAAGATCCAGAAAAAGGCAAAGAATAAACTCTGCTGGCACTGTAATCAGGTTGGTCATAGGAAGAAGGACTATCCGTCCTTGAAGGCTCAACCTAAGGTTGCAGACGAGAGTTCACAAGTGAACATGATCACTATGGGACTCGGGGCTAGCGAGGGGTATGTCTCTGTAAAACCTGAACTATACCATATCCATGATCCAAATGAGTGGCTTGTGGATGCGGGAGTCAATGTAAATATATGTTCTGACAGAACTTTTATTTTCTTCTTATCAGACCTGCAGTGGTGGCATTGTGAAGATGGGGAACGATTCTGCAGTCAGGGTACTAGGGTCGGGACAAGTCAACTTGAGGTTCTCCTCTGGACGTGTCTGGACGTTGCACAGGGTGCTGCATGTTCCTGACATGAAGAAGAATGTTTTATCTGGCTCTATCTTTGTTAGAAATGATTTTGAATTAAACTTTAAATGTGATAAAATTGTTATTATGAGACATGGCATTTTTTTATGGAAAAGGCTATTTGGCTGATTTTGATTTGTTGTTTAGAATTAGATGTGATTCAGTAAACATTAATGAGATGAATGTTTTACGTTCTGAATGTTCTAGTTCTGTGTCTCATGTTGTGAATAATCTAGATTCTTGTGATCTGTGGCATGATAGATTGGGACATATAAACTTAAATTCAATTAAAAGAATGATGAATTTAGAGTTAATTCCTAAACACACTATTGATAAAACTAAAAAATGTGAAATCTGTGTATAACTAAGACACCTACGAAGTCTTTTCAGTCTGTCTCTAGAGATAGTGAGATCTTGGATCTAGTGCACACGGATATCTGTGAGTTTAATGGTGTGTTGACCCGAGACAATAAGAAATACTTTATCACCTTTATAGATGATGTCAGTAGATACTGCTATGTATATCTAATGAAAACCAAAGATGAAGCCTTAGAGAAATTTCTTATATTTAAGCATGAGGCTGAGACACAAACAGGAAAAGTGCTTAAATGCCTTAGGTCAGATAGAGGAGGTGAATATACCTCTAACTTATTTGATGAACAATGCAAATCTTTTGGCATAGTTCATGAAGTTACGATCCCATATTCACCGCAATTAAATGGGATAGCATAACAGAAAAATAGAAGCTTAACGGACATGATCAATGCTCTCCTACAGAGTTCTGGACTTCCAACCTATATGTAGGGAGAAGCCTTGAATACGACTTGCCATATTCTGAATAGGGTTCCTCTAAGGCATATGGAAAAGTGTCCATTTAAACTTTGGAGAAATAGGAAACTAAGTTTAAAATATCTCAAAGTGTGGGGCTGTCTCGCTAAGGTTTTAGTCCCAGAACACAAGAGAAAGAAGCTTGGTCCTAAAACTGTTGATGCGGTCTTCTTAGGTTATTTGGAAAATAGTTATGCATATAGGTTCTTGGTAATTCGATCCGAGATATCGGGCATAGAAGTTAACACCATTGTTGAACTCCATGATGCTAACTTCTTTGAGGATGTCTTCCCATTGAAGACTGGGATTCCTCAGAATCTGACCATTGAAGGCGCCTCTACATTAGGATCTATTCCAGATCAAGTCGAAAGGATAACGAATGTGGGGGTTGAGACTCAACCTAAACCCAATGATCTTTCTGAAGAGATTGAGCCAAGGAGGAGTAAAAGACCTCGAATAGCAAGGATCTGGGTAGCGACTTCGTTGTCTATCATATCGAAGGTGATCCACCAAGTTACAAGGAAGTCATGTCTTCATCTGAAGCAAAACAATGAAAGGAAGATATCAAATCTGAGATGGATTCCATAATGACTAATGGAACTTGGGAGTTGGTTGATTTACCCAAAGGGTCCTCTACCATTGGGTGCAAGTGGGTGTTTAAGAGAAAGCTTAGACCTGACAGATCAATTGAAAAGTACAAAGCCAGATTAGTTGCCAAGAGATTTAGGTAAAAGGAAGGTATCGATTATTTTGATACCTATTCCCCTGTGACTAGGATGACCACAATCCGGAAGCTCATAGCATTGGCATCTGTATATGATCTCTCTATCCAACAGATGAATGTGAAGACCGCCTTCTTGCATGACGATCTTGAGGAAGAAATCTATATGGATCAACCTGATGGGCTTATGACTCCTGGGAATAAATGAAAGGTTTGCAATCTTGTCAAATCCCTTTACGGATTGAAACAAGCACCAAAGCAGTGGCATGAAAAATTTGACAAGACTACTTTGTCATGTGGCTTTAAGGTTCATGAATCCGATAAGTGTGTCTATTCCAAGGTAAAAGGTGATGAGTGTATTGTCGTGTGCATATATGTTGACGACATATTGTTGTTCGGATCACATATGCGGATTATTAATGAGACTAAGGCATTCTTAAGTAGCAAGTTTGAGATGAAGGACATGGGTGTTGCTGATGTGATCTTGGGTCTCAAACTGACAAGGTCAGTTGATGGGATTGTAATTTCTCAATCTCACTATGTTGAGAAGGTATTTGAGAAATTCGGATATCAAGATTGGAAAGCTGTAAGCACTCCCTTTGATTCATTCAAAACATTGTTTAAGAATAAAAGTGGAGTACCTGTAGCTCAGCTAAGGTAGTAACAAGTGATTGGAAGTTTAATGTATCTTGCAAATTGCACGAGACTTGATATTTCATTCTCGGTTGCAAAGCTGAGTAGATACACTAGCTGTCCTGACCGTACTCACTGGGAGGCTCTAAATCGAGTACTGAAGTACTTGAATAGAACTATTTCCCTTAGTTTGCATTATGGTAGACATCCATCTGTACTAGAAGGATATAATGATGCAAGCTGGATAGGGAAAATAGAGGAGTCTGGGAGTAATGGTGTTACAAGGTATATATTTACCCTTGGAGGCGGTGCAGTCTCCTAGAGGTCTGTGAAGCAGACCATTCTAGCTCGATCCACTTTTAAGGCCGAGCTGTGTGCTTTGGACACCACTGGAATTGAGACTGAATGGCTAAGGAAACTTCTGTGTGAAATTCCCATGGTAGGTCAGCATGTTCCTGCGATCTCGATACATTGTGATCATATGACCACAATTACCAAGATAAAGAGTTAAAAGATCAATCAGAAAACAAGGAGACACATACAAATCAGACTTAAGACGTTAAGGGATTTGGTGTCTCGAGGTGTGTTGGCTGTGGATTTCGTTGGATCCAAAGACGACACGGCATATCCGCTGACTAAGGGACTTGATAGATCTTTAGTCCTAAAGTCTATGCTTGAGACGGGACTAAGACCCATTGGGAGTTCCTCCACAGTGGCAACCAAACCTACCTGAGTGGAGATCCCACAAAGCAGGTTCAATGTGTTAATAACAAGTGCTGTTTGGAGAACTGGTTGGCAGCACTCTAATCTTAATGCGTAAGCATGAGTGTCTTATCCTCGGAAGTCTGAGTACTGTTTAAGCTGCAAATTTAGGAAGAGCGTAGGATCTAAATGGGTTCAAGCCTTTGGGCAGGATGTTAGCAGTGCATCCTTGGAGAACGCCACCTATTTTAGTATTAATGAGATGAATGTTTTGCGTTCTGAATGTTCAAGTTCTGTGTCTCATGTTGTGAATAATCTAGATTCTTGTGATCTGTGGCATGTTAGATTGGGACATGTAAACTTAAATTCAATTAAAAGAATGACAAATTTTGAGTTGATACATAAACACACTATTGATAAAACTCAAAAATGTGAAATATGTGTGCAAGCTAAGACACATAGGAAGTCTTTTCAGTCTGTCTTTAGAGATAGTGAGATCTTGGATCTAGTGCACACGGATATCTGTGAGTTTAATGATGTATTGACCCGAGACAATAAGAAATACTTTATCACCTTTATAGATGATGGCAGTAGATACTGCTATGTATATCTAATGAAAACCAAAGATGAAGCTTTAGAGAAATTTCTTATATTTAAGAATGAGGCTGAGACACAAACAGGAAAATTGCTTAAACGCCTTAGGTCAGATAGACGAGGTGAATATACCTCTAACTTATTTGATGAACAATGCAAATCTTTTGGCATAGTTCATGAAGTTACGGTCCCATATTCACCGCAATTAAATGGGATAACAGAACGGAAAAATAAAACCTTAACGGACATGATCAATGCTCTCCTACAGAATTCTGAACTTCCAACCTATATGTGGGGAGAAGCCTTGAATACAACTTGCCATATTCTGAATAGGGTTCCTCCAAGGCATATGGAAAAGTGTCTGTTTGAACTTTGGAGAAATAGGAAACCAAGTTTAAAATATCTTAAAGTGTAGGGCTGTCTCGCTAAGGTTTTAGTCCCAGAACACAAGAGAAAGAAGCTTGGTCCAAAAACTGTTGATGCGATCTTCTTAGTTATTTGGAAAATAACTATGCATATAGGCTCTTGGTAATTTGATCCGAGATATCGGGCATAGAAGTTAACACCATTGTTGAACTCCATGATCCTACCTTCTTTGAGGATGTCTTCCCGTTGAAGATTAGGATTCCTCAGAATATGACCATTGAGGGTGCCTCTACATCAGGATATATTCCAGATCAAGTGGAAATGATAACGAATGTAGGGGTTGAGACTCAACATAAACCCAATGATCTTTCTAAAGAGATTGAGCCAAGGAGGAGTAAAAGACCTCGGATCGCCAAGGATATGGGTAGCGACTTCGTTGTCTACCAGATCGAGGGTGATCCACCAAGTTACAAGGAAGCCATGGCTTCATCTGAAGCAAAATAATGGAAGGAAGCCATCAAATCTGAGATAGATTCCATTATGGCTAACGAACTTGGGAGTTGGTTGATTTACCTAAAGGGTGCTCTACCATTGGATGCAAGTGGGTGTCTAAGAGAAAGCTTAGACCTGACGGATCAATTGAAAAGTACAAAGCCAGATTAGTTGCCAAGGGCTTTAGGTAAAAGGAAGGTATCGATTATTTTTATACCTATTCCCCTGTGACTAGAATGACCACAATCCAGATGCTCATAGGATTGGCATCTGTATATGATCTCTCTATCCACCAGATGGATGTGAAGACCGCCTTCTTGCATGGCGATCTTGAGGAAGAGATCTATATGGATCAACCTGATGGGCTTGTGACTCCTAGGAATGAGGGAAAGGTTTGCAAGCTTGTCAAATCCCTTTACGGATTGAAACAAGCACCAAAGCAGTGGCATGAAAAATTTGACAAGACTATTTTGTCATGTGGCTTTAAGGTTCATGAATCCGATAAGTGTGTCTATTCCAAGGTGAAGGAGATGAGTGTATTGTCTTGTGCCTATATGTTGACGACATATTGTTGTTCGGATCACATATGCGGATTATTAATGAGACTAAGACATTCTTAAGTAGCAAGTTTGAGATGAAGGACATGGGTATTGCTGATGTGATCTTGGGTCTCAAACTGACAAGGTCAGTTGATGGGATTATAATTTCTCAATCTCACTATGTTGAGAAGGTATTTGAGAAATTTGGATATCAAGATTGCAAAGCTGTAAGCACTCCTTTTGATTCATCCAAAATACTGTTTAAGAATAAAAGTGGAGTACCTGTAGCTCAGCTAAGGTATTCACAAGTGATAGGAAGTTTTGCAAATTGCACGAGACCTGATATTTCATTCTCGATTGCAAAGCTGAGTAGATACACTAGCTGTCCTGACCGTACTCATTGGGAGGTGATGAATCTGTTATTCATCACTCCAAAAGTCAAAAATAGAGCCTTGTTCCCGAGAAAATAGAGGCATATTTCCTTTTATCTTGCATAAATAACACTCATGCATGCATCCATAATTCATGCATTTTAGCAGCTCATCTGCATTTAAATAAGAAGCCAAAAATCCCCCTTCATCAAAATAACTTCTTCTCTATAATATATGTATATATTCCTTAATAATATAGGGAAGATTGCCAAAAATCCCTTGTAAAATAGCCCAAATATCCCGAGAACCAGTGTACACAAATAAAGCCCTCATACAAACCCCAAATTAGGTCTACTCACTCTTAGAATACTACACATTAAAAGACCTTCAAAATAAGACTGATTTCATTGAAATCGGAGCTTGTATGAGAAACTTGGGTTTTTGGATCCTTTTGTATACTACACATGTATATTTATGTATCCTTGTATTTATGTATCATATTTGACCTCATCTCCGTCTTTGGTCAACATGAAACTTGTAGATCTCATCTAGATCTACAACTTTCATGTTTTGAGTTTTTCCAAATTCGGCTTCCTCTTCTCTCTACACGTGTTTCCTTCTCCAGCCATTCACAGCAGGCCACGTGGCGCCCACTGGTTGCGCCACGCGGCCCGCTGCCCTTCGCCTCGTCCGCCCGCAATTTCCACCGTTGGATCGCGCTTCAGATCCAACGACCCAGGCCCGTCCATGTACATCACCACCTTCCAGCCCTCAGATCCATAACACACTTCATCTCCACCGTCCCTTAGCGCCGCGCTCTCAGCCTTCCACGTGGCGTCAGCTACGCTGCTCGATCGCGCCCCCAATCCTCTCATCACAGCCGCTCGTCTTCTAGCGAGTCTCGACCCTCAGATCGACTCCACCCTTTCATCGGGGCCATCCATTAGCGCCTCGCCCACAGTGCGCCACACGTCACATCTTGAGCCCTTCGATCGCATTCTCAGCTCTTTCATCTGAGCTGTTAGCTCCCCAATAATCTCAACCGACCGATCGATCGCCAAGGACTGATCAGGACCGCCCGCCCGCGCCTCTGCCCCATCACGCCAAGTGTCGGCTTCCTGACCCTTAGATAGCGTCGCCTCGACCTGATCTTAGCCGCTCGCTCGCACTTCGCCCAGCTCACGCCACGTGGCCGCACCCGATCCCTCCGATCACGGGCCTCAGATCTAATCTGGCCCGTCGCTCCACGCTCTGATCTCCACCGTTGGATCATACGATCCTACGGCGGAGACTTCGTCTCCTACCTCCAGGCGCCCCTCTCCCCCACGTCCCTTGCCTTGCGGGAGGGGCGCCCCCTTTCCTTTTCTGAGCACACGTCAGCCACCTCCTCCGGCCGCTGACCCCCCCACTACGCTCCCCACTCATACCTCTCCCTCGACAGCTCCCTCGAACACCACCATCTCCACCATATACGCCCCACGACAGCCACCAACATCGCCAATCCACCAGCTAACCCATCAACTACACCTTATAAATACGCCACCCACGGCGACATTCACCCCCATCCGCCACTCCAGGGAGATCACTCGAGCTCCAAGCTTCCTATTGGTGACAGTAATTGGCTGATTTGTTGAGCGACGACAGAGCTTCTTCTCCGGCGAGATCCTCGGCCCACCGCCGTGTCGCAGCCACTCCTCCGAGCAGCTGCTAGAGCTCGGGACCTTACCGACCCCTTGAGCGACGACCTGGAGCTCAAAGCTGAGCCCCAAACCCCAGGTAATCCCCTCCATTCCTCCTTCGATCTTGCTCTTCTTTTTCCTTTATCTTCTCCGATTTTATTCCACGACCACGATCATCTTCGCGCCTCGCCTTCACTCCGCCGAGCTCCGCATCAGAGCTCTCATCCTCGCTGACCCCTCCGCACCTTCAGACGCTCCACTCCACCGTCCATCGATCTCCAGCTCCGCCACTTGGCCGGAGCAACGTCGCCTGACCACCTCACGTCGCCTTAGGCCTCGCCAACCAGCATCACGTCTCCACAAACGCACGCACGAGCTCCGGCTCTACATTTAACACTTGCAGGTGGTACTTTCATCATTGGCCGGAGCCTCGCCGGAGCTCTCCTCGAGCTTCATCGACACCGAGCTCCAGCCATCCTCCAGGGATCCAGAGACCACCGGAGGCCTCCTCGTGCTCTTCCGCTTCTTCCGAGCTAGGTGGGAGCTGACTAAGCTCATCACCGGAGCTTGGCAACCGAGGCAGAGCTCGGCTGCCTTCACCGGAGCACAGGCCTCTCCTCCGCAGGCGGCGGAGGACCGTTAGAGAAGAAGAAGCAGCCACCGTTCGATCATCTGATCGAACGGTCCTCGCCTCGCCACGCGTCCCTTCGCCGCCCTCATCCTCGACCGTTGATCATCCCTCGGATCGGACGACTCTCCAGCCGCCACGTCGCCCTATCCAAGCCTCGGCCCCCAAGCCTAGGCTCGGGCAACCCGAAGCTGCATCGAGGCGGGGCCGAACCTCCAGAAGACCCGAGCCTCGATCCGAGCCTCCGACGCCCTCCGAACCTAGGTCCCCCCCCCACGTGAGGAGCACGTGCGACCTGGGTTATTTGCACAGACACCCCTGAAGCTTTCAGAAATCGCAAAAAGGTCCCTGTGAAGCAGTCACCACGTGAGGAGCACGTGTTTCGTGGAGGAATTGCATACAAGTCCTGCATGTTATCGGTAATTGCATTTTAGTCCTTGTCAGCATGTTTAATCTTTGAAGTTTCAATTTCCAGTATTGCATTTACGCCCTTGTGTTTGCACGTGTCCATAGAGTACATTGTTCATCATTTTGAGATTCTAAAAGTTGCATGTTGTTGGAAATTTTGTCCTCTGCCTATCAGTACACGTGTATGATTTTTGTAGGCTAATTTGAATTATTAATGAATTAATTGGTTCATTGTTGACATATTTTGCCCAGTGATGCCTTTTGATTTTTAATTAATTATCTGTGCCTTCAAAAATTATCAAAAATTCACAGTAGTTTAAGGAAACCATTTCTAACACACCATAAAAATTTCATAGCATTTGCACGCATATCGAGGCCTAAATAAATTGTTTAGTGATTTTCTTAAATTAATTTTAGTAAATTCATTTCACAGTAAATTTAAGTTCTGTCAATTTTCCTAGGTGCCTTATCATTAGAACCACCTAGGATAATTTTAGTTCTTGGAAACATTGTGATTTGATATTTATTAAAAATTAAATTCTGAAAATCACTCTGTCTGTCTATTTAATTCACAGTAAATTCATTTTAAATCGAAAAATTCCAAAAAAATTAGTGTAGGTCATTTTCATCATAAATAACTGTCTGGCCAATTTTTATTATTTTTGGACTTCATTTGATATATCAATTAAATTTAACGTTAAATTGGCTAAGATTTGTCTGCATATGTCTGCATAGAAATTAAAAAAAAAAAGAGACCAAAAAAAATATATTCCCCGAAAATCTCACACTTGGATTTTGCTGAAACTTGACCTAAGGAGACAGTTGCCTCCCTGAGATCGACCTTGGACTTCACCAAGTAAAAAAAAATTGCCGCTTGAAATTAACTCGAATTTAATTAAAGTGGTTTTTGATTAACCTCTCGTATCCGACTGCAACGAACAACATCTATTAATTTGGACATTAATTTGACCGAATTAACTAAGGGTGCGGGAGCGATGTCAAAATGGCGCCGTTGCCGGGGAGGCACGGCTTAGGATAAATTTTAGCAAAATTTTGAGTGTTTGATTTTCCTTCCCCGGGTAGTCTGACCCCCGGTTTTTCTTGTGAATATTTCTCTGTCTTGTAAATTTCTGCATTTTTGTGTCGTTCTTGATCTGACCTCAACTTGTTTTTGTGCGAGGGACACCGGAGTCGAAGACGCTTCGAGGAACACGCATTTGAATTTGTTTGAGTGATTTGAGAGAACCTGTAATTTCATTGTATTTCCACATTTTTTCTCGCATCATTTCCAGCGGTTCCCGTTTGGGATCTCGCGTGTGTAAAGATAGTGGAACTGTGTCCCGTGTGCTGTGTGGGTGAATTGTAATTTAGCTTGCACTAGCGGCTCCTCGAGCCACTCTAGGACTTGTTTGTGCTCGTAATCAATAGGACCACACATTACACATAAAAGACGCACCTAGACCGCAGGACTTGGTTCAAATTAAACTGTTCTTCACGCTAATAGAACTGCCTGTCTAGGAGCGGCTTTTTCATCGCTTGCATTTGCATGTAGAGTAAAGTTTTCAATTCTGTATTGCATCCTGCATAAAAAGCGAAGGGATCACTGTAAGTATTCTCTACTCAGCATACGCATCATCGATTTCAACTTGCATCGGCTTTTCTCGATTTCCCCCTCTGATTTTGTCACTTAAATTAAAAAGGAAATTGGGACTGTCCGATAAGCGTGCTTTGTGGTGGATTAATTGCAGTGATAACCTAACTTTAAAAATCAGGACTGCTAACAGTATTGACCAAAAAAAGGAATAAAATCTAAAAATTGTTTGCGGGAGGCTAATCCCCGACCTTGTATTCAGGCTGAGTGAGGGTACTTGAGTGTGTGTGAACACCTTAAGGCAGAGCCCAAATCCCCGCCTTCCATATCACGAGCCAACTGATCTTAGCAAGTATCACGAGTGGGATATTTTTAAACTCTTTGACAAGTACCAAGTAGCCTCCGCCCTCACAGGTAGATAGGGGCGAACCAGCGGTACTCTGCGACAAGGCCTAAAAACTTTGTCAGCCTCCGCCTCAGTGCAGGTAGATAGGGGCACGTCATTGAGTCCCCACTCCGGATAGGAGCAAAGAAAGGGAGGATCAGCGGTATCTTAGGCGACAGGATAAGCAGGGAAGACGCATCCGGCTCTAAGCCGACTTTCCTCTAGGCCGCGTAATCCTTGCTATTTTTGCTTGAATATCACACTTAAAAACTACAAGATAAATTGGACTCAACTTTGAGTCCTTAATTGTGTTGAGTGTGAACCCAGGGTCTTGGATTGTTCTTATTTCTTGCTTCAGGTAGGAGTAAAATCCTATCTTCTTCCCTCATCAAGATGAGTGATTGGGGAGATCTCGACGCACTATTCACTGATCTCTCTATGAGTTCCCCAAGTAACTCGTCTTCCTCGGTCCGAGCGCACCTTGGACCACCCAGGACTCATGACCCTCTTGAGTCCTGGTTCCCACATGCTCAGGGTGGTTACTCTCAAACCAACCCTTTTATCTCCTCCGAGATTACCAAGGAAGATCATTGCCTCGGTAATCCCTTCCTTGATTTACCCTCTAACACCGGTCTTATTTTCCAATCCCCAGAACTAGAGGACAAGATGCCGCCGAAAGTTCCACCAGATGAGGAACAAATCAAACAGATTCTTGCCCGCCTCGCTGATGCCGAACAGAGGAATGCAGATCTCACTGCACGGATGGGACAAATCATAGCAGCAGAAGGAATCGACCGACCAATGGTCGATACCTATAACCCGGCGGAGAACGAGATTCAGAACTGGTTGGCACCCGCAGTTCCCGCCCAGGCATTTGAGTTGAAGCCCCACTTTCTTAGTCTGCTTCCGAAATTCAACGGAAATCTTAATGAAGAACCATACACTTTCCTCCGTGACTTCGAGTTGGTGTGCAACAATCTTAGCCATCCCAATGTTGGCCAAGATTATATTCGGCTGAAGGCCACCCTTTTGCCTTAGGTGATAAGGCTGCTCATTGGCTGAAAAATTTAGGGGTGGTATGTACCACTTGGATGCAGTTCAAGGACCTTTTCTTGAAGAAGTTCTACCCTCTCAGTAGAACTAATCAGATGAGAACAAAGATCGCCAGATTCGCTCAAGGAGCCTGCGAACCGTTCCATGAGGCTTGGGACAGGTTCAATGACTTAGTACAGAAATGCCCCTGCCACGGCATTTCAAAGGCGATCTTAGTCCAGACCTTGATCTGTGGTTTAACCCCAGAAATGCAGGGGTTAGTCAGTGCCGCCTGTGGAGGAAGCTATCTGAACAAAAATGAGCATGCTGCATGGAAGATCCTAGAGCAGATGGCAGAAACCGGCAGGTCACAGGCCACAAGGGTCTATCAGTTGTCTCCCTCAATCTTATCCCATGAGACAACTAGAAGGACTGTTGCAGATCTGACTGAGGACCTCATCCCCAGCATGGGGATGATCGCCGACAAGCTTACCATGGTCGAGCAGATCCACAAGAGAGTCACGGAGATGGAGTCTCTTTCAAGCCTTCCCAAGAAAGTGGAGGAACTCTCTGAAAAGGTAGCTAAGATTAAGCTACCCACCCCTTCTGCACCACCTGTACCTGTACACCGAGTCCATCTTGTACAGGAACAGGCACCGGGGTCTCAGAGTAGCTGGGATCAAACTTATACCCAGCCGAACCATCATGCACCCCCACCAGTGGAAACGGAATATGAGGAGCCTCCGCCTGTATACGAGATTAACGGGCTTTGGTATAGCCGGGACCCGCTAGTCCGGCAAATCGAGATGGGGAAGGATCAGGCGCACCGCCCCGCACCGGTCTACCAAGAGACCAGGCCCGTCACAGTCCCGCGATACCAGTCCAGGCCAGATCATGGATACCAGCCGCAGCAGCGCACCTACCAGCAGGGGCCAGCACCGTCCCATCAGCAGCAGTATCGGCATGGCCAGCAGGGCCAATTTAGGACGGCATCAACACCGCAGCAAGCCCAGCCCACCGAATTGGAGTCACTCACCTTGGCGATCCAGACCCTGTCTGATAGGGTCCAACAGATACAGAATGACTACTTGGATATGAGAACCGACATCAATCGGGTTTCTCGTGCCCAGGACCAACAAATGGCGCCAAGGACCCCAATTCCCGCACAGGTTCAGGCCAATCCGAACAGCATACACCAAGGCCAGAACCGACCTCGAGATCAGGTATATTATTCAGATAATCATCTATCTGAACATGAGATCCTTTCGTACGATAATGTTAATCATATGTCCCTCAGGAGCGGAAGGACCATGACCATACCTGATCGGGCACGGGCGCAAAAGGAAGGAACCTCCGAGAATCTACCTGAGGAGAATTCGGAGGAAGAAGAGGAGGAGCATCCCCACCACCATCCCCAGCAGAAGAAGAGGATATCTGAGTCCTCGAAGCAGCATTCCCACATCCACTTTGAGTCAGACGATACCGATGAGCCCGCACCTCCATCTGAGGAGGACCATCCAGAAGAAGCGGAAGAAGCATCGCCGGTTTCGCCCAATCATTTTCCTGTTTGTCAGAGTCCGAGTCAGAGTCTGTATAAAAGTCCGAGTCAGAGTCTTGTTCAGAACTCAGTTCCAGCAGCAAATGAAAATCTTTCAGTTCCAGAACCTGAGTTAATAATCCCTTTCCCCCAAGCTCTTAAGGGTGGAAAGAAGAAAACCCAAAAAATCCAAAAAGATGACCCTGAGATGGCTGAATTTTGCAATAAACACATCAAGGTCAAAATCCCTTTTGACAAGTTCGTGGAAATGACCCCTGCATTCCAAAAATACCTTAAGGTGAGATGCACACCTACTAGGGTTAGCAGGAAGACTAAAAGCCGTGTTGAGAAACACGTTCTATCAGTAGCCACGACTTGTGCAATAAAGAACTTGTTTCCTCGGAAACGAAGAGACATGGGTGCACACTATGTAGTAAGTCATGTTGATGACATTGCGTTTGCACGCACTCTCCTGGACAATGGTTCCTCGATCAACTTAATGCCCACAGCCCTCTATGAGCGGCTTAATCTCGGACCTCTTAGGAAATCTAGAGCTATTCTGCAGTTTGCTGACAAATCCACTAAGAGGTCCCAAGGAGAGTTAAGGAACATTGTCATCAGAGTCGAGGGGCAAGAATACATGGTGGACTTTACTGTCCTGGATATGGAAACCCCTCGTAATTGGAGAGATTCCCAGATCATTTTAGGTAGGCCCTTCCTCAGAACTGCGGGGGCCTTATTTGATTATAAGAATGGGAAGATTCAGTTTCAAACTCCCGGCGGAGATGAGGAACTGGAGATGAAGCAGACAAGATGGCAGAGACCGGACTCCGAATCCAGCACCGAGTACTCCTCTACCGAGACAGACTGTGAACATGTAGACGTAGTTGGGCCATGGAGACAGAACCCAGCCAGCATTAATGTGTCCATCTCCTTTGAAGATGATCCAGTGCATGAGTCAGTCTGCGAGATCCTGAGGAACGAGTACAGCTCTGAACCTGCATTGCCCTACATCTTCGATGACGTAGAGGCCCAGTGGGGCCTGTCAGTCCTTACATCCTTAGGACAATCGGAAGATGAGGATGACGAGTCGGACGAGGCGTTTGCCGATTGTATGGAAAATTTTGACGATCCGACTCCAGAGCCGCGCTTGGTGGCAGCTATTACAGAAAATGATCCAGCCACTTCCAACACCGAACCAGATCAGATTGAGCTAGACTTCTTAGATGACCACACTATACCTGAGCTCAAACCTCTTCCCACAACACTGAAATATGCCTTCCTTGCGGGCCAAGACAAGAAATTTCCGGTCATTATCAGTTCGCAATTGACCGAGGAGCAGGAATCTCGCTTGCTAGAGATCCTGGAGAAAAACCGCAAGGCAATAGGCTGGAGCATTTCCGATCTCCATGGGATAAATCCCGCTCTGTGTTCGCACCATATTTACTTGGAGAATGAAGCCAAACCCTCTCGTGAATTCCAACGCCGGTTGAATCCAAATTTACGAGAAGTGGTGAAAAAAGAGATAGAAAAATGGTGCGACGCAGGTTTTATTTACCCAATCTCCGACTCTAAGTGGGTGGCCCCAATCCATGTTGTCCCGAAAAAGTCGGGAATTCAGACGACCACCAATGAGGACGGAGAGGAGATCGTGACGAGAATACCCACGTCATGGCGCGTCTGTGTGGATTACAGACGCTTAAATGCCGCGACGAAGAAGGATCATTTCCCTCTACCATTCATTGATCAGATCTTAGAAAGATTAGCGGGAAAAGAATTCTTCTGCTTCCTTGATGGGTTCTCGGGCTACAATCAAGTAGCCATAGCTCCAGAGGACCAGGAAAAGACCACGTTCACATGCCCCTTTGGTACCTATGCTTTCAGGCGCATGCCCTTTGGGCTTTGCAATGCTCCAGGTACTTTTCAAAGGTGCATGATTGCTGTATTCGCCGAAATGGTCGGCGAATTCCTGGAAGTCTTCATGGATGACTTCTCGGTCCACGGCGACTCTTTTGATTCCTGCCTTAGGAATCTGGACCGAGTCCTCAAAAGATGTTGTGAGGTCAATCTGGTGCTCTCCTGGGAGAAAAGTCACTTCATGGTGACGGAGGGCATAGTGTTGGGGCATGTTATCTCCAAGAGAGGAATGGAGGTTGACCCTGCCAAGGTGGACATGATCAGACGACTCCAGCCACCAACCAACGTAAAACAGTTGCGGTCGTTCCTCGGGCATGTCGGATTTTATCGAAGATTTATCAAGGATTTTTCCAAGATTGCCCGACCGCTAACTGAGCTTTTAGGCAAAGACACGGAGTTTATTGTAGATCACAAATGTCTTGAGGCCTTTAAGCTTTTACAAGGAATGATCATGGATGCACCCATTTTACAAGCCCCAGATTGGTCTCTACCTTTTGAGATCATGACGGATGCCTCAGATTATGCTGTTGGGGCTGTATTGGGACAAAGAAGAGATGGCGTCACATTTGCAATTCACTACGCAAGCAAAGTGCTTGATTCTGCTCAGCGTAACTATACAGTTACCGAAAAGGAAATGCTTGCGGTAGTGTTTGCCTTGGACAAATTCAGATCCCACTTAATCGGATCCAAGGTAACCGTGTTCACAGACCATACGGCACTACGATACCTGATGGAGAAGAAGGACGCGAAGGCGCGTCTTCTTCGTTGGATTTTACTTATCCAGGAGTTTGATTTGGATATCCGTGATAAACCTGGTAAGAAGAACGTAGTGGCCGATCATCTTTCTCGTCTCGAAGATCTTAATACTTCCGAGGTTTCACCAATTCGAGACTCCTTCCCTGACGAGTCGATTTTTGTTATCGACTCACTCCCGTGGTACGCCAATATCGTGAATTATCTTGTCTCCAAGAAAGTTCCCGATTGGCCCAAGAGCCAAATCGACCGACTAAAGTCGGACGCTAGACACTACCATTGGGAGGATCCGATCCTTTTCTTTGAAGGACCGGATTGTGTCTGGAGACGTTGTATTCATCAGGAGGAATACCAGAGTGTCCTTTCTTTATGCCATAGCTTAGAGGCAGGAGGACACCACTCCGGGAAGAGGACCGCATGGAAGGTACTTCAGTGTGGCTTCTACTGGCCGACTCTGTTTCGCGATGCCACCGCCTTCGCGAAGTCGTGCCCAGTTTGCCAGAGAATGGGAGGAACCGTTGGTTCCAAGGATGAGATGCCAATGCAGCCGGTCATCATTTGTGATGTCTTTGACGCCTGGGGCATCGATTTCATGGGCCCATTCCCTGTCAGCCACGGGTTTGAATACATCCTTCTTGCAGTAGACTACCTATCCAGATGGGTGGAGGCTATCCCGACCCGAGCCGCAGACAGCAGGACTGTCTGTAAATTCATCAGAGAGAACATAATCTCTAGGTTCGGGATCCCCAAAATGATGATATCAGACGGGGGTAGCCACTTTGTGAATCGGGAGGTGAAGAAACTCCTGAAGGACTATGGCATCGAACACCGTGTCGCGAGTCCTTACCACCCACAAACCAATGGTATGGCTGAGGTGTCGAATAGGGAGGTGAAAACCATATTGCAAAATCTTGTCCGCCCGGATAGGAAGGACTGGTCTCAGATCTTGGATCAAGTCCTCTGGGCGTATAGGACGGCTTACAAGACACCGTTAGGCACCTCCCCATTCCGAATGGTATTCGGAAAGCCGTGCCATTTGCCCGCAGAGTTAGTTCACAAATCAGAATGGGCAATAAAGAAGGTCAACTGGAACACACACCTGGGTCAGAAACAGAGAGACATGGATCTGAATGAGCTTGTGGAAGTCAGAAACCGAGCATACGACAACAGTTTGGTGTACAAGGACAAGGTGAAGCGTTGGCATGATAGATATATCAGACGAAAGACCTTTGTTCCTGGACAGAAGGTATGGTTGTTCAATGCTAGGCTGAAGATTTTCCAAGGCAAGTTGAAGTCTAAGTGGACGGGTCCATTTGTCGTCCGTACGGTGCATGATAGTGGATGTGTCGAGATCTCAGATCTCGCAGATGACGCACCGATATTCCTAGTGAATGGGCAACTGTTGAAACACCTCGTCGAATCTAATGAGCAGTTAGTCCATGTCGAGGAGATTGTATTCATGCGCAAGACAGATACAGCAGATTCACATCAAGCCGCGTATGAGACCTTGCAGCAGTGAACTCCAGCCATCCGCAACATCTCGAAAGATTCAGACCGATTCATCTGTATATATCATCATTCTTGTACAACCTACCCTTTCTCCCGCGACTTTAGTAACCCATCCCCGCCTCATCAGATCACTATCTTAGACTATACTTAGGATAACCAGATCCTAAGTATAGGGGGAAGGGTCACCTAAGTTGGTTCACTATACATTCTCCAGATCACATTGGTCCTCATACTCATTTCCTACCTATACTTAGGCTGACCTTCGCCTAAGTATAGGGGGGACCAATGCCCGCATTGTATACTCATTCATTTCTCTTCTTTCCCGCATCCGCCCCATTTTTGATCTTCTTCTCTACTTAGGCTTCCATAGCCTAAGTATAGGGGGGGCGAGATGATTTCTATACCTTTTTGGCTCTCCTACGCTTAGCACGAGCTATGTCTTTTCCTCGCTCTTAGTGCTCTGAGGACATAGCACACGCTAAGTATAGGGGGGCGTGTATATATTACATATATACTTTACCCATAGCTCGTACTTTCACGTATTTTTGTATATATATTACAATAATTACGGGTGGGTAAAAATCGAAAAAAAAAGAAAAAAAATTTTATAAATAGGCTTCTTATTTACTCTTGCATATCATCTCTGCATAGAAAAATAAAAAGAGTCTTGCATTTTCATAGCATCTCATCTCATTTGCATAAGTTGCTTATGCAAAGTGAAAAGCTAGTGGGTTCTGGACCAAGTTGTGAGCAGATATTAAGGATGAAAATGACTTGACCTTAATCCACCTAATTTCAGAGGAACCTTATAGGAACCTGAGTTAAGATTTTTCAGGTCAGGTGACTTAATTCTTTAAGTCTCCAAGTCTATGTTCATATGTCATCTTGACAAGCCTGAATAGAGCACTTAACAACACACACATGACTCTTGGAGACAATGGCTTAACATGCACCAGCACTTTACACATGGCTCTCTACGGATGAGGTGATAAGGAGACAGTTTCCTTTAGCTTGGGGTAGCATATGAGGGTAGTACTTCTAGGCGGAACCTCTCTTCTTCTTCTAGTGAAGGAAGTGCGTCTCAACTTGGACTAGTGGTGATGAAGGCTAAAGACAGAAGCAGTGGGTTGCAATAAAGCTTCAAAAGAGGGATAGTCTACTGGCTCAAGAGGAAATTTCTTATATCTATGCTGCGCCATATGTTGTACAAAGGCATGAAAAAAAATGCCAAAAAGAACTCCAAAAAAGTGGTGGGTCGGATTGAAAATTTAATAACCCCACCGGAGTATATGTAGTCAAGAAAGCAAAAGCTTGTGGTCACCATGTACTTGCAGCGGGAGACTTAGCTACACTGGTTGAGCTTCCAAAAAGTCTATACTTCTTCCTCCTCTTCTTGAGCCGGTTGAACTTGAACTTAGAAGGGAATACCCCGCTTCTCGAGGAAAGAGTTGCTAGACCAAGGCATTAGAGTTACCAGGTTGGGGGAGATTGTTTCTTTGCTACTTCTGAGGTGGGGAGTCAGCTATCACTTACACTGCATGAAAGGATTCATGGTCATTAGGGTTTGTGTATGTAGACTTGTTCTGATTAGGTAAGTTGAGGAGTCTTGAATAGAAGACTTGTGGAACTTGAAGTCTGTTAAGTCTTAAACTCAGATCCCAATAAGGTTCCGACACATGATTAATCCAAAGGTCAAGTCCAGCTCTATTTTTAACTTTTGTTCATGACCTTGGTATGGAACCCAATTTCATTTCACTCTTGCATTTCATTTAGTTGCTCGGGGACGAGCAAGGTTTAAGTATAGGGGGTTGATGAATCTGTTATTCATCACTCCAAAAGTCAAAAATAGAGCCTTGTTCCCGAGAAAATAGAGGCATATTTCCTTTTATCTTGCATAAATAACACTCATGCATGCATCCATAATTCATGCATTTTAGCAGCTCATCTGCATTTAAATAAGAAGCCAAAAATCCCCCTTCATCAAAATAACTTCTTCTCTATAATATATGTATATATTCCTTAATAATATAGGGAAGATTGCCAAAAATCCCTTGTAAAATAGCCCAAATATCCTGAGAACCAGTGTACACAAATAAAGCCCTCATACAAACCCCAAATTAGGTCTACTCACTCTTAGAATACTACACATTAAAAGACCTTCAAAATAAGACTGATTTCATTGAAATCGGAGCTTGTATGAGAAACTTGGGTTTTTGGATCCTTTTGTATACTACACATGTATATTTATGTATCCTTGTATTTATGTATCATATTTGACCTAATCTCCGTCTTTGGTCAACATGAAACTTGTAGATCTCATCTAGATCTACAACTTTCATGTTTTGAGTTTTTCCAAATTCGGCTTCCTCTTCTCTCTACACGTGTTTCCTTCTCCAGCCATTCACAGCAGGCCACGTGGCGCCCACTGGTTGCGCCACGCGGCCCGCTGCCCTTCGCCTCGTCCGCCCGCAATTTCCACCGTTGGATCGCGCTTCAGATCCAACGGCCCAGGCCCGTCCATGTACATCACCACCTTCCAGCCCTCAGATCCATAACACACTTCATCTCCACCGTCCCTTAGCGCCGCGCTCTCAGCCTTCCACGTGGCGTCAGCTACGCTGCTCGATCGCGCCCCCAATCCTCTCATCACAGCCGCTCGTCTTCTAGCGAGTCTCGACCCTCAGATCGACTCCACCCTTTCATCGGGGCCATCCATTAGCGCCTCGCCCACAGTGCGCCACGCGTCACATCTTGAGCCCTTCGATCGCATTCTCAGCCCTTTCATCTGAGCCGTTAGCTCCCCAATAATCTCAACCGACCGATCGATCGCCAAGGACTGATCAGGACCGCCCGCCCGCGCCTCTGCCCCATCACGCCAAGTGTCGGCTTCCTGACCCTTAGATAGCGTCGCCTTGACCTGATCTTAGCCGCTCGCTCGCACTTCGCCCAGCTCACGCAACGTGGCCGCACCCGATCCCTCCGATCACGGGCCTCAGATCTAATCTGGCCCGTCGCTCCACGCTCTGATCTCCACCGTTGGATCATACGATCCTACGGCGGAGACTTCGTCTCCTACCTCCAGGCGCCCCTCTCCCCCACGTCCCTTGCATTGCGGGAGGGGCGCCCCCTTTCCTTTTCTGGGCACACGTCAGCCACCTCCTCCGGCCGCTGACCCCCCCACTACGCTCCCCACTCATCCCTCTCCCTCGACAGCTCCCTCGAACACCACCATCTCCACCATATACGCCCCACGACAGCCACCAACATCGCCAATCCACCAGCTAACCCATCAACTACACCTTATAAATACGCCACCCACGGCGACATTCACCCCCATCCGCCACTCCAGGGAGATCACTCGAGCTCCAAGCTTCCTATTGGTGACAGCAATTGGCTGATTTGTTGAGCGACGACAGAGCTTCTTCTCCGGCGAGATCCTCGGCCCACCGCCGTGTCGCAGCCACTCCTCCGAGCAGCTGCTAGATCTCGGGACCTTACCGACCCCTTGAGCGATGACCTGGAGCTCAAAGCTGAGCCCCAAACCCCAGGTAATCCCCTCCATTCCTCCTCCGATCTTGCTCTTCTTTTTCCTTTATCTTCTCCGATTTTATTCCACGACCACGATCATCTTCGCGCCTCGCCTTCACTCCGCCGAGCTCCGCGTCGGAGCTCTCATCCTCGCTGACCCCTCCGCACCTTCAGACGCTCCACTCCACCGTCCATCGATCTCCAGCTCCGCCACTTGGCCGGAGCAACGTCGCCTGACCACCTCACGTCGCCTTAGGCCTCGCCAACCAGCATCACGTCTCCACAAACGCACGCACGAGCTCCGGCTCTACATTTAACACTTGCAGGTGCTACTTTCATCATTGGACGGAGCCTCGCCGGAGCTCTCCTCGAGCTTCATCGACACCGAGCTCCAGCCATCCTCCAGGGATCCAGAGACCACCGGAGGCCTCCTCGTGCTCTTCCGCTTCTTCCGAGCTAGGTGGGAGCTGACTAAGCTCATCACCGGAGCTTGGCAACCGAGGCGGAGCTCGGCTGCCTTCACCGGAGCACAGGCCTCTCCTCCGCAGGCGGCGGAGGACCGTTAGAGAAGAAGAAGCAGCCACCGTTCGATCATCTGATCGAACGGTCCTCGCCTCGCCACGCGTCCCTTCGCCGCCCTCATCCTCGACCGTTGATCATCCCTCGGATCGGACGACTCTCCAGCCGCCACATCGCCCTATCCAAGCCTCGGCCCCCAAGCCTAGGCTCGGGCAACCCGAAGCTGCATCGAGGCGGGGCCGAACCTCCAGAAGACCCGAGCCTCGATCCGAGCCTCCGACGCCCTCCGAACCTAGGTCCCCCCCCCTACGTGAGGAGCACGTGCGACCTGGGTTATTTGCACAGACACCCCTGGAGCTTTCAGAAATCGCAAAAAGGTCCCTGTGAAGCAGTCACCACGTGAGGAGCACGTGTTTCGTGGAGAAATTGCATACAAGTCCTGCATGTTATCGGTAATTGCATTTTAGTCCTTGTCAGCATGTTTAATCTTTGAAGTTTCAATTTCCAGTATTGCATTTACGCCCTTGTGTTTGCACGTGTCCATAGAGTACATTGTTCATCATTTTGAGATTCTAAAAGTTGCATGTTGTTGGAAATTTTGTCCTCTGCCTATCAGTACACGTGTATGATTTTTGTAGGCTAATTTGAATTATTAATGAATTAATTGGTTCATTGTTGACATATTTTGCCCAGTGATGCCTTTTGATTTTTAATTAATTATCCGTGCCTTCAAAAATTATCAAAAATTCACAGTAGTTTAAGGACACCATTTCTAACACACCATAAAAATTTCATAGCATTTGCACGCATATCGAGGCCTAAATAAATTGTTTAGTGATTTTTTTAAATTAATTTTAGTAAATTCATTTCACAGTAAATTTAAGTTCTGTCAATTTTCCTAGGTGCCTTATCATTAGAACCACCTAGGATAATTTTAGTTCTTGGAAACATTGTGATTTGATATTTATTAAAAATTAAATTCTGAAAATCACTCTGTCTGTCTATTTAATTCACAGTAAATTCATTTTAAATCGAAAAATTCCAAAAAATTAGTGTAGGTCATTTTCATCATAAATAACTGTCTGGCCAATTTTTATTATTTTTGGACTTCATTTGATATATCAATTAATTTTAACGTTAAATTGGCTAAGATTTGTCTGCATATGTCTGCATAGAAATTAAAAAAAAAAGAGACCAAAAAAAATATATTCCCCGAAAATCTCACACTTGGATTTTGCTGAAACTTGACCTAAGGAGACAGTTGCCTCCCTGAGATCGACCTTGGACTTCACCAAGTAAAAAAAATTGCCGCTTGAAATTAACTCGAATTTAATTAAAGTGGTTTTTGATTAACCTCTCGTATCCGACTGCAACGAACAACATCTATTAATTTGGACATTAATTTGACCGAATTAACTAAGGGTGCGGGAGCGATGTCAGGAGGCTCTGGATCGAGTACTGAAGTAGTTGAAGGGAACTATTTCCCTTAGTTTGCATTATGGTAGACATCAATTAGAAGGATACTGAAAAACGAAAAGACGAGAGCCGCTAAATGATGGTCTGACAAATCAGACTCACTATCGCTGAGGTGACAACTAAAGCCTTCACGTTGATCAACAATTAACCACATAAGTAATTATCCAATCAAGAGCAAGGATCAAAATTTATTATACCCTACTAAGAATGTATAGTGGCAAGCAAGTAGGGGTCGAACACAGGAAACAAGGGTATAGAGCTAGCTAACAGAAGTAGCACACAAGATCTAGTAACCACTTAGCCAAATTAGCAAATTTTTGTGGATTTTTAATTTTTAAATATTTTTGTTTGATTTTTGATTTTTTACATTTATATTTTGATTTTTAATTTTCTGATTTTGTATTTTATTTTTATATTATATATATATATTTTTCTTTTTAATAATAGAATATATATACAAAGTAAGAAAGAGATAGATAATGGATTAATCAAAATAAGTAAAAATAATCAAAAATCAGGAAATAAAAGGTTTTTGGTCTTGTTATATTTTTCTAATGTTTTTGTGATTTTTCTAGATTTTCCCTAATTTTTTTGGTATTTTTAGAGTCAAAAATACAGAAAACAGTGGAGAAAATAAAGATCTGAAACTAAAATGGATAAATAAAATAGAAAACGGTAACAAAAATTCTCCAAATTAATTTTAGATTAAACATAGTAAAATAGGGAAAATTCAGACACATGGATTTGTATTTCTAAGATTTTTTTGGATTTTTTAATATTTTTAGGAAGGTTTTGGGCTTTTCTAATTTTTAGGATTTTTTTTGAAATTTTTAATGATTTTTGGACAGCAGTTAAAACACACTAAAATGAACAATATATTTTTTTTGGGAATTTTCTAAGAGGTTTTTATAATTTTTATGAATTTTATAATGCAAATAGTGCTGAAAATACGTGTTTTTGATTTTTTATAACTATTAAAATGCAATAAAAATAGAAAACAAAAATATGTCGTGAATCTACAATGCAACAGGAGTTTATGATGATTTTTGTGAATTTTTGAGAGATTTATAGATGCATGCAATAAATAGATACAACATCAAGAAACTACACTACTAGCAAGGACATAAATGCAAATAAGAAAACATCCAGGGGCCAAAGTACAATTTAGACGCAAAATTTATAACTAAATATTGCAGTTAATGAACCAAAGACAAATACGAAAACCTGCGGGGGTGCTCCTGCAAGTAACCCAACCAAGCGCGTGACTAACACACGCCTGGGAAGGATCTGTATGCAATATTACAAAAACACGGGGGCCTTGATGCAAAATACACAAGATTATTATACTGCATATAGAAGTTTCTGGACTAGGATGCAATAAACAAACCCTAAGAGGGGTCCCTCGTAAAATGCCCTTCGCCTCATGCGTACAGGCACGTGAGTGACGTGGCGGAGGACTTTTTTGCAAATAATGAAAAGTTCAGGGGCTTGAATATAATTATTACAAAAGATTAAAGTGGCAGATGAAATTTTGAGTTTCAAATTTTGAATACAAAATTGAGCGATGTTGGGAACTGCAAAATACCCTCGCTGCACGCTATCGGACGGTTGAGGCGGCTCGACTTGACACGTGGTGCCAATCGAACGGCCCGTACCCTTTGCTCTCAGCGGTCTGGATTAGATCGTGAGAGGACGATCGGACGGCTGGAAGGCGGTCCGATCCTACGGCTGCTGAGTGGCTGGGAAAACAAGGCTGATCCGACAACAGGGAGAGGATGACGAAGAACACCGCCTGGAGGTCGTTTGGATTGTTGATTCTGACCGACACACGGTCTCCACCAGTCCCGGACCGAGGGTAAAATGGTCATGGGAGTTGTCAGCAGCGATTGAACCTCTCAGCCAGAGTTGAGATGACCGGAGGTGCTCGGATGAGGAGGTTCGCTTGGGGACTGCTTCCCTGGAGTTTTGAGGCTCGATAGAGCCTTCTCTTTGGCTCTTCCCTGCAGGGTTAGAAGCGGAACAAAAAGGCGATGCAGCTGGGGGTGTTTCGGGGCGAAATGGAGGTGGTTCGTGGCTCGAGCGTGGAGCTCCGGCGAACGGCGGAGAAGGAGCTCGGGTGGCTCGATCTGAGCGAGATCGAGGTGTATGGAGGTACGTCGGGACGAGAGGAGGCGAAGGGGAAGATAATGAGGATGGAAGCGAGTCGAGTCAACGGGTAGATGAGGCCGAACACGGTGGCGGAGCGGAGCTCCACCGTGAAGTGATTTGTGAATTCACAGCGAGGGGGTAATTGAAAACTAAACCTGGTACAAACCTAAGCTAAATATCACTTAATCTAGGGAAAGAAAGAAGAAATGGGGCGAATGACTCACCGGGGAGACGAGCTCGAAGAACTCGCGGTGGATGTCCGGCGATGAGGGGACACACTCGATTTAACACCACTGGAGCTCGGACCAGGCACGATGGACTTCTGCTGTCACCAGGAACTCGATATGCTCTAGATCTGGGCGAAAGGTTGGTGGAAGAGGGATCAAGAGAGAGAGGAAGGTGGGGGTGGTTTTTGAAGGGTTGACAACATGGGCTCTTAGATCGATGATGACAGCGTGGTGCAGCGATCCACAGCCCAAGGAGAGCCGAGGACATGAATCACCATGGTTCGAGGAAGAAAAATCGTGGAGAGACCAAGACGAGATGGTGCTTGGTGTGGCCTCCAAAAAATCACTAAATGGATCAAAAACCAACGTTCTGACATGGCTCTGAGAGGAGGTTAGACAGTTGACCAGAGGTCAACTGTCAGACCAACCTGGTTGGTCCACGTGGACCAACCAGGAAAAATCCCCTAGAAAATAATTCAAAAATCATTATAAAATAGTAATTAAATTTATTAATTTTAGGTTATTAAATAAAAAATATTTATTGTTTTATAAATTATTTTATGGTAATTTTTATTTATTTTTTTGAGGTTTATAATTACAAGTTTCCTTTTATACCCTTTATAGGTATCTTTATCTATATATTTTATTATTTTATTTTTATTTTGTATATTTAACTTATTTATTTTAGTTTATTATTTTATAAATTTATAAAGTATTTTTATACACTTAAAAATATTTTTATTGTATTTTTCTAAGGTATTTTGTATACTTAATAAAAATATTAATTATACATGTATAAGTATAGGTATTATACCTATGTATTCTATACATACATGTATTTTATTTTATGTTTCATTTATGTTTTTATTCTGATTTTAATATCCAAATATATTATAAGTAATATTTACAAAATTATAAAAATACAAATTTAATGAATAAATAATAAATTGAATATTTTAATCTGTACAATTATACAATAGGGGTCCAAAACTCAACTTTCAAACCGTAGCTCCGCCAAATGCAAAACCACCTCCATTAAATAGCTTATTTTAAATTATATACAATTAAAGATGAGTTTGATGCATTTGGAGTTTTTATTTGGGAGATACATGTCTGGGAAGTTGGGATTCTGGATTTTTATTCAGACCATAACTTTTTATCTGTGTATTATTTTTGAATGAAATCAATTTTGTATTTTTATTTATTTAATTATCGACAAGTTTCATGTTCAAAGTTTCTTTATTTGAGGTATAAAAAGTGGAACTAAAAATAGGTCCCAAAATGAATAAAGAATGAATGAAATGAATAGGTATTTGTATTGTATTTTGGCCCCTATCTCCCCCTATTTTATTCCTTGTCGACCTAGTCATCGAGATGTCTAGGTCTCGGGATTTCAGGTCATAAAATATTTACAATATTTTATTCTTTTTCTTTTCTTTTATTTATTCTATAATTTTGGCTTTAAACACAGTATTTTATACACTATTTACATGTACATGCATGAATGCTAAGATGCAGAAATTAAGGATTTTTACACGCATTTGCTAGGATTTTTGATGCCAAAATGATAGAGTAAAGATGATGAAATGTGGATTCATCATCCCCCTATACTTTACCTTTGCTAGTCCCTAGCAAACACTTATGCAATAAGTGCAGAGAGAAAAAGAAAGAAAAGAAAAAGAAGAAAGATGGATTAAGTTTAACTATCAAACTTGTCTTCACAAAATCAAAGTTTGGAGCTTAAGTACGACCTTTGAAATTTTATTGCGGGCGAAACCTTAATGAGAATCGAATTTGAAATCCAACAGTCTCTGAGAATCCCAAACTCTGTCTAAGTCTCCTCAATAGCCAGGTCATAAATATTTCAACTCATACGTAAACCCTTACGACTATGAATATGACTCGTACAGTATAAGTGATGGTGGCTCTCCCCAACTGAAATGACAAAGAGGTTGACTTCTCCAATACGACAATCCAATGATTTCCCAATCCAACAACTCATTCCTCGAGGAGCAGGGTATTCCCTTCTAAGTTCAAGTGGCAACCAGCTCAAGAGGAGGGGGTGAAGAGAAGAATGGACGGTAGCCAGTGTAGCTACCTATCCTAGGACGCAAGACCAGTGTAGTCAAGTCATCCAGCTGCAGGCTCACATGATTTGACTTTGAAGCACAAGCTTGCTTATTTGACTTTACAACATATGTATACTCCGGCATGCTTTTTTTATTTTTGTACAGGCCTGTCCACTTTTTTGGAGTTTTTGCTTTTTGCAAATTTTTTGAATACTATATACAGCAGCATTTACATAGGGAGTTTTTCCTCTTGAGCCAGTAGACTATCCCTCTTTTAAATCTTTATCGCAACCCATGATCTCCTATCCTCAAAACTCATCATCACTGGACGGGTTGGGATGCACTTCCCTCCCTAGAGGAGGACAAGTGTTTCCACCTGTGTGCGTCTCATACCGGCAAATCCAACCTCCTCACCACTCCAACTGAGTTGAGCCATGTGAAAGGTGCAAGTGTCCAAGTTAGGTCATTATCAACAAGAGTCGTGTGTGTGCTCCGAAATACTCTACTTAGGCAGTCAAGAATCCAATGAACCAAGTCTGGCGATCCTCAAAGAATTAAGTCAACTAGACCTGAAGTACCTCAATCCCAGTTCCTATAAGGTTCCTGTTAATTAGGTAGATTTAAGGTCCAACCAAGCTCCAATCTTCGGATTTTACTTAGACTCGTTCAATTATCAACCTCAATCCGAAAAATGCGAATGCCATGCAAATGCTATGCAGAAAATATTTTTGTGATGCAATTTTCCAAGATTTTGAACTTTTTGTGGATTTTTGAAAAGATGATGCATATGCATTTTTTAGATTTTTCAAAAAGGTTTTTCAAATATTTTTGGGATTTTAATTTTGCAAATGTTTTTGGGATTTTTGAAAATTAAAGGTTTTGGCTAAAACTAGGTACAAATATTTACACGGGAATGTGTGTTGTATTTACAAGAAATGGATTTTAAGAATTTACAAGGGTAAGTGGTCAATTTTATAAATATGTATAGTGAATTTTGGTGAGATGTATGTATTCCTCAAACTTATTTGACAAACGATTTTTCAAACAATTTTAAAAACTATAATCCAAAATAATTTTGACAAACAGTTTTTACAAACATGTACACACATTTGAAAATCATTTTGCAAAGGTTTTCCAAACAGTATAGATAGATTTTTCAAAATATTCTTGCAACCATTTTTCAAACCATTTGCAAATCATTTTTCAAACATTTTTATTTCACACAAAGAAAATACTTTTACAATCAAAATGCTTTTACAAAGGTTGAAAACATGTAACAGAATGTTTTCCAAATAGTTTTCAAAAGATTTTTCAAAAATATTTTCAAATTATTTTTCAAATATTTTGCAAAAAAAATTTTCACCTGATTTATTAATCGGTAGGTACACAAAGAATTTGAGGAATAATCACATCTTTTTATTAAGGTTTTTAATGAATTGTATAAGTATAATTAGCCATAGTTATTAGTAAAAATACGAAAGTACGAGTTATGACTAAAGTATATACACCGTATATACAACCCCCCTATACTTAGCTTGAGCTATGTCCTCATAGATCAGAGAGAAAAGAGAAGACATAACTTGTACTAAGCATAGAAAAGTCTAAAGAATAAATGGATAATAGACGGATGAACAAACGAATGAGAAGTCGACCGTCCCCCCTATACTTAAGATCAAATAATCCTAAGTATAGCAGACTGTACACAAAGCATGGAGGGTCAAGGATGGGAATGAATAGATCGTACTCAGACTGTCTCCCCCTATACTTAGGGTAAGATATCACTAAGTATAGACAAGAAGAGGAGACAATGGAGAGGATCAAAGAATCAAGAAACTCGGGGTACACATCCCCCTATACTTAGGACAAAGTACGTCCTAAGTATAGAAGACTGTCTACAAGGGGGCGACACCTTTTGATAGATAAAGAGAATAGACAAGGAAAAGAAGAAAAGAAGAAAAGTAGAGGAAAGTGGATATGAACAACACGGGATGCACATCCCCCCTACACTTAGGATAAAGTACATCCTAAGTGTAGCAGTGATGAAAGGGATGACATCATGTCGGTAGAATAAGATAGACGAGACTGAAAAGAAGAAAAGAAGAAAAGTCATTCATAAATGTTTTGCTCTGCTTGGCCTTCCTCTACCATTTTGGAGATATCTGGCTCATCCCTGTAGATTACTTGAATCGAGTCAACGACAACCATGAATGTATCATGTTCAACGTATGTCTTCAGAAGCTGTCCATTGACTACAAATGGTTGTGCATCAGCTGACAGATTGGATATCAATACACTTCCATTGTCACGCACCTGCCTAACCATAAACGGCCCAGTCCATTTACTCTTCAATTTGCCTGGAACGATCTTTAATTTCGCATCAAACAACCACACCTTCTGACCCAGCTCGAAGGACTTGCGGCGGATATGCTTATCATGTCACGTTTTGACCTTCTCCTTGTACATCAGGCTGTTGTCATATGCATAATCTCTGAATTCCAATAATTTGTTCAGATCCAATTTTCTATTCTTCCCTGCTTGCTTAGAGTCCAAATTACAGATGTTGATGGCCCATAAAGATTTGTTAATTAATTCGACGGGCAAATGACATAGCTTGCCATACACCAGGCGGTAGGGAGACATTCTCAAGGGTGACTTGTGCGATGTTCTATAAGCCCAAAGAACGGAATCAAGCAGCTGAGACCAGTTCTTGCGATCTGGATGCACAAGCTTCTGTAGAATTGTCTTGATCTCCATGTTTGACATTCAGCTAAGCCATTGGACTGCGGGTGGTAGGGTGAAGCAACGCGGTGTTCAATACAAAATTCCTGGGTCAGCTTCTTCACCTCTCTATTTATGAAATGACTACCCCCGTCTAATATGAGAATCTTGGGAATCCCGAACCGTGCTATAATGTGATTTCTCAAGAATCGACAGACAGTCCTATTGTCGACGGTTCGGGCGGGAATAGCCTCCACCTAGCGACTTACATAGTCGACAGCAAGCAGAATATATTCATAGCCCTAGATGTTGGGAAATGGGCCCATAAAGTCGATGCCCCATGCGTCGAAGATGTCTGATATCTGAATGTATTTTAGAGGCATCGTGTCTCTCATTCCTATGGTTCCGCCCATCTTCTGACAGTCAGTGCAGCATTTGACGTAATCATCTGCATCTTTGAATAGTGAAGGCCACCAGAGGCCACTCTGAAGAACTTTTGTTACCGTTCGTTTGCCTGAATGATGTCCTCCAGAATCTTGGTCATGACATAAGGCAAGGACACTTGGAACTTCCTCCTGAGGAATGCACCCTCTCCAGATACAACCTGCCCCCTCACGAAATAAATACGGATCTTCCCACTGGTAGAAATGGATTTTAGATAAGAATATATCTATTTTCAACTTCGGCCAATCTTGTGGGATTTTCTTGGTCACCAGATAATTTACAATGTCTGCATTCCAAGGAAGCGAGGTGACTGAAAGAATTGCCTCGTCTGGAAAGGTTTCTGTGATTGGTTGCAGGTTCAGCTCAGGAGATTCCGGTTCAGGAAGCCTTGATAGATGATCGGCCACCACATTCTTTACCCCAGATTTATCTTTAATTTTCAAATTAAATTCCTGGAGGAGAAGGATCCACCGGATAAGATGGGGTTTGGCGTCCTTCTTCTGTTGTAAGTATTGAATGGCGGAATGATCGGTGTAAATGACTACTTTGGATCCAAGGAGGTAGGATCTGAACTTTTTCATGGCAAAGACTACCGCTAGCAGCTCCTTTTCAGTGACAGTGTAGTTTCGCTGGGCTTCATCAAGCGTTCGGCTAGCGTAGTGAATTGCAAATGGTACATTATCTTTCCACTGTCCAAGTACAGCACCAATGGCATAATCTGACGCGTCGGTCATTATCTCGAAAGGTTGAGTCCAAATCAGTGGCTGCAAGACAGGGGCCTGTGTGATGAGTTCTTTCTGCTGATGAAAAGCAAGGAGCACATGATCATCTACAATGAATTCATTCTCCTTGCCGAGCAATTCAGTCAACGGTCTGGCCAATTTGCTGAAATCTTTGATGAATCGTCGGTAAAAACTGACATGGCCTAAGAATGACCTGACTTGTTTAATTGTTGTAGGTGGCTCAAGTTTGGAAATTACCTCCACCTTGGTTGGGTCAACCTCCATGCCACGTATAGAAACAACGTGACCCAGCACAATTCCCTCTGTCACCATGAAGTTGCTCTTCTCCCATGAGAGCACAAGATTTACTTCACAGCACCTCCGCAAAACTTGGTCTAAATAATCTAGACATTGATTGAATGAATCCCCGTAGATCGAAAAATCGTCCATAAAGACCTCGAGAAAGTTGCCCACCATATCGGCAAAAACTGCAAGCATACACCTTTGAAATGTGGCTGGGACGTTGCAGAGCCCAAACGGCATCCGTCTGAAGGCATATGTACCAAAAGGATAGGTGAACGTGGTCTTCTCTTGATCTTCAGGAGCAATAGCAACTTGATTGTATCTAGAGTATCCATCCAAGAAGCATAAATATTCATTCGCGGCCAATCTCTCCAAGATCTGATCGATGAAGTGTAAAGGGAAGTGGTCCTTCTTGGTGGCGAGGTTAAGTCTTTTGTAATCCATGCATACTTGCCACGACGTGGGTGCTCTGGTTGCGATCTCCTATCCTTTGTCATTCTTCACAATGGTGATCCCCGATTTCTTTGGCACAACATGCAGGGGGCTCACACATTTGCTGTCGGAGATGGGATAGATGAATCCCGCATCACACCATTTCTGGGTCTCTTTCATAACAACCTCCCGCAGGTTAGGATTTAATCTTCTCTGAAGTTCTCGAGAGGGCCTGCAATATTCTTCCAGAAAAATGCGATGCGAACACAGTGATGGATTGATCCCATGGAGATCCGAAGTTCGCCAGCCTATTGCCTTGCGGTTGCGTTCAAGAACCTCCATCAAACGAGATTCTTGGTCATCGGTCAGGTGTGCATTAATAATGATCGGGTACATGTTCGGTTCTCCCGCAAGGAAGGCATATTTCATGTTGGAGGGCAAGGGTTTCAACTCTGGCGAGGTCTGAGCTGCTTCAGAAGTGACCTCAACTATTGATGCAGGTGGAGATTCTTTCATCTGTTCAGTGTCCACCATGATCTGTTCTGCCTCTTATCTCAAATCTTGACAGAATGTCTCGATGATGTCCTCTTCATCACAAGATTCTTCAACTATTTGCTCTTGGTTTTGAAGACACATCACCTCCACGGCAGTCTCATGCAGTGCATCGGCAAACACCTCATCCTGATCGATAAGGGGAAATTCGACTGCGGTCTCCAATCCCTCCTCGGGGCAGAGGAGTTCATGGATCTCATTGTCATCCAAGAATAAGTTGGTGTCTTGAATTTCTGCTAGAAAGTCGCAGTCGTCAGAATACTCAATCACCCTCGCACATGATGCAGATGTTCGTTCGACTGGTGTTCCCTCTGGTAGGGTCTCTACTCTGATTGTTTCATTGCCAGCGCCAAAGGTGATTTCTCCCGTCCCATAGTTCACTACTGCGTTTGACGTCTGCAGGAATGGTCTTTCAAGTATGATTGGGGTAAGGAGAAATGGAGAGGGGACGTCCATGTCTAGCACCACAAAATCGACCAGGAACTGCTTTCCCTGAACCGTGACTATCACGTCCTCCGACAGACCCCTAGGCCGCTTGACTGATTTGTCTGCAAACTGCAGGATCATCTTTGTAGGCTTGGGCGGTCCTAGCCTAAATTCTATAAGTAGTGAGGATGGCATCAGGTTGACGGAAGACCCGCTGTCGAGAAGTGTTCGTTCAAATTCTTGGTTGAACATTTGACATCGCACAAGAGGTGCTCTCATATCTGGCTTTTTATCCGGGAGGTTGCTGATTGCATTAACTGTGGCCATTGTAAGGATATGCTTTTCGGGTTTGCCACCTTTATTTCTGGAGTTGTGAGGGTGAGGCTTGCGCTTGGTTGTACATTGATGTGACCGAAAAACCCCGAGCAACTAAGGATGAAGAAATAACAAAGGTCATTGCGACCTCAGTCGCTCAAGAGATCAATCGGTCAATCAAGAAAATTAAGTACAGACCAGCAAAATTAGAATAAAATCAAAGAAAAACGATAGCGGTCATGGCTATTGGATTAGCCTGGTATAGCGACCAGGGTCGGACTCAGGGAGCATGTAATAGCCTTACGGCCTACGAAGTAGTTTAAAGAGAAATAAAATAAAAGAAATGTATTTTTGGTGGATTTTTTTAACTTTTATATTTTTTTGGGTTTTTTATTAATGAAGAAAATAAAGGAAACAAATAAACAAGCCAATTCAACCAATTATTTAATCACCCCAAATCACTCAAAATTCAAATAAAAATGTTTTTATGTTTTTTTATTTTTTATTGTTTTTGGTTAATTTTTGGTAATTTTCTGATTTTTATTGAATTTTACGAAAATCAAACAAGGTAAGAAAACAAGGGTATTGTCCAGTCAGGTGTCAAGGGTCAAATTAAAATGCAAAATGGCCTATCAACACCTGAAGGTAATTGTCATGTATAGAAGGAAACACAAGGAAAATTTAGGCACCAAAATTATTATTTTTGGGTTTTTCAATTAATTATTAGAATTTTTATAGGTTTTTAGGGGTTTTATAATTTTTGTGGGTTTTATATATCCAAAAATGACCAAAATTGGTCAGAAAATCAAACAAGGTAAAACAACTACTTTCTATTTTTTGGAATTTTTAGAAGGGTTTTAATTTTTTTGTGATTTTTAAAGCTAGACAGTAAAGAAAAGGTATGTTTTTGAATTTTTAAAAATAATAAATGCAATAAAAAATGTCTCCAAAATTTATAGAAAATTTTACACCATGGCAGGAGCCATGTATCCTATTTTCATTAAATTTGGAGTTAATTTGCTATTTTATTAAAAATCAAAAACAAGGTACAGTGCACAGGGACCTGTACGCAAATAGTAAGAAGTCCAGGGGGTCCGGTGCAATTTTTCCAAGAAAACACGCGCGAAGCGCGTGACCTGGGCACTCAGGGACCTATTTGCAAGGAAACTAAGGTTTCTGGACTATTTAGTAACAAGTACTAAAAGTCCAGGGACCTCAGTGTAAAATACCCACTAAATAACGCACATGCACATTAAAACCAATCACAGGGGCATATCTGCAAATATCAAAAGTATAAATGCATTCATTAACACCCTAAAACTTAATGTCCATACATGCAATTAACCCAAATAAACACGTGTCGAAGCACGTGATCTACTACACACAGGGGCGTACACGTAAATACCAGATAAGACAGGGTCCACTATGCAATTTACCCAACGCAAATAAAAGTTTAAAACTAATTACAGGACTAAAAACAATCTACTATAAAACTAAGGGCCTAAGGTGAAATTTACCTTTTATTAATACGAGGGCCAGATACGCGCCACGTGGAGATCGGGCGGCTGGGAAAGGGGCGTGCCTCAACCAGGATCCCTCGGTGCTGATCGACGGCTGGGACCTCGCCACGTGGTGGATCGGACGGCTTTGAGGCGCTGTGGCGAAGCCTCACTGAGCCGACGGTCAGGATCGCTCCTCCAAGGATCGAACGGTCGGGGTTGCTCCTGGCGTGGATATCTAAGATACAAACTGGAGCTGGAAGAGGATTGAACGGTCACGGAGGTTCCTCGAAGAACTGGGCTCCGGCGAAGTTCGCCGGACTCGTGCTGGCGCTGGAGGCCTCCTCACGGGCAGCTGAAGATTGGGGAAGAATCGATGTGGGCTCCCGCGTCTAATGGCACCCTCTGATGACCTGACGAAGCTCTGGGGAGCTCAGGCGAGTCCGGCAGAGGTCGAGCTGCTGCTGCTGCGAGTTGGAGCCCTCAGATGGGCTTGAATGGACCTGAAAAGCACAGTAGCAGACTCGCGGGTCGAGGGCAAAGTGCCTCGACCCTGTAAGGGGGGGTGACGGTGATCGACGCAGCAGGGCGTAGGGGCTCCGGCGATGCGACGGTGAAGAAGCCCCAATCCCAGCTCCTGTGCGAGCTGGGTTGGATGGAGGGGTGGAGAAGGTGCGCGGGGAGAAGGCGATCTTGATGGGGTGCTCCGATGATCGAATAGGTGACTCGTGTGGGCGGAATCGAAGCTCGAAGGTGACGGGGAGATTTGGGCGTAATGCGAAATTAAAGAAAAGGAAAGGAAACTACGGCTACCTGGGCGGATGGGTCGACTGGGCTTGAGCTCAAGGAGCTCTGGGTCGTTGCCTCGCAGGTCGTTGAGACCCGAGGCTCGAGCTCTACCTTCAGGCGGAGCACGGTGGCGCGAAGACGCCGGATCTGAGGTCTGGGCACCCTCTCCTCTCTGTGACACGGCCAACGGCGAGCTGTCACCTCGAGGATGGCAATGGAGGTCCTGGGATGGAGGATTGGGGATCCAAACATCTAGGAAAAGGAGGCGGAGCTCGAAATTTATACAGCCAGGGGTCCGGCTAAAATCGATCGGGTAGGGCAGCTCAGAGCGCGGACCTCGAGGCGGGCATGCCAGCGAGGGTGTCGGATCTGGCAAGAACGATTTGGACCCTGGGTTTGGGTGTGAGGTGATCGGGACGAGAAAATGTCGAGAAGTCAGGTCGGGCGTCATGGACCCGTGGGAAGTGGTCCTGGAGGGGGAGTTGACCGGGGGGTCAACGTCCCCGTGGACCAATGGGGAAAGGCCACGTGGAAATGATTTAAATATTCATTTAAAAATAGCAAATGGCCGAATTAAAGAAAACTTAAAACATGAAAAATGTTTATTTTATTTTTTTTCTATTTTTTTGGTGATTTTTAATTAATTTTTTAAAATAAAAATAGGGTATGTACACTATAGTGCTATACATAGGTATTTATACAAAGTTGATTTTTGATTTTAATTAGTTATTTTTATACATTTTTATCCCTATTTTATATTTTATTTATTTATAACATAAAATTAGGAATAAAAGGGTATTTTTATTTTTATTTTATTATTTATATACAAGGTGAAATAAATAGATATATACATCTATCTACATGGTATATGTACAATGTTATTTTTTATTTTTAATTTTGTTCTTTTTATTTTGATTTTTTTGTTTTTATGGTTTTTATTTTATTTATTTACACCATAAAATATAGAATATATAAAAATTTTATGGAAATTAATTAATTTATTTATAAGGTGAAATAAATAGTGATAGATGTGCTATGTACAAGGTGGATATATACAAGTGAGTTATTTTTATTTTCTTTTTAATTTTTCTATTTTTATCTTGATTTTGTATTTATAAATCTATACAAATATACAAGCTCGTTTTATTCTATTTTTAGAGGAAATATATTTTATGTATTTACAGGTATATTTACACACATGAGCTCCCTATCTCTCTCTACTCTGGCTTTTATGCGGTCAGGCCCATGCTGAGCCCTCCCTTGGAATTAGGTCGCTCAATATTTATTCTAAATATCTCTCTCTTTTTATTGTCTCTTTATTCTTTTATTTTTGCACAAAAACATGCTAATTATTAGTTTTTACACAATGCATGCTTTTGGTAATTATTTGTATTTACAAGTATCTACATGCATTTGCAAAGGTTTTTGTAGCTAAAATATAAGAATAAAGAGTGATGAATGAGTATTCATCACCCCCCTATACTTAACTTTGTTATTCCCTTAGCAAACACTTATTTGAAAAAGAAGTGCAAAAGAGAAAGAAAAAGAAAAAGAGGAGAATGCACATGGATCAAGGTTGATTATTAAACTTGCCTTCATTAAATTGAAATATGGAGCTCGATCAGATCTTTAGATTATTAATGTGTCGGAACCTTATTTAGACTTAAGCTTAAAACTCAACAGCCTCTAAGTTCCACCAATCTATGGACAAGACTCCTCAATAAACCAGATCAGAACAAGTCTACATACACAAACTCTAATGACCATGAATCTTTCCATGCAGTGTAAGTGATATGTAGCTCCCCACCTCAGAAGTAACAAAGAAACAACCTCCCCCAACCTGGTAACTCTAATGCCTCGGTCTAGCAACTCTTTCCTCGAGAAGCGGGGTATTCCCTTCTAAGTTCAAGTGCAACCGATTCAAGAAGAGGGGGAAGAAGATGAAGAATGGACCATGGCCAGTGTAGCCATGTATCCTTGGGAGCCCAACTAGTGTACCTAAGTCTCCCGCTGCAAGCTTCATGAGATGTAACATGGATACCATAATATTTTGCTTTATTTGACTATATACACTCCGGTGGGGTTATTAAATTTTCAATCCGATCCACCACTTTTTGGAGTTCTTTTTTTTTTTCATGTGCAACTGTACAACATATCTACATGGTGCAGCATATATACAAGGAGTTTTTCCTCTTGAGCCAGTAGACTATCCCTCTTTTGAAGCTTTATTGCAACCTACGGCTTCTGTCTTTAGCCTTCATCACCACTAGACCAAGTTGAGACGCACTTCCGTTACTAGAAGAAGAAGAGAGGCTCCTCCTAGAAGTACTACCCTCATATGCTATCCCAAGCCAAAGGAAATTGCCTCCTCACCACCTCATCCGTGGAGAGCTATGTGTAAAGTGCTGGTGCAAGTCAAGCCATTGTCTCTAAGAGTCATGGGTGTGTTGTTAAGTGCTCTACTTAGGTTCATCAAGATGACATATGCTCATAGCCTAGTGGACTCAAAGAATTAAGTCCCAATGGACCTGAAAAGCCTTAACCCTAAGCCCTATAAGGTTCCTCTTAGAATTAGGTGGATTAATATCTTAATCAAGCTCCATTTCCCAATTTAATTCCAGGCTAGTTTAAATGTCAACTATGATCCAGGAAAAACTATACAAATATTTACAAAGATGCTATTTACAAATATTTACAATCGTGCAAAATTTTTGCAAAATGTTTTGAAACCATGGATGTATGCATGAATGCAAGTTTTGCAAAAATATTTACAAACATTTACACAAGGTTTTTGCAAACTTTTTGTTTTCAAAACATTTTGGAAAAATTTTGTATTATATACATAATTTTGATATGAAGATATTTACAAATCCTTTGCACAAATCATTTTACAATCATTTGTACAAAAATAATTTGTATACATAAATAAATATGTGCAAGATGAATTTTATATACAAGGGGAAAATTTTAAATTTTATGGGTTTTTAGCCATTTTTATTTATTCACACACTTACACAAAGTACGAGTTATGGCTAAAGTATATATAAAATATATACACATCCCCCTATACTTAGCTCGAACGATGTCCTCAGAGTGATAAAGAGCGATGAAGAAGACATAACTCGTGCTTAGTATAGGGACGTGAAAAGGAATGGCTATATACAGAGATGAATCAAAGAGTAGAATAAATAGAAGATCAAGAGAGTCTCGACTTTTCCCCCTATACTTAGGATCAAGTAATCCTAAGTATAGCGAGATGTACATGAAGGGAAATCCGAGTGAAGGATGTACAGAATCTGCCCCCCTATACTTAGGGTGAAATATCGCTAAGTATAGGCAGCAAAACAGGGGAAGAAAGGATAAAAAGAATACCCGAAGGTCCTACATCCCCCCTATAGTTAGGGTAAAGTACACCCTAAATATAGCATAATCATAAGATGAGAAAAAGGGATGTGGGACTAAAGAATAGAGTGATATAGACAACTGGATCTATACAGGTCGGAAGAACAGTGATAATCAGGCGTGAGATGCAATAGATGTGAGTCGAGAGACCACATCTCACGCAAAATGAATAGGGGCAACATCAACGACCCGCAACTCATGATCTAGAAATGGCTTGAGCCGCTGGCCGTTCACTCGAAAGGTACTTTTAGAAAACAACTCAGATATATCAATGCTCCCGTTGTCGTGTATCTTTCTCACAAGATAAGGTCCCTTCCATTTGCTCTGTAGCTTCCCTGGAAATAGACGAAGCCTAGCATCAAACAGCCATGCTCTCTGTCCAGGCTCAAAATGCTTGTGGCTGATATGAGAATCATGCCACTCTTTCACTCTCTCCTTATACTGTAGGCTGCATGAGAAGGCAGTATACGAAGCTCCTCCAGGGCTGCTAACCCTACCCTCCTCTGCTCTCCTACACTATCTGGATCGAAAAGAATATCTGTGACTGCCCAAAGTGACTTGTGCCTCAACTCAACAGGTAAATGGCACGACTTGCCATAAATGAGGCGAAAGGGAGATGTGCCCAATGGTGTCTTGAAAGACGTCCTATATGCCCACAAGACCGAGTCCAAAAGCTGTGACCAATCCTTTCGGTCAGGGCGGACAACTTTATGCAAAATAGTCTTGATCTCCCTGTTCGACACCTCGGCTAGACCATTCGTCTGTGGATAGTATGGAGTGGCAACTCGATGGTCTATGCTGAACTCGCTAGCAAGTGCCTTCACCTGGTCATTGATGAAATGAGACCCCCATCTGAAATCAATACTCGAGGTACCCCGAACCGCGTGATGATGTGCTTCCTCAAAAATCTGCAAACTGTCCTCACATCAGCGGCTCGGGCGGGGATGGCCTCAACCCAACGACTCACATAGTCTACGGCCAACAGAATGTACTCGAATCCCTGACTCTTAGGGAATGGACCCATGAAATCGATGCCCCATGCGTCAAAAACGTCACAAAAGTGAATGGGCTGCATCGGCATCATATCACGCTATCCACAAGTGCCCATCCTCTGACAGTCAGAACACCTCTTCACGAACTCATCAGAGTCCTTGAAGAGGGTAGGCCACCACAAGCCAGATTGGAGCACTTTCTGTGCCGTTCTCCTCCCAGAATGATGTCCTCCTGCCTCAAGCTTGTGGCAGTAAGTGAGGACGCTATGGTGCTCCTGAGGAATGCACCTACGCCAGACGCTATCCCCTCCTTCGTGGTAAAGGATGGGATCCTCCCAGTGGTAGGACTTGGCCTTCGCAAGGAAGGTCTCAAGCCTCTGCCTGGGCCAATCTTGTGGGACTTTCCCAGCAATGAGAAAGTTCACAATATCGGCATACCACGGGAGTGAGGCGATAGCAAGGATTGCCTCATCTGGGAAGGTCTCACAAATAGGGTCAGGCAGAGGCTTGAGACCTTCCTTGCGAAGGCTAAGTCCTACCACTGGGAGGATCCCATCCTTTACCACGAAGGAGGGGATAGCGTCTGACGTAGGTGCATTCCTCAGGAGGAGCACCATAGCATCCTCACTTACTGTTACAAGCTTGAGGTAGGAGGACATCATTCTGGGAGGAGAACGGCACAGAAAGTGTTCCAATCCGGCTTGTGGTGGCCTACCCTCTTCATGGACTCTGATGAGTTCGTGAAGAGGTGTACTGACTGTCAGAGGATGGGCACTTGTGGACAGCGTGATATGATGCTGATGCAGCCCATTCACTTCTGTGACGTTTTTGACGCATGGGGCATCAATTTCATGGGTCCATTCCCTAAGAGTCAGGGATTCGAGTACATTCTGTTGGCCGTAGACTATGTGAGTCATTGGGTTGAGGCCATCCCCGCCCGAGCCGCTGATGCAAGGACAGTTTGCAGATTTTTGAGGAAGCACATCATCACGCGGTTCGGGGTACCTCGAGTATTGATTTCAGATGGGGGGTCTCATTTCATCAATGACCAGGTGAAGACACTTGCTAGCGAGTTCGGCATAGACCATCGAGTTGCCACTCCATACCATCCACAGACGAATGGTCTAGCTGAGGTGTCGAACAGGGAGATCAAGACTATTTTGCAGAAAGTTGTCCGCCCTGACCGAAAGGATTGGTCACAGCTTTTGGACTCGGTCTTGTGGGCATATAGGACGTCTTTCAAGACACCATTGGGCACATCTCCTTTCGCCTCGTTTATGGCAAGCCGTGCCATTTACCTGTTGAGTTGAGGCACAAGTCACTTTGGGAAGTCACAGATATTCTTTTAGATCCAGATAGTGTAGGAGAGCAGAGGAGGGCAGAGTTAGCAGCCCTGGAGGAGCTTCGTGATACCGCCTTCTCAAACAGCCTACAGTATAAGGAGAGAGTGAAAGAGTGGCATGATTCTCATATCAACTACAAGCATTTTGAGCCTGGACAGAGAGTATGGCTGTTTGATGCTAGGCTTCGTCTATTTCCAGGGAAGCTACAGAGCAAATTGAAGGGACCTTATCTTTTGAGAAAGATACACGACAACGGGAGCATTGATATATCTGAGTTGTTTTCTGAGAGTACCTTTCGAGTGAACGGCCATCAGCTCAAGCCATTTCTAGATCATGAGCCGCGGGTTGTTGATGTTGCCCCTATTCATTTTGCGTGAGATGTGGTCTCTCGACTCACATCTATTGCATCTCACGCCTGATTATCACTGTTCTTCCGACCTGTATAGATCCAGTTGTCTATATCACTCTATTCTTTAGTCCCACATCCCTTTTTCTCATCTTATGATTATGCTATACTTAGGCTGTACTTTACCCTAACTATAGGGGGGATGTAGGACCTTCGGGTATTCTTTTTATCCTTTCTACCCCTGTTTTGCTGCCTATACTTAGGGATATTTCACCCTAAGTATAGGGGGGGCAGATTCTGTACATCCTTCACTCGGATTTCCCTTCATGTACAGCTCGCTATACTTAGGATTACTTGATCCTAAGTATAGGGGGAAAAGCCGAGACTCTCTTGATCTTCTATTTATTCTACTCTTTGATTTATCTCTGTATATAGCCATTCCTTTTCACGTCCCTATACTAAGCACGAGTTATGTCTTCTTCATCGCTCTTGATCACTCTGAGGACATCGTTCGAGCTAAGAATAGGGGGGTGTGTATATATTTCATATATACTTTAGCCATAACTCGTACTTTGTGTAAGTGTGTGAATAAATAACAATGGCTAAAAACCCATAAAATTTAAAATTTTTCCCTTGTATATAAAATTCATCTTGCACATATTTATTTATTTATACAAATTATTTTTGTACAAATGATTGTAAAATGATTTGTGTAAAGGATTTGTAAATATCTTCATATCAAAATTATGTATATAATACAAAATTTTTCCAAAATGTTTTGAAAACAAAAAGTTTGCAAAAACCTTGTGTAAATGTTTGTAAATATTTTTGCAAAACTTGCATTCATGCATACATCCATGGTTTCAAAACATTTTGCAAAAATTTTGCACGATTGTAAATATTTGTAAATAGCATCTTTGTAAATATTTGTATAGTTTTTCCTGGATCATAGTTGACATTTAAACTAGCCTAGAATTAAATTGGGAAATGGAGCTTGATTAAGATCTTAATCCACCTAATTCTAAGAGGAACCTTATAGGGCTTAGGGTTAAGGGTTTTTAGTTCCATTGGGACTTAATTGTTTGAGTCCACTAGGCTATGAGCATATGTCATCTTGATGAGCCTAAGTAGAGCACTTAACAACACACGCATGACTCTTAGAGACAATGGCTTGACTTGCACCAGAACTTTACACATAGCTCTCCACGGATGAGGTGGTGAGGAGGCAATTTTCTTTGGCTTGGGGTAGCATATGAGGGTAGTACTTCTAGGCGGAACCTCTCTTCTTCTTCTAGTGAAGGAAGTGCGTCTCAACTTGGTCTAGTTGTGATGAAGGCTAAGACAGAAGCCGTGGGTTGCAATAAAGCTTAAAAAGAGGGATAGTCTACTGGCTCAAGAGGAAAAACTCCTTGTATATATGCTGCACCATGTAGATATATTGTACAATTGCACATGAAAAAAAAAGAACTCCAAAAAAGTGGTGGGTCGGATTGAAAATTTAATAACCCCACCGGAGCGTATATAGTCAAATAAAGCAAAAGCTTATGGTATCCATGTTACATCTCATGAAGCTTGCAGCGGGAGACTTAGCTACACTGGTTGGGCTCCCAAGGATACATGGCTACACTAGCCATGGTCCATTCTTCATCTTCTTCTCCCTCTTCTTGAGCCGGTTGCACTTGAACTTAGAAGGGAATACCCCGCTTCTCGAGGAAAAAGTTGCTAGATCGAGGCATTAGAGTTACCAGGTTGGGGGAGGTTGTTTCTTTGTTACTTCTGAGGTGGGGAGCTACATATCACTTACACTGCATGGAAAGATTCATGGTCATTAGAGTTTGTGTATGTAGACTTGTTCTGATCTGGTTTATTGAGGAGTCTTGTCCATAGATTGGTGGAACTTAGAGGCTGTTGAGTTTTAAGCTTAAGTCTAAATAAGGTTCCGACACATTAATAATCTAAAGATCTGATCGAGCTCCATATTTCAATTTAATGAAGGCAAGTTTAATAATCAACCTTGATCCATGTGCATTCTCCTCCTTTTCTTTTTCTTTCTCTTTTGCACTTCTTTTTCAAATAAGTGTATGCTAAGGGACTGGCAAAGTTAAGTATAGGGGGGTGATGAATACTCATTCATCACTCTTTATTCTTATATTTTAGCTACAAAAACCTTTGCAAATGCATGTAGATACTTGTAAATACAAATAATTACCAAAAGCATGCATTGTGTAAAAACTAATAGTTAGCATATTTTTGTGCAAAAATAAAAGAATAAAGAGAGAAAAGAAAAAGAGGGAGATAGTTAGAATAAATATTGAGCGACCTAATTCCAAGGGAGGGCTCAGCATGGGCCTGACCGCGTAAAAGCCAGAGTAGAGAGAGATAGGGAGCTCATGTGTGTAAATATACATGTAAATATAATAAATATATTTTCCTAAAAAAATAGAATAAAATGGGCTTGTATATTTGTATAGATTTATAAATACAAAATCAAGATAAAAATAGAAAAATTAAAAAGAAAAAAAAATAACTCACTTGTATATATCCACCTTGTACATAGCACACCTATCCCTATTTATTTCACCTTAAAAATAAATAAATAAATTTCCATAAAATTTGTATATATTCTATATTTTATGGTGTAAATAAATAAAATAAAAACCATAAAAACAAAAAATCAAAATAAAAAGAACAAAATTTAAAATAAAAAATAACATTGTACATATACCATGTAGATAGATGTATATATCTATTTATTTCACCCTTATATATAAATAATAAAATAAAAATAAAAATACCCTATTATTCCTAATTTTATGTTATAAATAAATAAAACATAAAATAGGGATAAAATTGTATAAAAATAACTAATTAAAAATCAAAAATCAACTTTGTATAAATACCTATGTATAGCACTATAGTGTACATACCCTATTTTTATTTTGAAAAATTAATTAAAAATCACCAAAAAATAGAAAAAATAAAATAAACATTTTTCATGTTTTAAGTTTTGTTTAATTCGACTATTTGCTATTTTTAAATGAATATTTAAATCATTTCTACGTGGCCATTCCCCATTGGTCCACGGTGACGTTGACCCCCCGGTCAACTCCCCCTCCAGGACCACTTCCCACGGGTCCATGACGCTCGACCCGATTTCTCGACATTTTCGCGTCATGACCCGATCACCTCACACCCAAACCCAGGTCCAAATCATTCTTGCCAGATCCGACACCCTCGCCGGCATGCCTGCCTCGGGGTCCGCGCTCTGAGCTGCCCTACCCGATCGATTTTAGCCGGACCCCTGGCTGTATAAATTCCGAGCTCCGCCTCCTTTTCCTGGATCTTTGGCTCCCCAATCCCCCATCCCAGGACCTCCATTGCCATCCTCGAGGTGACGGCTCACCGTTGGCCGTGTCGCAGAGAGGAGAGGGTGCCCGGACCTCAGATCCGGTGTCTTCGTGCCGCCGTGCTCCGCCTGAAGGTAGAGCTCGAGCCTCGGGCCTCGACGACCTGCGAGGCGACGACCCAGAGCTCCCTGAGCTCAAGCCCAGTCGACCCATCCGCCCAGGTAGCCATAGTTTCCTTTCCTTTTCTTTAATTTCGCATTACGCCCAAATCTCCCCGTCACCTTCGAGCTTCGATTCCGCCCACACGAGTCACCTATTCGATCATCGGAGCACCCCATCAAGATCGCCTTCTCCCCGCGCACCTTCTCCACCCCACCATCCAACCCAGCTCGCACAGGAGCTGGGATTGGGGCTTCTTCGCCGTCGCCCCGCCGCGGCCCCTCCGCCCCGCCACGCCGATCACCGTCACCTCCGCTTACAGGGTCGAGGCACTTTGCCCTCGACCCGCGAGTCTGCTACTGTGCTTTTCAGGTCCATTCGAGCCCATCTGAGGGCTCCAACTCGCAGCAGCAGCAGCAGCTCGACCTCCGCTGGACTCGCCTGAGCTCCCCAAAGCTTCGTCGAGACATCGGAGGGTGCCATTAGATGCGGGAGCCCACAACGATTCTTCCCCGATCTTCAGCTGCCCGCGAGGAGGCCTCCAGCGCCAGCACGAGTCCGGCGAACTTCGCCGGAGCCCAGTTCTTCGAGGAACCTCCGTGACCGTTCGATCCTCTTCCAGCTCCAGTTTGCATCTTAGCCATCCACGCGAGGAGCAACCCCGACCGTTCGATCCTTGGAGGAGCTATCCTGACCGTCGGCTCAGCGAGGCTTCGCCACAGCGCCTCAAAGCCGTCCGATCCACCACGTGGCGAGGTCCCAGCCGTCGATCAGCACCGAGGGATCTTGGTTGAGGCGCGCACCTTTCCCAGCCGCCCGATCTCCACGTGACGCGCATCCGGCCCTCGAATTAATAAAGGGTAAATTTCACCTTAGGCCCTTAGTTTTATAGTAGTTTGTTTTTAGTCCTGTAATTAGTTCTAAACTTTTATTTGCGTTGAGTAAATTGCATAGTGGACCCTGTCTTATCTGTTATTTACGTGTATGCCCATGTGTGCAGTGGATCACGTGCTTCGACACGTGTTTATTTAGGTTAATTGCATGTATGGACCTTAAGTTAATGTGCATGTGCGTTATTTAGTGGGTATTTTACACTGAGGTCCCTAGACTTTTAGTACTTGTTACTAAATAGTCCAGAAACGTTAGTTTCCTTGTAAATAGGTCCCTGAGTGCCCAGGTCACGCGCTTCGTGCGTGTTTTCTTGGAAAAATTGCACTGGACCCCCTGGACTTCTTACTATTTGCGTACAGGTCCCTGTGCACTGTACCTTGGTTTTGATTTTTAATAAAATAGCAAATTAACTCCAAATTTAATGAAAATTGGACACATGGTTGATCAGACGGCTTTGAGGTGCTGTGGCGAAGCCTCGTTGAGCCGACGGTCAGGATCGCTCCTCCAAGGATTAAACGGTCGGGGCAGCTCCTGGCGTGGATGGCTAAGATGCAAACTGGAGATGGAAGAGGATCGAACGGTCACGGAGATTCCTCGAAGAACTGGGCTCCGGCGAAGTTCGCTGGACTCGTGCTGGCGCTGGAGGCCTGCTCGAGGGTAGCTGAAGATCGGGGAAGAATCGTTGTGGGCTTTCGCGTCTAATGGCACCCTCCGATGACTCGAAGAAGCTCTGGGGAGCTCAGGTGTAACGTCTCGGGCTTAGGTCCCCGGTCCGTTATCGAGGAAAACTGGCCCTGACAACTTGTTGGGTTTGGGTCCAAATGGACCCGTTGACAACCACCCAAAATGCTTAAGCCCAAGTTATCAAGTAGTAATCCCCACCACTTATATACCACACCCACACTTTGTGAGTTTTCCATGTGGTACTATGTTTGGGGTTAGGGTATTACAACCTCCCCCACTTATATTCGCAACGTCCTCGTTGCGACATGGCCCATTACTTATTCCCAGTGATAGTGGCGGCTGCACGCTTCGGGTAGCCATTTCCTCCAACCTCTTTGTAGGGGCGGCTCCACCTCTCGGGTAGCCCTTTACACTATTAGAGGGAATATGCTCTGATACCATTTGTAACGTCCCGGGCTTAGGTCCCCGGTCCGTTATTGAGGAAAACTGGCCCTGACAACTTGTTGGGTTCGGGCCCAAATGGACCCGTTGACAACCACCCAAAATGCTTAAGCCCAAGTTGTCAAGTAGTAATCCCCACCACTTATATACCACACCCACACTTTGTGAGTTTTCCATGTGGTACTATGTTTGGGGTTAGGGTGTTACAACCTCCCCACTTATATTCGCAACGTCCTCGTAACGACATGGCCCATCACTTATTCCCAGTGATAGTGGCAGTTGCATGCTCCGGGTAGCCATTTCCTCCAACCTCTTTGTAGGGGCGGCTCCACCTCTCGGGTAGCCCTTTCCACTATCAGAGAGAATTTGGCTCTGATACTATTTGTAACGTCCCGGACTTAGGTCCCCAGTCCGTTATCAAGAAAAACTGGCCCTGACAACTTATTAGGTTCGGACCCAATTGGATCCGTTGATAACCACCCAAAATGCTTAAGCCCAAGTTATCAAGTAGTAATCCCCACCACTTATATACCACACCCACACTTCGTGAGTTTTCCATGTGGTACTATGTTTGGGGTTAGGGTATTACAACCCGAATGGTGGCCTACTGGTAAGGCGGATGATATTTAAAAAGGAAGTCTCTGGTTCGAGCCCAGGTAAAGCACTTTTGTAACACACTAACCCCAAACATAGTACCACATGGAAAACTCACAAAGTGTGGGTGTGGTATATAAGTGGTGGGGATTACTACTTGACAACTTGGGCTTAAGCATTTTGGGTGGTTGTCAACGGGTCCATTTGGGCCCGATCCCAAGAGGTTGTTAGGGCCAGTAATGCTCCGTTAACGTACCGGGGACCTAAGCCCGGGACGTTACAAATGGTATCAGAGCCAAATTCTCTCTGATAGTGGAAAGGGCTACCCGAGAGGTGGAGCCGCCCCTACAAGAGGTTGGAGGAAATGGCTACCCGGAGCGTGCAGCCGCCACTGTCACTGGGAAGAAGTGATATGCCATGTCGCGACGAGGACGTTGCGAATATAAGTGGGGGAGATTGTAAAACCCCATAAAAAAGTCCCATACCGTGGAAACTGGGAGTTTCCGGGTGGGATAAATAGTGACGAGATTACTACTTGATAACCCGGCTTAAGCATTTTGGGGGTGGTTAATCGGGTCCGTATGGGCCCGATCCCAAGAGGTTGTTAGGGCCAGTAATGCTCCGTTAACGTACCGGGGACCTAAGCCCGGGACGTTACATCAGGCGAGTCCGGCGGAGGTCGAGCTGCTGCTGCTGCGAGTTGGAGCCCTCAGATGGGCTCGAATGGACCTGAAAAGCACAGTAGCAGACTCGCGGGTCGAGGGCAAAGTGCCTCGACCCTGTAAGCGGGGGTGATGGTGATCGACGCGGCGGGGCGTAGGGGCTCCGGCGATGCGACGAAGAAGAAGCCCCAATCCCAGCTCCTGTACGAGCTGGGTTGGATGGAGGGGTGGAGAAGGTGCGCGGGGAGAAGGCGATCCTGATGGGGTGCTCCGATGATCGAATAGGTGACTCGTGTGGGCGGAATCAAAGCTCGAAGGTGACGGGGAGATTTGGGCGTAATGCGAAATTAAAGAAAAGGAAAGGAAACTACGGCTACCTGGGCGGATGGGTCGACTGGGCTTGAGCTCAGGGAGCTCTGGGTCGTCGCCTCGCGGGTCGTCGAGGCCCGAGGCTCGAGCTCTACCTTCAGGCGGAGCATGGCGGCGCGAAGATGTCGGATCTGAGGTCTGGGCACCCTCTCCTCTCTGCGACACGGCCAACGGCGAGCCGTCACCTCGAGGATGGCAATGGAGGTCCTGGGATGGAGGATTGGGGAGCCAAAGATCCAGGAAAAGGAGACGGAGCTCGAAATTTATACAGCCAGAGGTCCGGCTAAAATCGATCGGGTAGGGCAGCTCAGAGCGCGGACCCCGAGGCGGGCATGCCGGCGAGGGTGTCGGATCTGGCAAGAACGATTTGGACCCTGGGTTTGGGTGTGAGGTGATCGGGTCATGACGCGAAAATGTCGAGAAGTCGGGTCGGGCATCATGGACCCGTGGGAAGTGGTCCTGGAAGGGGAGTTGACCGGGGGGGTCAACGTCCCCGTGGACCAATGGGGAAAGGCCACGTGGAAATGATTTAAATATTCATTTAAAAATAGCAAATGGTCGAATTAAAGAAAACTTAAAACATGAAAAATGTTTTTTTTATTTTTTTTCTATTTTTTTGGTGATTTTTAATTAATTTTTCAAAATAAAAATAGGGTATGTACACTATAGTGCTATACATAGGTATTTATACAAAGTTGATTTTTGATTTTTGATTTTTAGTTAGTTATTTTTATACATTTTTATCCCTATTTTATATTTTATTTATTTATAACATAAAATTAGGAATAAAAGGGTATTTTTATTTTAATTTTATTATTTATATACAAGGGTGAAATAAATAGATATATACATCTATCTACATGGTATATGTACAATGTTATTTTTTATTTTTAATTTTGTTCTTTTTATTTTGATTTTTTGTTTTTATGGTTTTTATTTTATTTATTTACACCATAAAATATAGAATATATACAAATTTTATGGAAATTTATTTATTTATTTTTAAGGTGAAATAAATATGGATAGGTTTGCTATGTACAAGGTGGATATATACAAGTGAGTTATTTTTATTTTCTTTTTAATTTTTTTATTTTTATCTTGATTTTGTATTTATAAATCTATACAAATATACAAGCCCATTTTATTCTATTTTTAGAGGAAAATATATTTATTGTATTTACAGGTATATTTATACACATGAGCTCCCTATCTCTCTCTACTCCAGCTTTTATGCAGTCAGGCCCATGCTGAGCCCTCCCTTGGAATTAGGTCGTTCAATATTTATTCTAAATATCTCCCTCTTTTTCTTTTGTCTCTTTATTCTTTTATTTTTGCACAAAAGCATGCTAATTATTAGTTTTTACACTTTGGTAATTATTTGTATTTACAAGTATCTACATGCATTTGCAAAGGTTTTTGTAGCTAAAATATAAGAATAAAGAGTGATGAATGAGTATTCATCATACATGCATCTTTCAATCCTTTCTTTACAGCTGGCATGTACTCAAGAGCCTTCATCAATGGCATGTTCAACACTAAATTCTGGATAATTTCTATGATAGCAGAATCAGACAAAGCATTTTTCAAAATTTTCATTTTTTGTGTTTTTTCATTGCTTCTGGAAAAGGAATATCTACAAACTCTTCACTGATGTCATTCAAAATATTGTCTATATTGTTGTGTACAGGTAGATGGCAAAAAGGAATAGAACCATCTACAATGTGTGGACCAAAAATGGCGGGCTCGGCTTCAGGTGTCGGTGTTGGACTCGCTGCAGGTGCAATGCTCCTCCCATCAAGAACTGGCTCTGAGGCAGGTGCAGACGTCTCCAATGTGAGCCTATCTCCACCGAGGTTGCTGCTATCTTTTTGTGTTTTGTTGTTTCCTTCATTTTTTTGTGATTTTTTGAATGATGGTGCTGCTCCCAAAATGCTTCGTGGCCCTGGTGTCGGCTAGACTGATGATTCCCCGTCAGATGCAAGATGCTTTCCCTTCACCGTCGCTGATGGCTGGAGTGTCCTACCGCTCTTAAGAGTAACAACATTAGATAAAAAACAATTTAATTCACCTGTATCGGGTTGGACACTGTCGGCTACCTGCTCCTTGCATCGGAAATTATTAGGATTGGCCTCGACCTGGGCTGGTATGACAGTTTTGGCAGCCGTCAGGTCGTCGATCTTCTGGGTCATCTCAGCAATATTTTTTACCAGCTGTTCAAGGCAAGCGAGGGCAGGGTTCACTGGTGCCACATTGAATGCATCGCCCCCTTGGGACCCCTGACTTGGATAATTCGAAGGGGAGTGTTGCTGATATCCTTGCGAAAATTGATGGGGAGGAACACGAGAGGGATTTGTGAATACTGTTGAGAGGGATTTGCCTGATGATATGCTGCAGCCGGTTGCTGTGGAGGATGGCGGTAGCCAGGTTGCTGCTGCTGGTAACCATGCCTCCAAGTGTTCCCATATTGTTGCTGCTGCGGGTTTTGAGGCTGGAAGTTCCTACTCCCCTGTTGTTGCTGGTATGATGTCCGATTTGCCATGTTCTGACCCTGGAAGTGTCCCTGAGGACGGGTCAACTGCTGTTCAGGTTCCCACACACAATTAATCTCTTGAATTTGTGGTGGGGCAGGAGGACACTGCTCAGGATAAACAGGAAGCAGCTCTGGTTGATAGACAACCATCTGGTTATGTGCATGTGGGGGCTGTTCCGGTGCTTGCACGTAGTATACATGCTGAACTGGAGGGGGTTACGGAGGACTCGGCTGAGGAGGTTGCATACGTGACAGTTCCTTCAGCTCAGTAGAGTTCTCAGTAGCAGATACAACGTTGCAGGCGTTGGCGTTCATGGCTCGAACTAACTGCTCCAGTTGTTGAGCAATCAAATCAAGCTTCTCCAGTCCCTGGGTTCTCTTCTCAATGAGAGATAATTTTTCGAGGTCTTGGGACCTCTTCTCGATGATGTCGTCCTTAGACAAGTGGCTCCCGATAATGCTGAGGTTGGAGCTCTCATCCTTGTCTTCGTGTGGCTAGCCATATTCACGGACTTGTTAATGGCTGTAGGCATCTTCATGTATGCGCGTGATGAGTACTGAGCGGCCTCTCCCTCGGCCATCTCCTCAAAAATATTCCAGACAACATCCTCATATTTGTTGAAATGTGAACCTCCACAAGCGGCATCAATGAGTCGCTGACTCTCTAGTGTCAGACCACCAAAGAAATGTTGTACAAGACTAGTCTTGGGAATCTCGTGGTGGGGACACCGTTCTTGTAGTTCCTTGAATCTCTCCCAAGCTTCATGGATTGTCTCACTGGGCTGCTGATAGAAGCTTGAGATGCAGGCAAGCATCTGGTTCAGACGACCCAGAGGATAGAATTTGTGAAGAAAGGCAGATTCCAGCTCCTCCCAAGTCGTGACTACCTTTCCCAAGTGATCGACCCAATACAAGGCCTTATCTTGACGGCTGAAGGGAAAAGCGGTCATCTTGACTACCCCCACAGGGATACCGGGGTAGTGAGCGGTGGCGCAGATGTGGCCAAACTTCTTGAGGAAGATATATGGTTCTTCAGTGGGATTCCCATGGAATGTGGGAAGCTGAGATAGAAATTGCGGCTTCAGCTCGAAGTGGGCATGAATCCGTGGAACTTGAATCCACTCAGTGATACGACCCTGTTGGAAATGCGAGCCCACGGCGAGCCATTATGCAATAAATGTTATTGCAAATATCATTCCCTGATCTGAAATGAAGAATGAATAATTTGTATAATAGGTCCCTTAGTACAATTAGGGTTATGTACCATGGCCATCTTGATGATCATACAGCTGTTGATTCAACTATTGAATCATAGAGGCTGGTGCTTGGATGAATATCTAAAGAGTTAGATTGAGGACTCATCAAGCACCGTCAAATGATTATTAAGAGATGATCTCCAGCCTGAGTAGGAGATGGCAATCCTATCTCTGAAGGCTGATATCTGACCGACCTCTTGATGCAGGTCCTCTGCATAGGAATAGAGATTCGGAGGTGTCAGATTAGTTAGGTCAAAGAGTTGACTTAATGAGATCGAGATAACCAAAGTCCTATATCATATGCTGTCATGATATAGGCACGCATCCTCTGACCGGAGACAGATGTGTTGCTATATGTCCAAGTATGTACATTTGGCAGACCAATAGGTTGATGACCTAATCAAGGTCTATACACCGGCGCGCTGGTGTGCATATAAGGGCATATGAGTAATACGATCTCTCAAAGGGATCATACAGGTTCAATTACTGAACCGGAAGACATGAGCTCACTCATGAGATATTGGGATGAATCAAATTCCATGCGCATGGTCGTCTCGCTTTGGAAGCTTGACTGAATTTGTAGGTTTGATATATACTTTTAGTATATGATCAAGACCTAGGTATGATATACACTTTTGGAAAGTGTATGATCGATACCAACTCCCAATGATCGAATGAGAAACTTACTGATAAAACCATGAAGTAAACAGTATAAAGTTGATCCGATACTTCGGGTTTAGTCTGAGTCTTCCAGTATGCAGGATGTACAGGTATTGGGAATACCTGAGGGTGATTTGATCATAAACGATTGTATAACCATGATGCTTCCATTCCTAGGGAGTGATGAAACGGGTCTGGATTTTGGTGACTCCTCTCGGTAGAGAAGTAATCTGATCTTAGTACAAGTGTTGGACATTGATCTGAATGTGATTCAGATACAATGAGAAGATTAGATTTACGATCTTGATTTAATCAAGCATCTATGGGAGGCCCGCGATCTGGATTTGAGATATGATCTCAATATCCATGTCACTATACGTGGAACAATACAATCGCCCTGTCCTTATCTCCAAGTATCTGCGGAGAGATTGCATTATTCTTGAAGGGTTCAAGAATAATTCCATAAGATCTAAGCAATGAAGAAATAATGATTAAATGTGATTTAATCATCTTGATGTGTGAAGAAATTATCCAATTTAATTAAATGTGATTTAATTAATGTGGATAAGAATAATGTGGATAGAAATATCCAATTATTCATAATATATTATAAATGTGATTTATAATGTATTAAAGAGAGCTAATTATAATTTATATGTGTTGATTAATTATTATGCGTATCGGATACACATTGTGTAATTAATTAACAATGTAAATTATATGTTGTTTTGGGTTGTGAATATGATTCACAATTCTTCAATGGCAAGATTGCAATATTCTCAAATATAATTGTGAATTATTTTTGAAGAATAAAATCCAACAAATTTGTTGCAAATAAATAAGAGAGAAAAATCAAGGAGATATGCAATCTCATGGGAATCCATGAGATTGCCTCCATGGACTCCCATAGTGGGCGGCACACCATTCCTATATGGAATGGGTGGCCGTCCAACATAGAAGGTGCATGGAGATGAAATCTCCATGCACATTCTCTCCTTATTTGTTGGGTTGATTTAGGACTAAATTATATTTGATTTTTTCAAATATATTTTAACCTAAATTTGTTGCTTTTGACAACAACAATCTTGGCCATTGGATTGACACAAATCAATCTCATCCATTGATTTTATGTGTCCCATGGATTGAGATCCATGGATCCCAAAACCCTATAAATAGAGAGGCATTCTATGCTCTCTAATAACTTGCAATATTGGAGCTCTCTCTCTCCCTCATTTCTTCATACACGCCAGCCCTCTCTCCCTCTCTTGTTGGTGGCCGTCCACCATACCCTAGAGAAGGGAATCGTCGTCGCCATCGCCACCGCGCTGCCGCTTCGACGTTCTTCGGTTTCTCCGTCTTCTTGGTGTGCTATGCCCACGAAGGAGACGTTTGATCTCGTGCGACGAGATCAGGAGCAACCACGCTTGGATCATCTTCTTGGATTGCGAGGACAACGCGGTTCATCCCCGGGCTCGCAAGCGGTCTCGCCGACGATCGGACTTGAGACAGGAGGTCTCTTTCTTTAGAGACTCGATCAACCACGCTTCAAGAGGTATTGCATTATACTTGTTGTGGTTATAGATGAAACGATCTGAGAATGGTTCTCGGATCATGTGGTTTCATCGAATAAAATTTTTTAAATTCCGCTGCACCGAACAACTAGTGCGACTAGTCGTTCTTCGTCGTATTCGATACGACGATCACGCTTCAGTGATGCACTTGAGGATAATTTCCACATCCTTCAAATGGTATCAGAGCCTTAGGTCGACGGTTTCGAATATGATTCGAAAAACCGAGGACGACTTGGGTTCGTTTAGGTTGCGAAAGTTTTCATCGCATTTGATTTCGCAGATCTGTTTAGTTAATAAATTCGGCACTGTTTAAATTGTTTAAACACGAATTTAATACTTGGATTTTGTTCCCCATTAAATAAGGAAACCATAGGATCTGAGTTTACGTAAATCGGATTTCGTATGCTCTAGATATGGTTGTTTTAATGAACATGTATGCACTGTTGCCGGAACTGTAGATCTGAACGTGATTAAAATGTTAATTACTGTTTAGACTTGCCTCGAAATGCGTGTAACATCACTTGGGTTCTGTCCTAAATCAAATTAGCAATCTATGAAAATTGATTTTGTCTAATTTGGATTTAATATGATTGAGAAATGCTAATTTTAGTAAGAAGGGGTCACTGCTGAAATTACAGTCCTAATCTAGAACCAAGTGATTGTCAATTAGTGAAATTAATTGTTAATTTCGTGAAATAATCATGAAAAATATTTGTGAAATATTTGAAGATGATTATTTATATAATTGACTTGGCCTCAACCAATTAATTGATTAGATTTGATCTAAATCTTAATTGGATACACATTCATCAAACTTAATGTTTGATTGGTGATTGTCATTTAATCATTTAGTGAAATTAAATTGTTTAATTTCCTAGAATAATTGTGCATAAATATTTGTGAAATATTTGATGATAATTATTCCCTTAAATGACATTGCCTTAACCAATAATTGATTAAGATGTGATCTAAATCATAATTGGAAACCACAATCTTTCAAACTTGATGCTTGAATAGGATTTGGGAATTTGTCTAGCAAATTTCCTTATAATCAAAAATGTTTTGATTATTACTATATGGTACAATTTCGGTTGAAGAACCGATGATCATCTCAAGTACAAATTAATCAATTTGGCATTATCCTTTCCCGAGGCGGATATGGTGCCTAGTCGGAGAGCATTGGGGTTGCGGGTTGCAACGTATGTGGTCCGTCCCACTCTCGTCGGTACTGGCCATGACAGCGGGTAGGGCCGGGATAATGTCCGAGGGATTAAGATGTATTTTTCTAATTATTAAAATTCGAATTAATACGTATTTTGAGATATTACCATATATGTATTCAAGTAAAATAATCAAGTTTGATTGATTGAATTGGATTGATAATTAATTTAATATGATTAAGTTGATTATGTCCAATTGAAATACTCTAATATGATTATTGTTAATAATTCCCTTGGAAGAATTAATTATGTGAATGTGATTCACGATAATTAATTAAAATTTGAATATGAGGTGGAGGATCACATAAGTGACATCCATGGTCTCCCGTCAAGGCGGAGGGTTCCGTTGCCAGGGATTGCATGTGGGAGACGCCTGTCCGAAGTGACAGCTCCTGTATGCAAGCGCATCTGGATCGGGCTCGTCGCTTCTCGAAAGAGTAAGGACGTATGCGTAGTGACCCCAATATCGGGTCCCCATATTATTGGGGCGATATTGGATTGCGCATAGCGAGTTGTATTCATGTTGACAGTTGGTTCAATTAATGACGGGTCAACATCGCCTTAGGGGTGGTGGGCCCGGGTATTAAAGACCGAATTGGGAGATGCAAGTTGGACTTGCAAGGCGGAATATGTTCCCGCTTCTTTTTATCCGAGTTGTAGGTTCTCATATTATTGGGATGCAACAAAGATAAGGAAGGAGATCCCAGATCTTGCTTGAGATATAATGGTAAGTATATCTCTTACATTGAAAGTGATTGAGGGAATGAACTTTCAATGTTGACATGGCAAGACAACTTTGATATAAAAATTCCTAAATCAAAGTAAAATATGTATATATAAATACATACATCTATGCAAATTTCTTATTTCAGATAATCCTTCATTAAAACCCACTCAATGATATACTCAATAATAACCAGTGAAATATCTTGGATTAGACTCATGATCCAGACATTGTACTTGCAATTGGACACATAATGTATGTGGTTGCAATGTGCAAGTTTCCTCATAATATTGAGGAATGACAATTAAATAGATAATAGGACTACAACCCTAGGGTTTGTATGTCTCTATAGTCTTGGTATCATCAAATGTACTTTGGAAGTGACATATTGATGATGATCATAATTGTCATATAATCCTTATAAAATCAATGAAGATTTTCTGGCATACATATGTGCTCTTGACATTTAATCATGGATGACATGGTTCTCTGCATCATGTAGAATGGTAGCTCTATAAAGAGATGATGTATTCAAATTGTTTGAGTACCTACCTGAACCTATGTTTTAAGAGTTTAGACGGATATAGATGATGAATGTCATTATTCTACTATCTATACTCTAGTCATTCATGAAGCTTCATAATATTCATATTATATGAATTTAATGAAGCATGTATAAATGTTGAAAAACTCTTACTTTGAATTCTTTTGAATTTAAAATAAGAGATCCTCTGTCTTGATCAATGGTTGCTTATAGATAAAGGGAGCGCAATGGAAGCATGGGTTGGACCCAAGAAAGAAGGAAAGTCAAAGAGTTAACTGGACTTTTGTGACTTCCATATGACATCCAAAGAGTTGGATGAATGCCAATACTGCAATAAATTGATGTGTTGATAGTATGACTATCAAGTCTGTCTAGAATCCTTAGAAAAGGACTCGGATGGAGCATCAGAATAATCTACATAAATCATTGATATTGACTTAATTATTGAATAAGATAAAGTCAAATAATTGTATCTCAATCTTCTGATGGCATTTGCAATAGGTTGCATATGTTTTAGAAGACCAGAAAATTTGATCTTAAGGTTTATAGTTATCCACATGGACATTGATGTAATTATTGCAACAATCTCTGTTGGATTAATAGACTTGTTAATTTCAGTGGGAGAGCCCTTAGTCTTAGAGAATGTCTCTATGATCTAGACATTAGAATACACTCATTGTTTGTTTCTAAATGTTGGAAATAAACATGAATTCTGAGATAGAAATATCATAAAGAGTTATGATGGATATATTTCAGATAGTAATCTAATAATCTAGTGGACTCCACTAAATTAGAAAATTAATGAATGGTTCATTAACATTTCTAAATACTGAAATTAAACCTTAAGATCAATAGGAGGATGAAGATCATTTGACAATGATCTAGCATCAAGCCTTGGACATTTGTCTATTGATTTGATCAATAGACTAGTAAGAGATGAAACTTTAGAATGTCTAAAATTTCAAAACTTACATACTTATGAATATTGTATTCAAAAAGGAAAAGTGTCCAATACACCCTTCTTTGGGAATGGTGTAAGATGTCAAGGTATTCAGGATCTCATACATATTGATGTATGCGGATCATCTATATCATAGTAAACATTACGGATATGTGATATCTGTTGATGATTATGTATGATATGAGATTTCTTCTCTTCACCTAAGAAACCTTTGAAATGTTCAAAGATTTCATTAATTTTGGTTTAGAACCAAAGTTTGAAGGAAGATAAAATGAATTTGATCTAATCTAGGTAGCAAGTACCTACTAGAAAAATTCGAAGAATACCTTATGGAGATATGAATATCATTTCTATCTCAATCCTCCTAACACACCTTAACTCAAAAGAGTTATAGGTAGATACAATTGGATCATGTGTTACATGATCTTATCAATGTTGAATTTTTAGCATAATTATCCCTTAGTTTCCAGGTATATATGTGTAGTAGAGACTACAATGTATATCCTTAATAAGGTTCCATGTATGTTGGAATCTAGCACTTGAGAGTGTTGCTTCATTAGGAAAATAAAGGATGGTATTGGATACCTACTTTATGACCTTGAGATTCTTAAAATATCTCATCTCCGAGAATGTGATTCTTAGAGGTTGAGACTCTTGAGAATCAAGATGAAAATGAAGTGTAGGAACTCATTTATAATGAGACTCCTGAAATTGGAAACTAAAAGGACAATTAAAGATGAAACACTAATACCTCTTCAAATGAGTTTGATGAAGGATTCCATGTGTTAGAGAAATCTGACAATGATCGAACTTCATGTAATGAAGCTTCTGACGATCATAGCATGGATAGATGGATAGCAATAAAAGTCTAATGTAGACTTCATATACAAGTGTTGTATATGGACCCTCGAGGATCCACCTATATGGGTAAGACCTGTAAAGGTGTAAATGGATCTTCAAGAGACATGGAACCTGATGAGAAGGTAGAGATCTTCAAAGCACGGTTCGTAGCCATAAGCTACACACTGGAAGAGAAGACATTGCTTGCAATGAGACTTGCTCTTCGGTGACCATGCTTAAAACCATCAGAATATTGCTAACCTTAGCTACATAACTTGACTATTGCATCTTCAAGATGTAAGTCAATATTGCATTCCTCTACGAATGCCTCTTTGAGGATATTCATATGAAATAGCCCCAGGGCTTCATGGTTGAGGAAAGCAAGGTGTGCAAGCTAAGGAATCCATCTATGGACTCAAATAAGCTTCTTGAAGTTGGATCATAAGATTTGATGAAATTATAAATGTTATGATTTCAGATAGAATCTTGATGAACCATATGAAGCTTAGTGGGAGTGCTTTTGTGTTCATCGTGCAAAATGTAGATGATATCCTAATCATTTAAAAATGATATAAGGATAATAATTAGTGTTTTATAATCTGGTTGTTCCATAACTTGAAATATGATTTCAAAGATGCCTCTCAGATCTTAGTTCTGAAGTTGTTTAGAAGCAAAGAGAAGAGGATAATGGGACTGTCACATTTATAGTACATCTTGGACATATTCCATTTTATGGAAAATTCCAGTAATGGCTTCCATCCCTTAAGATATGGTACTGACCTATCTAAAGGGATAGCACCTCAAAGAGTTGAGGAAGTGAATGCTAGAACTACTTACCCTTGGGCATTAGTTCTGAGAAGCTGGATGCGTGCTAGATGTGTACAAAAGCCAGATGGCTGCCATGCAGTGGGAGTAGTAAACTGTTACTAATCCTACTATGGAAATAAAACACTTGGTTGCAGTAATAACAAAATCTTCATAGATGACAAGATTTTTGAGATAGTGATCTCGATGTCTTATCTTCAAAAACTTAAGACTTTATAGATAGAGATCTAAAAGGTCTTAATTGTGGATACCTTAAGAGATAGTGATCTCCAGGAATAAAGGGTATTCTGATAAGGATTATGGAAATACTGGTTATGATAATTGTTAAGCTGTAGTGTCAAGGACACTATAACTAACAAGATTGAGTATTAGTTGCATAAGATGCAACATTCGCATTGGATGCGAGCACTGTTACTGGGGATATGCAAGTGCCGTAAAAGGACTTGGCGTAGTCTCGCGGGAACAGGGTGACTGATCAGCTTACCTAGCTATTTTCTAAATAGCCTATGATTGTCACATGAGTGTGAGTTTAAATGATTAGCCCATTAATGGCTCTTTGGGCTAGTGGGAGATTGTTGGAAATGCGAGCCCACGGCGAGCCATTATGCAATAAATGTTATTGCAAATATCATTCCCTGATCTGAAATGAAGAATGAATAATTTGTATAATAGGTCCCTTAGAACAATTAGGGTTATGTACCATGGCCATCTTGATGATCATACAGCTGTTGATTCAACTATTGAATCATAGAGGCTGGTGCTTGGATGAATATCTAAAGAGTTAGATTGAGGACTCATCAAGCACCGTCAAATGATTATTAAGAGATGATCTCCAGCCTGAGTAGGAGATGGCAATCCTATCTCTGAAGGCTGATATCTGACCGACCTCTTGATGCAGGTCCTCTGCATAGGAATAGAGATTCGGAGGTGTCAGATTAGTTAGGTCAAAGAGTTGACTTAATGAGATCGAGATAACCAAAGTCCTATATCATATGCTGTCATGATATAGGCACGCATCCTCTGACCGGAGACAGATGTGTTGCTATATGTCCAAGTATGTACATTTGGCAGACCAATAGGTTGATGACCTAATCAAGGTCTATACACCGGCGCGCTGGTGTGCATATAAGGGCATATGAGTAATACGATCTCTCAAAGGGATCATACAGGTTCAATTACTGAACCGGAAGACATGAGCTCACTCATGAGATATTGGGATGAATCAAATTCCATGCGCATGGTCGTCTCGCTTTGGAAGCTTGACTGAATTTGTAGGTTTGATATATACTTTTAGTATATGATCAAGACCTAGGTATGATATACACTTTTGGAAAGTGTATGATCGATACCAACTCCCAATGATCGAATGAGAAACTTACTGATAAAACCATGAAGTAGACAGTATAAAGTTGATCCGATACTTCGGGTTTAGTCTGAGTCTTCCAGTATGCAGGATGTACAGGTATTGGGAATACCTGAGGGTGATTTGATCATAAACGATTGTATAACCATGATGCTTCCATTCCTAGGGAGTGATGAAACGGGTCTGGATTTTAGTGACTCCTCTCGGTAGAGAAGTAATCTGATCTTCGTCCAAGTGTTGGACATTGATCTGAATGTGATTCAGATACAATGAGAAGATTAGATTTACGGTCTTGATTTAATCAAGCATCTATGGGAGGCCCGCGATCTGGATTTGAGATATCATCTCAATATCCATGTCACTATACGTGGAACAATACAATCGCCCTGTCCTTATCTCCAAGTATCTGCGGAGAGATTGCATTATTCTTGAAGGGTTCAAGAATAATTCCATAAGATCTAAGCAATGAAGAAATAATGATTAAATGTGATTTAATCATCTTGATGTGTGAAGAAATTATCCAATTTAATTAAATGTGATTTAATTAATGTGGATAAGAATAATGTGGATAGAAATATCAAATGGTTCATAATATATTATAAATGTGATTTATAATGTATTAGAGAGAGCTAATTATAATTTATATGTGTTGATTAATTATTATGTGTATCGGATACACATTGTGTAATTAATTAACAATGTAAATTATATGTTGTTTTGGGTTGTGAATATGATTCACAATTCTTCCATGGCAAGATTGCAATATTCTCAAATATAATTGTGAATTATTTTTGAAGAATAAAATCCAACAAATTTGTTGCAAATAAATAAGAGAGAAAAATCAAGGAGATATGCAATCTCATGGGAATCCATGAGATTGCCTCCATGGACTCTCATAGTGGGCGGCACACCATTCCTATATGGAATGGGTGGCCGTCCAACATGGAAGGTGCATGGACATGAAATCTCCATGCACATTCTCTCCTTATTTGTTGGGTTGATTTAGGACTAAATTATATTTGATTTTTTCAAATATATTTTAACCTAAATTTGTTGCTTTTGACAACAACAATCTTGGCCATTGGATTGACACAAATCAATCTCATCCATTGATTTTATGTGTCCCATGGATTGAGATCCATGGATCCCAAAACCCTAGAAAGAAAGAGGCATTCTATGCTCTCTAATAACTTGCAATATTGGAGCTCTCTCTCTCCCTCATTTCTTCATACACGCCAGCCCTCTCTCCCTCTCTTGTAGGTGGCCGTCCACCATACCCTAGAGAAGGGAATCGTCGTCGCCATCGCCACCGCGCTGCCGCTTCGACGTTCTTCGGTTTCTCCGTCTTCTTGGTGTGCTACACCCACGAAGGAGACGTTTGATCTCGTGCGACGAGATCAGGAGCAACTACGCTTGGATCATCTTCTTGGATTGCGAGGACAACGCGGTTCATCCCCGCGCTCGCAAGCGGTCTCGCCGACGATCGGACCCTAGACAGGAGGTCTCTTTCTTTAGAGACTCGATCAACCACGCTTCAAGAGGTATTGCATTATACTTGTTGTGGTTATAGATGAAACGATCTGAGAATCGTTCTCGGATCATGTGGTTTCATCGAATAAAATTTTTTAAATTCCGCTGCACCGAACAACTAGTGCGACTAGTCGTTCTTCGTCGTATTCGATACGACAATCACGCTTCCGTGATGCGCTTGAGGATAATTTCCATATTCTTCAGACCCGCCCCAGGGTTGTATGTTTCCTTCAAAGTTGGCTTCGGCTGTGGTGTTTCTGCATCCATTCTTTCATACTCAGGTCCTTCCACTGAGAGGTCATCTTCGGCACTTTCTCGATTGACCTCCAAATCATGATCATCCTCTCGTCTGTCATCTCTCTCATCAGCTCTCCTCCTCAAATCATTGAGCATATCCTGGAAGGCGGTCTGGGCTAAGGCATGATTGGTCAGTTGCTGTTGGATGGCCTGGATAGATGCAAGCAACTAGCTGTTGACCTCATTCTGCGTGCTGTTTTGCCCCTCCCCTTGATCTGCTGGTTCACCCTGCTGGGACTGTGTTCCCTTTCCTCTGCCAGTTGGAGCCATCTCGGGATTATCTTGAATTTCAGGCTCGGGTGATCAGGGTGCGAATCTGCATGTCCAAATAAACCTTAATCAGTGTCTATCTGAGCACCAGCTGATGAGATTAGTCTGGAATTAAGGTTAATCCCAGAATGTTGTGAATGGAGCATAGAATATTGATTGAAATCGATCTCCATCCACAAAGGATTAGTTCTTGGACACGAGTAATCCCGATTTATTTGAAGAGGAAGGACCGATTCGGGATGCGAGTCCATCCCGAACAGTGGATTTATGGGAGATAGGCACGTGTTGAATGGTGCAAGAATAGGGGAGTCCAAGGAGAAATTCGCAAGATCCGAACCAATCACTTGAAGGTCACCCATGTTTATTGAAGATGTAGGCGACACGGAATCGATGTGGGTGTCGGCGGGTCCCGACTAAACCATCAGTGTGACGACATCTTGAGAAGGTCAAAAGGGAAAGATGATGGATGAAGAGCACGAAGGTGAACAAGAAATAAAAGGAGTATAAAACAGTAGAAGGCTCACAATGAGCAAGGGTCAAATGGAAGGAGGGCAAAAATGGCGCATAGGCGCGATGTTTTTGATCTTGACCTTAACTCGACTAATCAATCAAACCCAAAACAATGAATTCACCAACTCGACCCGTGAAGCTGTGAAGGTTCGGAAATTATCTTTGTAAGTTTTAGATTTGTTTTTCCAGGCAATTGTCTTGTCACAAGTCCTTAGAGCGCTACGCCTATAGGAGAGAGAGTACTGCCAGAAAAGTATCTCGTACTTGTCCTCCTCTTGTGTAACCTGTAGTCTATACTTTTTAAGGTCCTTGTAACCCTTCCTAGATCCCTACTCAGCCGAAGAAATAGAGAGAGGAAGCCAATAGGTGAAACCGATACTTCGGAACTCACTCGCAACGGAATCACCCTTGAGCGTGCAAGAACCTACTCGGACGCAAGACGATGAGACAGACACCCCCATGAAGGCGTGGCCTATGCTCGATACTTCGGACAAGGCCAGTTCTCTACACAATAGAGAGTCACTATTGTCGACCAAGCCCTACTCGTCTACGTACGATAGAAGCGCCAATACTTCGGAAATCCAGACGATACACAAGGCAGCCATAGACTGGGTTTTCGTCTCTATTCCTTATGACGTCGCTCACCTCACTTGGAAGGAGACCTTCCTATGCAACCTGAAAACAAATGAGGGCTTTGCTCACCCCAAGGCAATGAGTCCAATTAATTAATTTTATCAAGGTCAAGTATTTTTAACAGTCCCTTTTTTAATTTTTTTGTGTTATCACTCGTTTTGAGTAAATTCAATACAAGCGCCTAACGTTTTTGTCTTTTCTTTGATTCCTATTGATCCAAAAACAGAGGGAGAAGATCGGCAAAGCAATGCAAGGCGATACTAAGATGGAAATCTCACCTTAGTGCCTAAATGATGAATGCCCAGTCACAAGACTTACAGTGCTTCCCAGCTCTCTCCATGCGGGATGCAAAACAGGAATTTATAAACCTATACTATATGCCAATATGCACACGGAAATCGTCCTAAGCAGGCAATTTCTAGCGTGAAGAACCAAATGCTAAACACACAAAGCGAAACCGAGTAGTCCGGTCTTAGGGGCCGATAGGTGTCCACCACAATGGATCATGCACGCGTTGTATAGGACCCCTCCCGGCGCGGTGGTTTCGAGTTATATGCTCAACAATTAATTATATCTAAGTCCAAACGCCAAGATTATAGGTACATGCAATGGTTGTTAGGTGTTTGGCCTTAGATTACACGATCAAGCAATCCTAAAGACTAAGGGCTCATTCCACAAATGAAAGGAAAAATAAAACAAAACCGGAAAATGACAGGCGATGAAAACGCGTCAAAACTGCGGTGAGCCCCCAAGTGAACAAACACTTGGAAACTGGGCCCGAATGTCCAAAGTCCAGAGTACCTGTATTATTACAAATTTATCAAATGTCTCTATCTCACAAAAATAAGAAAAAAACTATCTCTCTCTCTCAAGTTCTCCTGCTCTCTCATGCCGACTAGGGTAGAATAGCCGGCTCCTCCTCCCAAGGCTGCTCAGGATCCCCTGGGCGATCCTCCTCGGTCAGTGGTCCCTCGCAAGAAAACAAGAAAGGTGTGTCAGACAGTTCAAAATAATTTATACACTAAAATCAAACAATCAAAATGGCTAAGCTAGTAAACAGACACAAGTCTACTCTACAAGCCGATGCTCCCCGGCAATGGTGCCATTTGAAAAAACGAAAAGACGAGAGCCGCTAAATGATGGTCTGACAAATCAGACTCACTATCGCTGAGGCAACTACTCAAGCCTTCACGTTGATCAACAATTAACCCACACAATTAATTATGCAATCAAGAGCAAGGATCAAAATTTATTATACCCTACTAAGAATGTATAGTGGCAAGCAAGTAGGGGTCGAACATAAGAAATAAGGGTGAGCTAGCTAACAGAAGTAGCACACAAGATCTAGTAACCACTTAGCCAAATTAGCATATTTTTGTGGGTTTTTAATTTTTAAATATTTTTGTTTGATTTTTGATTTTGTATTTTATATTTTGATTTTTAGTTTTCTGATTTTGTATTTTCTTTTTATATTTTATATATTTTTTATTTTCTTTTTAATAATAGAATATGTATACAAAGTAAGAAAGAGATAGATAATGGATTAATCAAAATAAGTAAAAATACTCAAAAAATCAGGAAATAAAAGGTTTTTGATCTTTTTCTATTTTTCTAATGTTTTTGTGATTTTTCTAGATTTTTACTATTTTTTTGTATTTTTAGAGTCAAAAATACTGTAAACAGTGGAGAAAATAAAGATCTTAAACTAAAATGGAGAAATAAAATAGAAAACAGTAACAAAATTCTCCAAATTAATTTTATATTAAAGATAGTAAAATAGGGAAAGTTCATACACACAGATTGTATTTTTAAGATTTTTCTGGAATTTTTAATATTTTTAGGAAGGTTTTTGGCCTTTTCTAATTTCTAGGAGTTTTGTTTTGTAATTTTTAATAATTTTTGGATAGCAGTTAAAACACACTAAAATGAGAAATATATATTTTTAGGAATTTTCTAAGAGGTTTTTATAATTTTTATGGATTTTATAATGCAAATAGTGCTGAAAATACGTGTTTTTGAATTTTTATAACTATTAAAATGCAATAAAAATAGAAAACAAAAATATACCGTGAATTTAAAATGCAAAAGGAGTTTATGATGATTTTTGTGAATTTTTGAGAGATTTATAGATGCATGCAATAAATAGATACAACATCAAGAAACTACACTACTGCAAAGGCATAAGTGCAAATAAGCAAACATCCCGGGGCCAAAGCGCAATTTCCACGCAAAATCCCGGGGCCAAATTTAATGAACCAAAGACAAATACGAAAACCCGCGGGGGTGCTCCTTCAAGTAACCCAACCAAGCGGGTGACTAGCACGCGCCTGGGAAGGATCTATATGCAATATTACAAAAACACGGGGGCCTTGATGCAAAATACACAAGAATATTATACTGCATATAGAAGTTTCTAGACTAGGATGCAATAAACAAACCCTAAGAGGGGTCCCTTGCAAAATGCCCTTCGCCTCACGCGCACAGGCACGTGAGGTGACGTGGCGGAGGACCTTTTTGCAAATAATGAAAAGTTCAGGGGCTTGAATATAAATATTACAAAACATTAAAGCGGAAGATGAAAGTTTGAGTTTTAAATTTTAAATACAAAATTGAGCGAGGGTGGGAACTGCAAAATACCCTTGCTACGCGCTATCGGACGGCTGAGGCGGCTCGACTTGACACGTAGTGCCAATCGAACGGCTCGTACCCCTTCGCTCTCAGCGGTCTGGATTAGATCGTGAGAGGACGATCGGACGGTTGTAAGGCGGTCCGATCCTACGGCTGCTGAGGGGCTGGGAAAACAAGGCTGATCCGACGACAAGGAAATGATGACGAAGAACACCGCCTGGAGGTCGCTTGGATCGTTGATTCCGACCGACACACGGCCTCCACCAGTCCTGGACCGAGGGCAAAATGGTCCTGGGAGTCGTCCGCGTCGATTGAACCTCTCAGCCGGAGCTGAGATGACCGGAGGTGCTCGGACGAGGAGGTTCGCATGGGGACTGCTTCCCTGGAGTTTCGAGGCTCGATAGAGCCTTCTCTTTGGCTCTTCCCTGCAGGGTTAGAAGCGGAACAAAAAGCTGATGCAGCTGGGGGTGTTTCGGGACGAAATGGAGGTGGTTCGTGGCTCGGGTGTGGAGCTCCGGCGAACGGCGGAGAAGGAGCTCGGGTGGCTCGATCTGAGCAAGATCGAGGTGTATGGAGGTGCGTCGGGGCATGAGGAGGCGAAGGGGAAGATAATGAGGATGGAAGCGAGTCGAGTCAACGGGTGGATGAGGCCGAACACGGTGGTGGAGCGGAGCTCCGCCGTGAAGTGATTTGCGAATTCACGGCGAGGGGGTAATTGAAAACTAAACCTGGTACAAACCTAAGCTAACTATCACTTAATCTAGGGAAAGAACGAAGAAATGGGGCGAACGACTCACTGGGGAGACAAGCTCGAAGAACTCGCAGCGGATGTCCGGCGATGAGGGGACCAATACTCGATTCAACACCACTGGAGCTCGGACCAAGCGCGATGGACTCCTGCTGTCACCAGAAACTCGATACGCTCTAGATCTGGGCGAAAGGTTGGTGGAAGAGGGATCAAGAGAGAGAGAGGAAGGCGGGGGGTGGTTTTTGAGGGGTTGACAACAGGGGCTCTTAGATCGATGATGGCAGCGTGGTGCAGCGATCCACAGCCCAAGGAGAGCCGAGGGCGTGAATCACCATGGTTCGAGGAAGAAAAGTCGTGGAGAGACCAAGACGAGATGGTGCTTGGTGTGGCCTCCAAAAAATCACGAAATGGATCAAAAACCAACGTTCTGACACGGCTCTGAGAGGAGGTCAGACAGTTGACCAGAGGTCAACTGTCAGACCAACCTGGTTGGTCCACGTAGACCAAGCATGAAAATCCCCTAGAAAATAATTCAAAAATCGTTAAAAAATAATAATTGAATTTATTAATACTAGGTTATTAAATAAAAAATATTTATTATTTTATAAATTATTTTATGGTAATTTTTATTTATTTTTTCGAGGTTTATAATTACAAGTTGCCTTTTATACCCTTTATAGGTATCTTTATCTATATATTTTATTATTTTATTTTGTATATTTTATTTATTTATTTTAGTTTATTATTTTATAAATTTATAAAGTATTTTTATACACTTAAAAATATTTTTATTGTATTTTTCTGAGGTATTTTGTACACTTAATAAAAATATTAATTATACATGTATAAGTATATGTATGATACCTATGTATTCTATACATAAGGGTATTTTATTTTATGTTTCTTTTATGTTTTTATTCTGATTTTAATATCCAAATATATTAAAGTAATATTTACAAAATTATAGAAATATAAAAATACAAAAATAATGAATAAATAATAAATTGAATATTTTAATCTGTACAATTATACAATAGGGGTCCAAAACTCAACTTTCAAACCGTAGCTCCACCAAATACGAAACCACCGCCATTAAATAGATTATTTTAAATTATATACAATTAAAGGGTGAGTTTGATACATTTGGAGTTTTTATTTGGGAGATACATGTCTGGGAAGTTGGGATTCTGGATTTTTATTCAGATCATAACTTTTTATCTATGTATTATTTTTGAATGAAATCAATTTTGTATTTTTATTTATTTAATTATCTACAACTTTCATGTTCAAAGTTTCTTTATTTGAGGTATAAAAAGTGGAACTAAAAATAGGTCCCCAAATGAATAAAGAATGAATGAAATGAATAGGTATTTGTATTGTATTTTGGCCCCTATCCCCCCCTACTTTATTCCTTATCGACCTAGTCATCGAGATGCCTAGGTCTTGGGATTTCGTGTCATAAAATGTTTACAATATTTTATTATTTTTCATTTGTTTTATTTATTCTATAATTTTGGCTTTAAAAACAGTATTTTATACACTATTTACATGTACATGCATGAATGCTAAGATGCGGAAATTACGGGTTTTTACACGCATTTGCTAAAGTTTTTGATGTCAAAATGATAGAATAAAGATGATGAAATGTGGATTCATCAGATACAGTGATGCAAGCTGGATAGGGAAAATAGATGAGTCTGGGAGTAATGGTGTTACATGGTATGTATTTACCCTTGGAGGCGGTGCAGTCTCCTGGAGGTCTGTGAAGCAGACCATTCTAGCTCAATCCACTTTTGAGGTCGAGCTGTGTGCTTTGGACACCACTGGAATTGAGGTTGAATGGCTAAGAGAACTTCTGTGTGAAATTCCCATGATAGGTCATCTTGTACCTGCGATCTCGATACATTGTGATAATATGACCACAATTACCAAGAACAAGAGTTCAAAGTTCAATCAGAAAACTAGGAGACACATACAAATCAGACTTAAGACGTTAAGGGATTTGGTGTCTCGAGGTGTGTTGGCTATGGATTTCATTGGATCCAAAGACAACACGGCAGATCCGCTGAGTAAGGGACTTGATAGATCTTTAGTCCTAAAGTCTAGGCTTGAGATGAGACTGAGACCCATTGGGAGTTCCTCTACAGTGGCAACCCAACCTATCTGAGTGGAGATCCCACAAAGTATGTTCAATGTGGTAATAACAAGCTGTTTGGAGAACTGGTTGGTACTCTAATCTTAATGCGTAAGCATGAGTGTCTTATCCCTGGAAGCCTGAGTGCCGTTTAAGCTGCAAGTTTAGGAAGACCGTAGGCTCTGAATGGGTTCAAGCCTTCGAGCAGGATGTTAGCAATGCATCCTTGAAGAACGCAACCTATTTTTTGAGTGTTACCGTGGGCCGCAGTTAAAGGAAGAGGGTCTTTCCTGAATACACTCATGAAACAGGATATGGGTCCATGGTCTTTAAGAGCACCAACCCTGAAGATTGCACCAAGAACAACGCTTTGTTGTTTCTACCATATACTTTAACACTAAGGTCTGAAGTTCAAGATGTCATTCGCTTCGTTTCTGTTAAAGTAAAAGTAGTAAACTCAAGTAGAGGTTCAAATGAAAGGTACCTTTACTGAAAGCAAAGTGTGAGCAGCCGAAAGAAGTCTCTTAAATCTTTTTGAATCTCTTTTTCAAATTGGTGAATTCGTGGGAGATTGTTGTATTAAAAAAATTGTATTTAGGTTTTAATTGGAAAACCTATGTAATTACAATTGGAATTAAGTTGGTTTCAATTGGGAAACCAAATGGTTTGGAGGGAAAGTTGGGAATTCCCAAATTTGAAACATGTACCTTAGAGATCTAAACTTTTGGTGGACTTATATATGAGTCCCCACCCGAAGCTCTTGTAGAAATAGTAGAGAGGAGGAATAGAGGATCACACGTGCGCGCGCGCTCCGCTCCGTCTCTGGCTCCGGCACCGGCTCGAGAGAGTCAATTCGGATCTCGATACTTTTGCTGCGGGTTTCATTTGGTTGTTCGATTAAATTAATCAGATGGATTAATTTGATTTCGATCACATTGGATCCAAATGGCTCGACATAGCCACATTTTTGGAATTCGAAAGGACACGCCCGTTGAGGGGTGTTTTCGGAAACCGAAGGGACCGCGCGATAGGGCACGCGAGCTCCTCTTTTTATACCCCGACGCCGCTTTTCTTCACTCGCAAGAAAAACCCGCCGTCACTCTTGTTCTCTCTCTCTCTCGCGCCTGCGACCCTGTTTCTTCTCGGCTGCAAGTTCTCGGAGGTGCTTTCGCGGACGGTCTCATCTGTGTGTGCGGACGACGACCGTGAACCGTCGTATCATGGGAGCGGATCGCCAGTACCCTACGCACCGGTATTGTGGGGGCGAAATCCTCTCCAAGGACAGTCCATTTCATGGACGCTTCGGTGATCTCTGATCTAATCTATTTTCTCATTTCTCTGCTGCTATTCGTTTATTGCTTTGCCTTTCCTGGATCGCGCCCTATGTTGTGTTCCCGATTTAATAATTGGTTCCTTTGTGCACTTCATAATTTGAAAATAATGGGAAACATATGATTACCATTTTGTTGATTATTTCCGTTTCTCTGTTAATTCATTTGGATTCATATAATAAATGTTTATTATGCGCATCCGTTAACAACCCTTTGATGCATATTATGCATCTTCATTACGTTACATTACATGTAAACCCACACGTCATAAAATCAGAGATCCATCACTGTATTGAGTTAAGTACAGAGTAGCTTTTGTCAGGTATTTTCCACGTAAACTACAAGTTGGAGAAGATGCTGCGTACGTACCGAGCAGCAGATGGATCGAGCATTAAATCGAGAGCAATAGTGTCTATGCGCATTTACGATTTGCATGTGGAAGCTGAAGGCATTCCCTTATCCTCTGACTTAGTGGTGGCCAAGTTGACGCTAATATGCCATGTCTTGTTCCCATCTAACTCCAATCTGTCATCAATGTCCAGAGAGAGAGACCCATGGGCATCGCATCGTGATATTATATATGTCTTTTTTAATCCATTATCATGTCTTGAGCAATAATGCCCTAGATGCAAGGTGCAGTATTGTTCCCACCAACCTGCCAATTGTCATTTTGATTCATGATTATGTAAGCCATGCTATACCAGACTGGAAGTGGATCGTCAGCTGTGCCATGGGCTGCAGCAGACTCTGCTGCACACTCGGGAGCCGCTCGATCTTGATCGAGCGGTTCCCACGAATTTGCACTGCAAATTCCTTGGAACCGCTCGATCAAGATCGAGCGGCTCCCGGACATGCAGCAGAGTCTGCTGCAGTCCATCGCACAACAGACTATCCTCTTTCGTACCAGACTATCACTGTTAGGACTTAAGGAGTTTTTTAATATTTTGTGAGATTAACTTTGTTGTATTTTTTACTGTAATACTACTTACACTCATTTTCGTTATCCTCACAAAAAATAAAATAATTACCATTCTTTTGAGTATTATTCCAATACAATTACTTATTGGGTCCTATATAATCCGTTGTTATATAAGTGGATTTTTTTATCACAGATCTATGCAACATATCACAAGCCTATATAAAATAAAACAATCAAATTAAAATAATATAATCACATTGTAAATTAGATGTTATCGTATCTATATGATAGAATACATTCGTGTTTTTGTATATATCTGAAATTTGATTCACCTATTGTAGATTCTAAATAACGGAGTTAAAGAGAAAAATGTGGATCTCAAATGCAAGAAACAAAAAGAGTTTGTAATTATTTAACATAAGTCAATTAGGATATGTCGAATATTTGTAATTGCATTCGTCTCCATATTTGAATATTTGAAGATATAATTTATCATTTTGAATATATGTAGGATATCTGTATTCATATCTGTGTTCAGATTTAAAATAGTGAGATATTTTCACTTTCCCAAACGAGTCTGAGAGGGGACTCAGTCGCCCATTGTAAAATAATTGATTTTAGTTGTGTTCGTTGCACTAATCTGACAATGGAATTTTTTTTGTTACGTATCATACTTTATGAATTCGTAGTTAAAACACTACAACAAAATTGAATTACAGTGACGGTTTTGAAAAAAATCAGTCACTAAATTAGCCGTTGTTAAATATATAATAACGATATTATTCGTTGCGAAATGAGTTTTTATACTCAAAATTAGCAACGAATATCATATATGTCATTATATCATTAGCAACGGTCCACATAGCAACGTTTATCCGTTGCTATTTTTCCAAAATATCAACTAATCCCGCTATTTTCTTAGTTCAAAATTTAGCGACGATTAATTAAAATTTCGAAAAATAGCAACGGATAAGCGTCGCTATGTGGATCGTTGCTAATGATATAACGTCAGATATGATATTCGTTGCTAATTTTGAGTACGAAAACACATTTCGCAATGATTAATATCGTCATTATATATTTAACAACGGCTAATTTAGTGACGGATTTTTTCAAAACCGTCAATATAATTCATTTGTTTGTAGTGAAATATCTTTGAAAAGTTTGTAATCAAAAGTTCAATGTAAAAAGAAATTAAGGATATTTACACTTATAACTGTGTAATTTCTAATTACCTCAGAAACTCTCTATAATCACGGATTACACTCATGACCCTGAATAAATACTTTGATTTACACTCATAACCTTCTGTCAGTTTAGTTTTTTAACTCAACTATATGAGTGAGTTAATCTAACCAATCCACAATCTAACGGTTAGAATTAACCAAAAAAAGAAAAGAATTTTCTTGTAGGTGGAGGCGGGCTTACAGGTAGGGGTCCTTGCTGGCGAAGGTGGTTGGGGGGAGGGGGCCTGCAGCTGGAGGCAGTAAAGTGGAGGCTGGTGGGGTTCGGTTCTAGTCGAGGCAATGGGGGAAGGGGTGCTCACTAGCGACAATGGTGGAGGCTGGGGGGCCTTGCTTCCACGGCGACCGACAATTCCATGAGGGGGTTTCTTGCTGACTGACAAAGGCAATTGGGGGAGGGGGGCTTGCAGCCGGAGGCGATGCACGATGGTAGAGGCTAGCGGGGATCGGTGTTGGTGGAGGTGGTGGGGGGAGGGGTGGCGACGATGGTGGAAACTAGAGGGTCGGGCTTCCACGTCGGGGGTCACTTCCACAAGGGGAGAGAAGGCGACGATGGTGGAGAATGGGGTTCCACATGGGTGGGTTCTTGCTGGCGGCATATGGTAGAGGTTGGCGAAGGGGAGGAGGAGGTGGGTCGGCATGGGAAGGGGGAGGCCGATGAAGGAGGTCGGTGGGGGAGGGGGAGGGATGAAAACGGATATGGATATATCCGAATATCCTCTTATTGTATTCGAAAAATTATCAGATGCGGATATCTGTATCCGAATATTAATCAAATACAAATCGAATATATGCGTTGTAAAAATTTTTCGGATATGGGTACAAATATGGTAATAGCTTGAATGTTTGGATCTGAATTCAGATATCCGAATACACCATTTAATATTGTTTTATATATTAGTTAATATAATATAGACAAAATTCCATGTTATTATATTAGCATTATATATTATATAATACAATATATCAATGATATTAATAAACTTCTGATTATTTAGGGATAAACACGAACAAAAGTTATAAAATCATGTCCCTCTTTTTACTTCCGGTTAAGAACGCATGTCACCTTGATGATCCTTGTCATGATGCAACTTATTATATTCCATTGTCATTTTTTAAAATCATTGTGAACTTTGATTAGATATCAATTCTTATTCATATGTGATTTTAATAGATCTGTATTCGAGTTCCATGTTTATTGGACCCTTATTTGGATTCACCCTTTATTTGATTCATATTTGAAATAGTTCTTTATTTGATCTATATTCGAATCCGCTCTTTATTCGATCCATATTACGGTTCGAAAAATTTCTGATTCGTATCCTTATCCGTATTTTTAAGGATATAGTTTCCTTAGCTGCATATCTGAATCATATCTGTATCTGTATTCATATTCGATAGAGATGAAGCGAATATGGATATGGAAATAGGCATATCCGATATGTATGCAATCCGTTTTCATCCCTGAGAGGGGGTTGGCTGGGGTTCTACGAGAAAGGGTCATTTCCAAAGGGGTGGGTTCTTGCTGGCGCCGGATGGTGGAGGTTGGCAGAGGGTAGAGGACGAGGAGGTGGGTCGACGGGGGGGAAAGGGAAGGTCAATGGAGGAGGTTGGCAGGAGGTTGCATGGATGGAGGAGGAAGGGGAGGAGGAGGACGACGGGCAGTTGGCTGGTTGGAGGAGGAAGGAGAGTAATAATTCATAACTAATGGGACCATAAAGGGTATAAAATGTAAAATATTTAACAGATATCGTTATAGTTAATGAAGAATCAGATGAAGTTAACATGAGGTTATGAGGGTAAGAACTAAGCACTATTTAGGGTCATGGGTGTACTTTCTGATTATAAAAGGCTTCTGGGGTAATTACGAAATTACTCAGAATTGTGGGTGTAAATATCTCAAGAAAATATGGAGCGACTTTTATTCTTCGTAGCTTAGTCATTACAAGAATATTTATCGTGGTGCATGTTAAATGAATAATCTAGCTAATGAGTATAAGGACAATGTTTTAGGCATGTCGGTATACCGGGTGTGATTAGTTGTTTAATAATCAATATTTTCTACTAAAATATTCCATAATCAAATTTATAATAATGAATATTATTCGTTGTTATATTGCGAGTAATGTATCATATAGCAATAAATATTCATTGATTTTTTAATGATCATTGCGATGTTCGTGATATAATATAATATATATGGAAAAAATATAGCTACCCATGGGTGCAGCTAAATTAACTATATCACCTTTTTTAAATTTTTAATAACACTTGAAGGAATTTAAATCACATTGTAATATCATATTCTTATTCAAAATTCAACTAAATTCGAGACTATTATGCTACTCATCAATGCTATGAAAATTTAACGGTCCCAGAATTACTGAAATTGATGGACATGTTAGAAATATCTGTTTTTCATGAAATTTGAAACACATATTACTCTTACTAGTTTAACTTAATCTCCCATATGTCATTAAAAAATTACGCCAAAAATTTGAAAAATAAAGGTGAATAGTGACTACCTCACGTGGCCCAATTTAACCCTATATATAATGTTAAGGGCCTGTTTGGTTGCTGGGTTGGACTGGGTTGGGATGGGTTGGTTTGGGATGGGTGAATAGTAATCTGTGAGGAGGAACTACCCTTGTGAATAGTAACCAGGGTTGGGCCAACCCTGCCCAACCCTGCAACCAAACAGGCCCTTAGCAATAAATGTCAAATTCATAAAAAATTATATAATAACGTTTACAAATATCAATTATATCTCTTGAAGCTGGACGTTATAATTTGTACAAATAATTAGGCAGATTTTGCAAGAAGGCACATCACTTTGCCACGTCACACAACTAGCTACAATAATTCTCAACGGTAAAACCACCGTCGGTTTCTTATCCCACTAAACCACCGCTATCCTACAACAGCGGTATCCACCAAACCCTAAAATAACGCCTTTTGAAAAAAGGATTTTTACCTGGCAGAATCTATAATCTTTGCTAATGACCTCTACGACCTTTGAAACATCGATATTCTTTCCTCGACCCCGTAAATTTGCTCTGTTTTACCCCATGAACCTTGCCGTTAAATTGACACATGTAGAGTTAACTTTCTTGGGTTAAAAACGAGTTAATCTAACCAATTCACGATCGGACGGTTAGAATTAAACAAGAGAAGAAAAAATCCTCGACTGCGCCACCTCTACGATCTCTCCTCCCAGGACGAGGGTATTGACCTGGTTGGAGGACGTGGTGCTGCACCTCGACCTAGGCTGGAGGAGCTGCTGCGGTGAGGGTTGGCTTCCAGCGGTGAGCTTGCGGGAGGGAGGGGTGCTGCGAGCAGGAGGTGGGTGCATGGGGGTTCGAGCAGCAGGGTGCTGCGCCGGGGATGGGGGGCGAGCAGGAGGTGGGTGCAAGGGGGCACGAGCAGCATGGTTGCGGGAGGGGGGGTGTGGGAGGCTGCGAGCTGGCATGGGGGGTGGGTGTGGGGGGCTTCGAGCGGGGTGTGTGTGGGGGGGGGGGGGGCTGCGAGCAGGAACTTGCATGAGTGGGAGCACGAGCGGGAATGGGAGCGACACCGATAGGGGGAGAAGGCCAATTCTCCTACTGAACAGAGGGCCACCAACCTAATGAGTAATGAGGGGGAGGCACGAGAGGGTTGCGGGAAGGGGCTCGGAGCAGGGTGCGGCTGCTCAGAGAAAGAGGGGGTTGCGGGAGGCTGCTGCGCCGGGAGGGGGGCGAGCAGGAGGGGGGTGGAGTGGGTTGGTGCGGGAGGGGGCTTGCTGCGCTAGGGCGGGGCGGGGGGGGGGGGGGGGCAAGGGTTGGGTTCTGCGGGAGGGGACTTGTTGCGCCGGGGGGGAGGCAAGGGTCGAGTTGTGCGGGAGGGGGGGGGTGGCGGCGGCTGCTCGGAGCAAGAGGGGGTTGCGGCTGCGGAAGGCTGCTCGGAGCGGCAGGGTTGCGGGGGGGGGGGGTGAGGGGCTGCGAGCAGGAGTGGGTGCAGGTCCGAGCGGCGGCGACGGCGGGTTGGGGGTGGGTGCAGGTTGGCTCCGAGCAGTGGGTCGAGTGCCAGAGGAGGGTGGAGCACCGATGACGATGGAAGTCAACGAGATGGTTGGTGCTGGGCGGTGGGGAAATGGAGGACAGTGAGTGGGAGTGGCAGTTAATGTAAATTCGATAAATAAAATAGGCATAACATTAAAGAGTATAACAGAATCCGGTTACTTTTAACGGATAAATAGATGGAGGTTAACCACAGGATTTATATGGTAAGAATTAACAAGTTTACGGGGTCGAGAGAGGAATATCGATGTTTCAAAGGTTGTAGAGATCATTGACAAAGATTATAAGGACTACCCGATAAAAATCCCTTGAAAAAAAATGAAAGAAATAGTACTTCAAAGTGTGCCACAGAGTAACAGTAAATCCGATTTTTCCCGCCAGAGGACAACGGATGGACCGAACACACAAACATCCAAAGGGGAGGTAGACAGAGACCGCAGAGGGAGCGAAGTCGATAGAGAGATCGAGAGAGAACCGCAGACGCACCGCAGTCCTCCATAAACGCAATTGCATCCATCCATAGTCGCCGCTCTCCCGCCTTCGCCGCACCGCCCTCGCCTTCCGTCCCCCGGTACGCTCCTCCCCTTCGCGATTATACGCGCTCTGGCTTTCGATTCATGAGACGGGACTTGTTCGCTTGTTTTCTGGTCCCTCCTATCGAAACATCCATCTCTCGGGACCCCTCGATGAGTTTCTCAAAGATCTTCGTGATTGCAAATGCCACCAAGGATTCCATCTGATAAAGTTGTTCAAAAAGAAATTCTCTTAGAGTAGCATATCTATTTCAAGTTCTTGATAGTTCTTCCCTTCCTCCAGGGATTTATAACTCTCCTTGCAAAGGAATGAAGGCCCCCAAAAAGGTATTGCCAATTTGGTATCTGTAAAGCTGTAATTGTTTGCTTGAAATCAGGATTGATTCGAACCAGATGCAATTCTGTAGGAGGGCACGGTAAGCGCAAATCCGGTGAAGCTCCCGTCTCAGATTGCGCAGGGCACCGAGGCTCCAACAGCAGACTCCGGATCGGCGTCCCTCTCGAGCAGTGACAACCGGAAGGTCTCCCCAGAGGATATTGAGCTTGTAAGATACTGAGGTTGATGTTTCTTACTTAACATATAGTCATTTTCTCTTCTGGAACTAACTGTACATCCATATTTTAACTTCAGAAGTTGAACAATAGATTACAAAACGATTTATGCTGATTTCATAAACTGTATTTATTTCCAAGGATGTCTCTAGTGATGCTCTTGGTTTCCTTTCAGCCTCAAATTAGTCTAAAATGTACGTTCTTTAAGATTCATGAGGTCTACAGCTGTCTGTATAATTCAGCAGACTGTCAGAAACATTAGTCCTGAAAAATAATTTTTATCCCATCAACGTGTACGCACGTTTTAGTGTAGACAGTAGAAAAAAAATTATGACCTGTATCTATCGTCCTGACTTCATATCTTCGCCCGTTTTAGTTCGATAAATCTTTTACACGTTTTCTTAAATTACAGGTACAAAACCTGATTGAAAGGTGCTTGCAGCTGTACATGAATCGAGGCGAAGTGGTTACCACACTTCTGAAAAGAGCTAGAATAGATCCTGGATTCACAACTCTAGGTAGATAGATGCTCATTATGTTTATCCACAGAATTAATGTACTTTTTCTAGTGCAACGTTGTTATAAATTTATAACGGTCGCGTTTGTTCGTCAACAACTCAGTATGGCAGAAGCTGGAAGAGGAGAATCCGGACTTCTTCAGAGCGTATTACATCAGATTGAAATTGAAGAAGCAGATCATCATGTTCAACCGTTTGCTTGAGCACCAGTTTCATCTAATGAAATATCGATCTCAAGTGCCTCTGCTTCAAAACGGAATGCACCCAATGTCTAGTAAGTTTTCTGAAAATTCTTGTTTAGATAGGGTAGTTTTTCTTAAACACAACGACGTTTAAAGGCTTCCTTTGGATTATTTATATTTTTTAGTAAAATGATACATCTGTAATATACTTGAAATGGATTTTGAATCTAAAGAAACTAATTGGTGGAGGTCAAAAGTCATTTCAATTTTTGTTAATAAAAATGCACAAAAATGTTAATTTTGATATTTACTACCACTAGTTAATAAAAATAATTTCACAATTTATCTTTTATCGTTTCTTAAAAAGATCAAATAATTTACTAATGTTATACATGATACAGTACCTTGTGGGCCTTATGGGCCTGAGGTAGCTAGTCCAGTAACCAATGGGCCTGATGGATGGAGATGGACTTCCCAAGTGATGCATTAACTATAAAATGCATAGTCACCCACGAATGGAAATATGGGAAAAAATGAATTAATATGAATGGGGTGTTTGTATAAATTTGATAGGGATTTTCACGAATCAATGACATAGAAACTTGTGATGTATAGTTCAATGTGCTCATCGCTTGTGTACCATCACTTGTGTCTTGGCTTGTTGGCATGTGAGGGCTCTCAACTACATGGATATCTCAATGTGCTCATCGGCGCCAGACCTGGAGATGTGGATAATCCAAGGCACATTAGCATGTCATACTCCTCATGTTCGAATCAGTATTTGAAACCAAGCTTCTCGTTAGGAGGATAGATGGGGTGATTAAAGTGACATCCAATGTGGATCCAATTTTCTACTCACTCATGGGATTCTGACGGTCTAACGGGGATCGTCGTAGCTCCTCTCATCCTGAGAGTCCATACATTCCTTATCAGTGTATTGGCAGCTATCTTTCAAGCATAGGTTTAGGTTCGACCTGAATGTGAAAATGAAGCACCTTGTGATATATACCATCACTTGTAATTTAATATAGGACGTGGAATGTGTTACAATGAATCTTCTTCTTTGTGAAGAAGCCTAGATCGATTTTGTTAGGTATACTTGTTAGATCATCTTTCAACCAGTTAATCAACCAACGGATCTCTTTAATATCTCCAATGAAGCAACAACTTCTATGATGATACGAAGAGGCAATCACATTGAGTACAAGCACTACAAGCACCATCCACGATGAAGGAGATTGAGTACATTCCCTAGGAAGATGAAAAGTTCCCTTCATGCGAGAAGCGCATGAGTGAATAGGGTTGTTGGTGGCTCTGAGTTTTTCATAGAAAACTATTCTATAAACATGTCCCTTACTTTTGGTTGGAGGGGATGCAAATCTCTATGGTACAAGTGTTAAAGCATGTATAACTGTAAGTAACAAATCTGTATTGGTTCATAGTGCTCGCATCTACAATAGAATATAAAATGGTGAATTGAATGGTGGTTTAAGTCATCATTTTTTTACCACATTTGTATTTTCAATATACAACTAATGAACGAATTAGTAGCATATTTAAAGTCTTCGCACATGTATAAGAAACAACCAGACACATGCAAGAAGAATGAAACACATGATATTGGTTTTAGGCCTGATTTGGACGAGGTTTGGAATTGAGCATGACATTTTTAAAAATCAAATAGGTCTAGACCTGATTTGGACCGGGTTTGGACTTGAGCATGGAATTTGAAAATCAAATAAGTCTAAGCCCGGCCCATTAGCATATATACTTAAATGAACTTGAGCACGACCAAGTCAATCATGATCCGTCCCGGCCCTATGTCCATCCTTAGTTGAACAAGGGGACTCGAACCGTGAAACTCGACATGAGGTTACAACAAAAAAAAGGAGATGGGGAGTTTGTGGAATTGGTTGGGTTTGAGAGGGAGAGAGAGGGGGGTATTTGTCAAAGGGGAAAGTATGGCCACGTTCCCAATCAAAATAAATACCAATAAATTTATGAAAAATAAAAATAAATACGAGAGAAGGTCAGATATAAAAGACAAAAAAATAAAATTTACCCAAATTCAATATCTACATCTTTCAAGAAGGAAGCTTCTAAAAATTAAGCTAATAATAGCAACTTTTCAAGATTTTTTATTTTATTTTATTTGTCAATAATCATATCATATTATATTTTATAATAATATGATATAATAAAAGCAACTTGATTATATTTATAATTTTATAATTTTATGGGATAATAAAATATGTAGAGTACAAGCCAATTAAACATGTATTTGATGAACCTTTTTTGTATTTTTCTGATTTTATAATTTATATATATATATACACTTTTAACGTAAATAACATATAAAAGTAACAAAATAAAATTGAAATGAAGAAAAAGGAGTTCAAATAAAATGGGTACAATGTAAAGAAAAAGGCCAAAAAGAAGTGTACAAAAAGATCTTGAAAATTACTTTTCACAATGAACCTTGCTCAATTTCAAAATATTTTTAGAATTTAAATTATTTTAAAACATGAACTTTAGAATTGAGTAGGGGTGAATTGGATTTATATGCTCCATATTTTAAAATCAAAATACGAGCATATTGGAGAATGTGAACCGATTTCAGTTAACATTTAATACCTTTATGATATTTTATATTTTCAGTACATTTTTATTGAACTAATGTAAGATTAATTAAGGAAATCAGAGTTGTACAGAAACAATATAATTGTTTCAAGAGTTTGTAATTATTTGTATATTTGTATTTTTATGATTTTACGTATATAATTATATATGCTACCTATTTTCCATATTGTTCCTGCTTTTTATTGAGTCGAACGAGGCCTATGACCAAGGTTACAGAAATCGGTAGTCGGTAGTTGGTTGACAGGGCCACTGACTAAGGATTAACAGACAATCGAGCAACTAATCAGATTTAGTCGGGCATTAGTCAGTTTTGATTTTTTTTATTTTTTTAAATACATAAAATCATCTTTATACATAAATACTCATATATTTGCATAGATTTATACATTTTCTATATTAATATAATGAAAACTAAGAGGTAATGGACTTTAAATATAACATTAAGCATATTAGAATAAGTTTATTTTTTAAAAATAAAAAAATAAAAAATCTCTATGTAAAAGTCGACCGACTAGGATGAATAGTTGGATTGATCGACAAACGGCTGACTAGGCTTAGTCGAGTCGGCTACCCCCTGACTCGACTAGTCGGTCGAGTTTTACAATAGTGCCTACGAACTTGACTCCAAGTATATTTCGTCGATTTTCCCGGGCCACAGTACACACATATGCATCATGCTGTCTTTCCTCTACTTATTTATTTTTTGAATTTCTTTTTGCTTATTTTAAGTGTTTTTATTGTTATTTTAAGCATTTTATTTTCAAGCATGAAATCATAGATATCAATGCATGTATGAGCGTTTTTTTAATGGTAATTGGCATATTTTTTATACCTCGAAAAGTTAGAATTTATATTTCTGAAATCTTAGAAGGAATCTATTAGTGCAATCTAGATGCTCTAGAAATAGCATTCTTGTGTTCTGAGTGAGAATAAATGTTGCTTCATTAACAACTTGTTGGTTAGAGACTTTTTGATGTGAGGACACTACAATCTCGACCACAAACATTGAACTCCTTGATCTTTAGATTGTATGACGTGAAGACTTCTTGAGAGTGCACACATCTTGACTTTTCAAAGGTTGAAATCATTCGTTCATTTGAACTCCTTGATCTTTAGATTGTATGATGTTGTCTCTTTCTTGCTTCAAATGAATACGAAAACAATGATATCGGTTTCTTGTATTTAGGGGAAACAAACTTGGATCAAACAAGCATGAAATAATCATAACACAAGAGGTATGTAGTTTTTTTGAAAAAGAAGGGGTGGACTTCCAATCTGGGACCCACCACGTATAAAATTTGTATATATATGTTAAGAGAACTTACAGATATAAGATCTTGCCATACCTTACAATATAGAACTCCATGCTTTATATAGTGCCCTGCAGTGTACAATCATATTTTCAAAATAGAAAGTTCGCCCCCTAAAAATGGCATCATTCCTACCACATCAAATCGCCCAAAGAATGGTGAACAAGTACGATGTATCCACCCGCCATCCCCCGCATTCGGTTCTGACGCAACCCCAGAAATTCGACATATTATCCACTCTTATCCAAGCAATATCTGCATGCCTCCACACACGCGTTGAGAGCAGACAAGAAAAGAAGAGATGGTCCAAATCCTCCGCCTCATGCCCGCATCTATCACATATGCAATCTTCCACCCCCAAAATATGTCCAGGACGGTTCTTAGTTAGAACCCTCCCATTGCTAAGTAGCCATATGAATACCTTTATCCTGCTAGACACCCTGCTCTTCCAAATGATGTTGGCATCTAGTCTGGTGTCTCTTCCCCCTGCGCGTCCTCTCCCGTAAAGAACCGGTAAGCCTTCTTGACCATGAACCTCCCATCTCCCCAAATCCAATGGTCTTGCCCCACCGTCGGACCCCCGACTCCCGCCAGCTCACTTCGTAATCTAATGAAATCCTCCATCTTGCGGGAAGAGAGTAAAGCAAAGAAATGGAATTGCCAGTCGTCATGATCCCGCATATCGCTAACAACAACCTTTTTCATACTTGATAAACTGATATTCCTGGAAATCTATCCTATATCACCCCATCACCTGTCCAATCATCAAGCTAGAATCTGAAGATGCCGCCATTTCCCAATACAGGCCGCATCTTGATGACCATATCCAAAAGAATCTTTAGAATTCCCTGCCACGACACTGATGTAGCCCGAATCTGAGTGTCCTCCAATGATGGAGCTACATTATAAATCTTCTGCATGAGCCTACAGACGAGGTCCTCCGAGGGCCCCCATATACGAAGCACTCACTTCACCACAAGGGCCTTGTTCATGTCTCCCAACCTCAGGACCCCCAAACCACCTAATTTCCTCGCTGTTGTGACTTTTGCCCAATCTGCCAAGTGGATTCCCTTCTTCATTTTCCGCCCATTCGACCAAATAAAAAAAACCTCATGAGAGCCTCCATCCTCACACGGATCCCCACGGGCAACAAATGCGTGGAACAAAAGAAAATAGGTATGCGGAGAGAACATGCTTCAGCAGCACCAACTACCACAAGAGGTATGAGTTTAACCCTTAACTAGGCCACTCGTTGAAGGTGGCGATAGATCTCTCTCTTACACGCGTTCAAAAAGTGGTAAACAGGATGAAGAAAAGAGTCAATCCTAAGGGAGTTTACATAGGAGCCTCATATATACAGATTCTACCAAATGAAATGATCCACAAATCTGAGTACACGTAGCAATATCCTTGTTTTGGAACAATAGGCTTCACCTACTAGTCATGGGAAGAAATCGCATAATGAGCTCTACAATGTATCATATCATGTTGTACAAATCGATTATGATCGAAGGCATTCACAATTACTTAAATGTACGTGCCCTCAATTTATATTTCAAGAATGGAATGAAATGATAGGAGGAGAGAATGAAAAATATACTGGAACGAAGTATATCATATCAACATCAAAAACCAAACATATTGAGTTTTCCCTACTTGTTTCTACCGTCAAGGATGGTCGCTCACTGCCATGTCTAATTCTAGGGTTCCGTGGGTAGCTTATGAACCAGGATAAATAAACAACAGATATCTGTGGCATCAAAAATATCAGAAGATTATAAGAATTATGCGGGCTGTGAACCACTGCATGTACAATATCCAACGCATAATAAGGTAAAGAGTAATCCTTACCGTTCATCGACGGGTATTTAACGTGGCTACTGATCCTATCTTGATTTTTAGAATCTGATATATACATATATCGTCACTGTTCATCGACGGCTTGTTTGCAGCGCAGCCACCAATTTGCCCATCGGCTATCCGGTTATGCACCATCAGCCGATGCCAACTTCTGGTAAGCATCATGTCGAATCCATGAAGCATGACACGTCCAGCTGCCACGTCGTCAACGGCATTCCGGCACCCGGCCATTTCCAGCATATCCGTGGAAACATAGCAAACGAGTAAGAGAAACATAATTCACAGTGAAACATGTTTAGATGCATGTCTTCAATATGTTCTGTCAGTTGAACACAATAAGATGTTTCACCTTGATGAGTTCACCTCTAATTAAGATGTTTCAGATTGTATACATAAATTTATACAAATGCTTATATGTGTGTTTGCTTTGCTAATATCCAGGACGAATAGTAACGGCAAGAGGAAGTGTGATGAACTCTCAGATGTTCCAGATATGGCTAGTCCAGCATCGGTTGTATCGAGTGGCCACTTCCCGTTTACGCCATCGGATATATCAGGGATGGATATGGATACGTCAACATTGCATACGACATTCTCATCTGATGTTGGAGCTGGATCTTCCAAGGACTCCTTGTCCTTGGAGCAGATCTCCTGGGATTTCAATCTGTCAGATCTACCAACTGATTTAACACAATTAGAAGGTCGGCTACCACTTGGTTTAAGTTCCCTTTTTAATGATTCTGAGCAACCGCCCCGTTTCTTATAATGATCACTTTGCATGCTTTAACATACGATAATATCACATGTTTCTTCACATTTTGCATATGTATCTGTTAACATAAGCATTCATTGAGGCTTTTAAACTTCTAACTAAATATTGTTGAACTGTAGCAGATCTAGGGGATCTGGGGAATTACACGTGCTCGCCCTTCCTGCCATCAGATTCTGACCTCTTCCTTGAATCGTCTGAGCAGGATGAAATCGGTAAGCTGTTTAGCTTTTTTTCCCATCTTCTATAAATCGTTGAGGGATATAGGATGCATGCATTGACACCACACATACAGAAGTTATTCTGACATTAAGTTCAAACTGAAGTCCAAAACCAACAGCCTTTGTATTTATTTTCTGCAAAGAAATAAAAATAAATCTAGTTGCCTTCAGATTTTGGGAACGGATAGTATGCTGTAATACACCGCCTACTGTATTACAACAGACGAACCTCACGCTCAGATTTTGTCGGTGTACATTTCCCATTCCTTGTAAGGATGCATCACTTCAAGTTGGATCCACAGTATTCACCAGAACAACGATTGCTCATAGAAATATACTTTTGGTAGGGAATCAAGCAAACAAACAAGACACAAATTTAACGTAGAAACTCTTCATGATAGGAGGAAAAAACCATGGTGGGAAAGGTTCCTTGTTACTCACTGCGACAATGACTTTAACTTTCTTTTCTATCTTTCAATATGGAAGAGGGAGAGATACATATAGGCTCAAGGTAATGTGGATCCCCTCTCAAAATCCGATTACCCATTTATATGCACGTTAACACTCCTCAAGCGGGGGCATAAAGATCAAACATGCCCAACTAAAAACCCCTTCGTGAAGACATCAATATATGGCAGCACCAATTCCTTCGAATCAATTTTCTCTCGGGAGAAGTGGCAATCAATTTCAACGTGCTTAATCCTATCAAGCAACACAAGATTGTTGAAAAGATTTTTGACATACTTGTTATTGCAACATAATTTCACGGGCATATCAAGATCAACCCTGATGTCTGTCAAGATGATCTTAAGCCCTAGTATTTCCGTGACACCCATTGCTACTGTTCTGTAGTCAGCTTCTGCACTTGACCTTGTAAAAATAGATTGTTGGTTGCTTCTCTAGATTACAAGATTACCACCCAGATATGCACAATATCCAGTAGTAGATCTCCTTGTATCAATATACCTAGCCCAATCAGAATCATTGTAGCATTCAACCTCAAGCTTATCATTTTTGTGAAGAGAAGTCCTTTTCTAGGATTCCTTTTTATATAGAAGAGAATGTGATCCACTACCTTCATTTGCATATCAATTGGTGCATACATAAATTACCTTACCACACTTACAACACAAGTGATGTCTGACCTAGTAAGAGTGAGATAAATAAGCTTTCCCACAAGTCTTTGGTACTGATTCTTTGAATCTTCATCAAGTTGCTTCACATCCTTGATTTTCAACTTGTGATTTTCGTTAATGGGAGTGGTGGCATGTTTACGTTTCTAGCTTCCTTGAGAGTTCCATGTTGTACTTACTCTGATACAAAACAAGTTCATTCTTTGACCTTACCATTCAATGCCTATGAAATACTTCAAATTACCAAGATCTTTCAAGCCAAATGTCACGGCAAGTTCTCCTTTCAATCTCATAATCTTGTCTTCGTTATCCCCATTAATGATCATGTCATCAACACAGATGAGAAGAAGAGAACCTTTATTTGTTCTCCTTTTGCAAAAGAGAGAGTGGTCCTCATTTCCTTGGTGAAAACCCAACCTGATCATAAGAACTTTGACGTTCTCAAAAACAAGCCCTTAGCGATCGTTTCAGGCCATATAATGCCCTCTTTAGCTTGCAACACTTTCATGTCTTTTCATACCCATATGGCATATGCATGTAAACTACTTCTTGAATATCCCCATTTAAGAAGGAATTCTTCATGTCCATCTGATGAAGTGTCCATTCTTGAATATCCCCATTTAAGAAGGCATTCTTTACGTCCATCTGATGAAATGAAATATGTTAAAACAATGACTTATAGTAATAGCTCAGAATGTTTTGGGATTTAAAAAATATATAATAAGTCCATAATTACCATAAATTATTTTTAATATTATTATATTATATAAAGAAAATCATGCAGGGGAAAACTATTTTTTGGATTTTATAATTTTTTTGCAAATTTGTACAAGGTTAGGATGATTTTTCAAGTTTTTAGTATTTTATCATATAATTTTATGATTTTTGGTCTAGAGTTATATTATATAGTAATAGATAATATATCTTTTTTTGGATTTTTTTTAATAATGATTTTGTATTTTTTGGTATTTTTTATGTAGATAGTAAATAAATGTTCTGTTTTTGAATTTATAATAAATAGAAAAATCAATAAAAATGCCTTAATAAAAATATATATGTTAAAATAACATTTAAGGCATCTAACCTTAATTTTCTAGAATTTTTAGAGCATTAGATACATTTAATAAAAATAAAATCAACAAGAAGAAATTGCAATGCTAAAAGGGACTAAATAGTAATTTAAATACAATTTTTATGAATTTTGGAACACCCTCCATAAATCTTGGGGCTAAACAAGCAAAATGTCAAAAGATTTATCGATTTAATTTCAATAATTCTAGGGGCCAAATTATGCATCCAACAAAATACACTCTTATTGGTCGGTGAAGTATGTAGTATCACTTGATAAAGATAAGAAGATATGAAGTATATGTTTATGTATATTTACTTGGGCAATCCTCAAGGTTGAACTCAAAGGGTAACTTGGTTAGTAAGGTACCTAGGTTTGTATAAAGAGAGTTTGAGTAAATAAGGGTATGTGTATGATTTAGCCGAGATTCGGTGGTCGTAAGTTCCACACAAAGAGGGAACTCAGTCGGTGTGTTGACCACACAAAATATCAACTAAAATCAACAATTAACCCACACTATAGATCAAAGAAATAGAAATAAATGTGGAGTTAAAATTTATTTTTAACTTTGCACAAAATGTATAGCAAGCAAGTATGCAGAGAGTTCGAACACAGGGAGCAAATAGGGTAGAACAATCAAATGTGTGTGAGTGAATGTGAGTGATGTCTACACTATGCAAGCAAGGATTTTTTTGTGGGTTTTTAATATTTTCTTTTTTTGTATTTTTCTTTTTAATTTTCTGATTTTTATACTTTTATATTTTATATTTCTTTTTTCTTTTTCAATATTAGAAGATAAAGACAATGTAATAAAAGAGAAGGTAGAATATTAATAACAATATGCAAAAATAGCCGAAAATTCAGAAATAAAATCGTTTTGGTATTTTTATAATTTTCTACTGTTTTTGTGATTTTTGGGTGTTTTTTAAAATGTTTTTGGTATTTTAAATAGGTAAAACAAGGGAAAACAGTGAATAAGCTTGCTGGTCGAAATTAAAATGAGGTTGAAAAATACTAAATAGTACCTAGAATTCCTCAAATTAATTTTAGAATATAGACAATAAAACCAAGGAGACACAGCAATTGAGTTTGTATTTTTATGATTTTCTATGATTTTCTAGATTTTTATAGAGATTTTTAGGGTTTTCTAATTTTTAAGATTTTCCTTTTGAAATTTTTAGTGGTTTTTGGATTGACACTAATATATGATGAAATACATAAAATACAATTTTTCTGGACTTTTTCAAATGTTTTATAATTTTTATGGATTTTCTAATGCAAACAGTGAAATAAAGCATGTTTTGATTTTTTGAAAATATGAAAAATGCAATAAAATCAAAAACTAAGAATATAGAGTCAAAGAGCAAGCACACAGGAGCTTAGGTTTAATTTTTGAGAATTTTTGGAATTGAAAATGATGCTCCAAATAAATAGATCTAGCATGCAAAAATATCAAGGCTGTCAGGGGTATAAGTGCAATTATCAGAACATCCAGGGCATACATGCAGTTTTCGCACAAGAATAACACTGAATAAAATAGTTCTGGACCAACTACAAATTACAAGACCGTAGGGTACGCCTGCAAAAGCCCACCACGCACGTGCGATGCACACGCCTCGGGAGGACTAAATCGCAATATACAAAATTTGGGCTTAAACGTAAAAGTCCAGAAACTTTTACACTTTAAAGTTCAAATTTTAAGACTGAAATGAAATACTAAAATGGCCAAGGGCCTCTCTGCAAAAAAACACACCTCACGTGAACAGGTCACGTGAGGTGACGTGGCAGAGGACCTACGTGCGAATAAAGTAAGTACAAGGGCCTACTTGCAAATATTACAAAAAGTTTACACTACATGTGGAAGTTTAAGGACTAAACAAAAATACAAAATGCGCGGGGGGTTAGGTGCAAAATATCCCTTTGCGCTGATCCAACGGCGATGAAGAGCCACTTGACACGTGGCGCAATCTAGACGGCCGATGATGCTTCACCTCGACGTCTGAGATTAGATCTTAGAATGAGATCCAACCGGTAGCTGGGCTCGGATGATTTGACGGTCGACGCGCGATCTGACGCTCTCCTCAATCCAACGGTGGCGAAGGCCGGAACAAGAACTGCGGAGAACTCCGGCGAGCCGAGGTTCTCCAAGGTGTTGCTCCCGTCTCCGGAAGGCTTCTGAGCTTCGAACTGGATCTGGAGGTTCCTCTGGTCCTTCTCTATCTCCTGGGGGCGGCAAAAGATCTCGACGACGGCCGAGGTACTCGCGAGAGGGTGGCGGAGCTATAGAGCTCCGTTAGCTCCGGCGAGATTCCAAATGTCCTCCAGGCACGAGTCAACGTGCTTTGACCTGCAAAACCGAGTGAGAGGGTCCAGGGCAAATTGCCTGGACCTCGCGGAGGTGGAATAGTGGCGCGGAACGAAAGGAGGTGACTCGGCCGGAGTTGCGCTCTGGCGAGGGGGTTCGATAGGTCGATTCGATCAATGGAACTTAAAGATTTGATAGGGCTTTTAATCCTTAAGCTAAGCGAATGAAATGCTGAAGAAATGGGGAAATGGGGCTGCCTCGATGGCCGGAGCCAGAGGGAAAGGTACCTCAACCGCCGGAGTTGCAGGAGGTGGTGGAGACGCCTCGTCCTGGTCGCCTTGGCTGAGGGCACTGCGGTTGAGCTGTCACCTCCAGAAGTGCTCGGAGCACGAGAGAGACGAAGAGGGGTGGACCGAAGGTGTTCAAACCGGGGATGGAAGTGGTGGGTTCGTATTTGGAAGAATGGTGGAGGCGTGACTTCGTGGCAAAGTCACGGGTGCGCGAAGGCTATCCTAGAAGATCTAATAGGTCGGCGATGGAGGTGATGGTACCTGGTGCAAAATCGCCGAAGAAAGCAAACTCAACGGATGAAAGACGTGGCCTCGATAAATTCACAAAAGCGGGCAAAAATCGAGGCCAACGCAGACCTATAGGGGTCAAGGACAGACTGTTGACCCGCCGGTCAACAATCAGAGGCACCTGGTTGGTCCACATGGACCAACCAAGAAAAGACCCAAAAAAATTTATTAATTCATTTAAAAATAGAAAAATGGCCGAATTAATTTTGGTTATTAAATGAAAAATGCTTAAAATTTTATGTAGTATTTTATTCTAATTTTTATTTATTTTTATGACTTATACTTTTACAAGTTTACTTTTACACCCTATGTAGGTATAATATCTACATATTTTATTAATTTATTTTTATTTTTGTTATTTTGATTTATTTATTTTTTGTTTGGTGTTTTATAAAATTATAAAATACTTTTATATACACAAATATATTTTTTGTTTTATTTTTCTGATATGTTTTGTATAAATTATAAGAGTATGTTGTATAGGTATGTATATAAGTAGTGTATCTGTTTATTCTATATACGAGTGTTTTTATTTTGTATTTTCTTTGCATTTTTATTCTAATTTTAATGTACATAATTATTATAAGTAATATTTACAATATTATATATAAAAAATATATAACACAAAATTAATTAATAAAGAATAAATTGAATATTTTAATCTATACAAGTATACAATGAGGGTCCAAAACTCAACTTTCAAACCGTAGCTCCGCCAAATGCGAAACCACCGCTATTAAATATCTTATTTTATTTATATTACAATTAAGTGAGTTTGCTGCATTTGGGGTTTTCAGTTGTGAGATACGGGTCTGGGAAGTTGGGGGTTCTGGATTTTTATTCAGACCACAACTTTTTATCTGTTATTGTTTTGAGTAAAATCAATTTGGTATTTTTCTTCATAAAATTATCTACAACTTTCATGTACAAAGTTTCTTTATTTGAGGTATAAAAAGTGGAACCAAAAATAGGTCCCAAAGTGAATAAAGAATGAATAATATAGGTATTTGACCCTTATCTCCCCCTACTTTATTCCTTGTCGACCTACTCATCAAGATGCCTAGGTCTCGGGGGTTTGGGTCATAAAATATTTACAATATTTTATTCTTTTTCTTTTCTTTTATTTATTCTATAATTTTAGCTTTAATTACAGTATTTTACACACTAATTACAGGTACATGCATGAATGCTAAAATGCTATATTTACTGCTATTTACAGGCATTTGCTAGGGCTTTTGATGCAAAATGATAGAATAAAGATGGTGAAATGTGGATTCATCAGTGTACAACATAGTTATCCTAGACGGGTCGTCGACACCCTGACAGCTATAGGGCTATAGGGGTCAAGGAGTTGACCGAAGTCAATGAGGACTCACTCCTCATAGGTTCGCTCAAGCGCCAAACGACAAAATAAAAAAAAATAAAAAGATCAAAATAATTCAAAATAAAATAGTAAATGAATTAATCGAATAAAACCTAAAACATAGAAAATTTTATATTTTGTGTAGCATTTAATTATTTTTTGTTTTTACAAGGTGATTTATTAGTTATTTATTTTTACATGTATAATTATAGGTATAAATACCAATATATATGTGTTATTTTATTTTTTATTTTGTATTTTTAGAATTTATTATTTTATAGTCATATTTTATATATTTATAACTTATTTATATACAATTTTATATCTTTTTAGTTTAATTTTCTAATTTTTTATTTACTTAAATAAATATGTATAAGTATAGTTTTCCTATACATTAAAGTACATTATTTATTTTAGTGAATTTTTAATGACTTTATTTTATTTTTATGATGTATATTTATTTTAACTAATAATTACAAATATATAAAAATATAAGATAGTGAAAAAATAGAAAGAATAAAAATATTATTGTATACATGTATATTGTACAATTAGGGTCTAAAATCTAACTTTTGTATCATAACTCCAAATTGAATGAAGCCACTTTCATTAAATAGATAATTTAATTTTATAAACAGTAAAGCTGGGTTTGGTCAATTTTGAATCAGTATGGATAAGATACATATTTGGGAAGTTTTCTTTTTGACTTTTTATCCTGTGTATCCCGGGCATACTGTGTGTTATTTTTTAATGAAATCAATTTTGTATTTTTCTTTGTATTTTTATGTATAACTTTCATATTAGAAGTTTGTTAGTTTTAGGTATAGAAAATAAGAAAACAAATTTCATCCCGAAATTGATTTATTGATGAATAAAGAACTGGGGTTTTGAGATGTATTTTGTTTAGTTAATATGCCCTATCTCCCTCACTTTATTCCTTGTTGACCAAGTCATCATGATGACTGAGTTTCAGAGTCTAGAGTCACTCAGTGTCTTTGATACTTCATTTTTTCTTCCTTTATTATTTTATTTTGAAATTAAATACAATATTTTATACAATATTTACAGGATTATTAATGATTGTTATTTTGTACAAATTAATGTTATATATATGCATTTAGCTAGGGATTTAAGGTCAAAATGAAAGAATAAAGGTGATGAAATGGAGATTCATCATGTAACCAAATATCTATTTATAGGGTTGCAATATGCATATCTTGATTGGAGCTTTATTTCCCTACGTCCGCTCTTCTATGCTACTGAATCTCCTTTACCTATGATCAAGTCATCAATCTCCTCTTCTTCATCACTATAATCGACCTCCTTTTTTGGATCACTTTCCATGTCACGGTTAGAACTACCAGAGGTAGTAGACGAACTTGGGGCATCTAGGGATTGATCATTATTAGGATTGATTTCTTTTTTTTGAGCTTGCAGTAGAGTCCCTTGATGATCTTTCTTACTATAATGTTTTTCATGCTAATGAGGAGAATGGAACATCCACTCCTCCCAGAATCATTTAGGGAGATTTCTTTGAAATAAAATCACTTTGATAACTTCAAGAAGATGTCTGTTCTTCCATTCTGTTGAGGAGTATAATTGTAAGAAGTCTGGTGAATAGTTCCTTTAGCACTAAATAGTTCTTGTAGTTCCTTAGACAAATATTCACGAGCATTATCAGACCTAAAACATTTGATTACTTTCCCGTATTGCCTCTCAGTAAGATTGAAGAACTATTTCACAACGTTGATAACTTTTCCACGATCACGAAGTAAATTGACAAATGAGATTCTAGAGTAGTCACTAGTCATCAATAAATGTAATGAAGTACTTATATCCATTATGAGTGGAAATTTTAGAGGAACCCCATACATCAGAGTAAACTAGATCAAATATCTCACCTGTCTTGTTCTCAAAAAGAGGATAAGTTACACGAGTGTTCTTTGCCTCTTAAATATAAAGTTGGTCGGTCTAAAAGAAGGGATAACCTTAGTTACGTTATGCTGAAAATTTTATTGGGCTATTAGAATTGTAGATCTATATTTATGAAATATGAGTCATCCAAAATAATTTATAAGAACAAAAGAGGAGTGCACATATGTTGGTTACATGGACTCACAAACCGTGGGATACATTATAACATATATCCTCCACCATGGAAATCCTTCGAGGCACCCAATGGGATGCCCCCTTCATTTTCCGACGAACTTTTTTCTTTCAAAAATACCACCATGTATTTTCATCACTATATATATATATATATATAATATGTCATTCCAATCTCGTTAGAAATAGACTCATATGCATTCTATCTAGAACAAGTAATTTTAATGATCTTAGAATTGTCGTAATCATCTTGTTCTAAATGGAGGGCATAAGATTCTCTATTTCTGACGAAATTGAATGACATATTAGATATATATATTGATGAAAATACATGAAAGTATTTTTGAAAAAAAACAAAAAAATCACCGGAAAATGAAGCGGGGGCAGCCAATGGGCAGCCTCAATTTCCCCTATAAATATGGGGGAAATGGGGATGTTCCCTTGGTATTTTGTCATTCAAGTTTCGTGAGAAACAGAGACTCCTACGACCTCCATCTAGATAATCAGTTTTAACGGTTGCAGAATTGTTGAAATCGATCTCGTTCGGATGGAGGCCGTAAGAGTCTCTTTTTCACACGAAATTTGAATGACATAATATAGGAATATAATGATGAAAATACACAAAAGCATTTTTTAAAAAAAAAATAAAAATACGGAAGAGCAAGTGGGGCAAGTTAGCTCCCCCAAGAGGGCAAACTCCATTTTACCTTATATATAGTTCAATTAAAGGACTCTATCCATGTGAGAAAATTGACATATATTTCCATAGTGAATTCGTGTGGATTGTTGAATTGGATGAATATTCAATTTAATCGAAGGAATTGGATTGTATTTTTAAAAAGGTTGCAATTTATACATACTGTCTGCGTGGATTAGTTCCACGTTGTGGAATAATGAGAATACGAGACCTGTACGTGAAATTATCTTCTTCCTTAAATTTACATGCATATTTTTTTTTACAGTCAACGAATATTTTGCCAACAACGACGGGGCCAGTCCTTGCAGCCAGATCGACGAGGAGAAGTCTTAGAGAAGAGAACATGCTTCTTGATCCAGTTTTCTTTGTTTTTTTTATTCCTCAAAGAAATACATGATCTTTTTTGTCCTCTTTTCCTGCAATTCTTTGCATTTGATCTCAGAATGCATCTCTAATTAGATAAACCTTCTTATCCATATTTTACGTGAAATCAACGTCAACATAGGGATGACGAAAAACCAGAAAAGGACATCTTCATGTGAGTAACATTCTCCGAGAAAATCACCATTTTTTCCGGTTCTGATTTTTTTCAGCAACAAAAAAGGAACTCGTTCATGCTCTGTACTGCTGCACTTCTGTTCTTTCTTGGTATATGATTTGAAACAAAAAGGATTGGGTGCATTGTAAAAATTTAAAATGGATATATATAGATTTGGCAGTCAAGGTACTCAGATGTATTTTTTTAAAAAAAGAGATGTGTATTCTAATGGTTTACACGTCGTGTGTTCTTGAGCTCTTTGTATTTAAATAGGTGACTCTTGAAAGTTGACATTATTTTGCATAAAATGCCGATATTTATGCCCAAGGTTTCAGCATGTTAAACGAAGAATCCAACTATCCAGTGTAAGGTTGCAATAGCAGTAGGTTGCAATAGCAGTATAGTTCCATTTGACTCTTTTGATGCATAGTATAGAGTTTGGAGTACCCTGTTGTAACGTTCCAGGTTTTGGTCATTGGACATTTATCGATGAAAACTTGTTGGATTCAGAGCCCAATAGATCCGTTGACAACCACCAAATATAGTTGGCTTTGGTCATCTATATGATGAATTTATATTAGCAGTCTTTGAACAAACAGAGGAAATATCTATCAGAATGCTTCTCCTAAAACAGTAATTGATATGACGATATTTCTATTTTTAATCCTCCAGCACACATACGGAGAATCCATCCCAATGCCTGTAGCCTTGTAATTGACAAACATCCATCTTTCATGTTCGGTGGCTAACTAAGTTGTTGCTTATTGATTGTGATATTAAACAAAGCTCACGATGAAGAGGCATCAGCTATATATGCCAAGGTTTTAAAAATTGAACCGGGCATCAAATCAGACATGTATTGGTTATTGGTTTTTATGATCGGACTAATGGGACCAACCGGTCGAATCGGTGACGATGTTAGCAATTTAAAACCCTCGGAAAAGACCGAACCGTTTTATTGTTAGTTTGGTTCGTACGGTTCAACCGGGTCGAAACTAGTTAGACCGGTATATCATACAAATAAATACGAAAAATGCTACATCATATCTTTTGAGGATTTGTTTACTCGTGTCCTTCCAAGTTTTTTCCAATAACACTTATACCCTTATTTTTAATACAATTGCATGTGTCCCCTATATTTTTACAAAATCAATAGTAGTGGCCTTTAATCAGTATATGTGTGCTCTCATTTTATACCAACACAAGGATGATATTATGAATTATTTACAAAAATATAGGAGCACAATGAAGTTGCTTAAAAGCTAAGGGTATAAATGTTCGTAAAAAAGCACAAAGGACATCATTTTTTTAATAACAAAGGGCACAAAACCATGTTTCATAAAATCTATATAAATACATTTATGTTATGTAAAAAATTAACAATTTTGAAATTATTTAAATTTTAATTAACAACAAATGTTGTTAATTTATTACTTCTCATAGTATGATTATGACAATGTCTTCTTCGTTTTTTTATTATTATAAGAGGACAACCACATATACAATGTGGGAAGAGAGAGGTAATGCTCATATGGCAGGAAGGGACACACGATAATGAGTCATTGATATATGTGAAGTAGAAGATATAAAGAGGTATTATATTATAGGTTAGAATGAGACTGGATTATGAACATTTCTGAAAATGTTTGTATTTTGTTAATTTTTTTGAAGTTATTTTTTATTAAAAAATAGATGGTTGAACCGATGATTTGGTTCAATTGGTCCAACCGGATTTTGACTGGTTTTTGTTTTCTCAATAAAAACCGGGTGGATGGACCGTTTTTCCTCCGGTTCTTGATTTAACCGGTTCAACTGGTCGGTTCCGTTCGATTTTTAAAACATTGATATATGCATCAAGCAAAGCTGGCGGTTCAGTTCATTACCAAACCATGATTTGAGATGATGTTAGGAGTCTAGTTTTGAGTTTTGGCACATTTAAAATGCATCTAATAATATGGAAGGTGACATTCAATTTCAATTTTCTATATCACGTATATCAATGTAGATTTCACTGTTTTAGAGGCTATGAGCCGAGTTCTAGTGTAAATCGAAATGAATGATTCATTTGCGTTAGATGCATGAAATGTATATTTTTTTGGGGGTAAAGTTCACATCAAAAGATGCATCATTTTTCATACAATCCTTCAATAGGAAGTACAAGTTCTCCTATGGCAATAATTGTAAAAAGAATGTATTCATCAAAGAGGAGTATACGATTATTCTCCAAGTAATAAACAAGAAGCCAAAGAAAGATAAAGAGTGGAAGAAGAGGAGATATCTTGTAACTGCTCTATGATGAAAATGTTCATAATGGACAACATTCTTTGTGAAATCATTATCGTCGATGATCCAATATAGATCTTGAAATATCATAAGGGACATTACGAGTCACAATCTCTAATAAACTGGCTATTGTGAAGAAGTTGAATGGTTTAATGAGATTGATGGGACAAAATGGTGACACTAAAACTAGTGTTATTGAGTGCTCCTCTATCTTTAAATGATCACATTGTGATCATATTGCTCTATATCAAGGAGATTGTAATATTTAACAAAATGATTGTTTCATTTCATATTAATGAGCCTCGATGGAAGTTGACAGTTAGCGTAGTAGATGATGAAGGTTACGTAACTATAACAAAGTACAAACTCGCCCTCTGTCACGAATTACGATTTTCTTCGGCATTTGCAGTGCAGGCAATGCACCCTCATCTCATGTTGTCGAGACTTCAGGTTGCTGGACACCGTCTTTGCTCGTTGGTCTCTTCTTCACAGAGTTCTTGAACGCTCATCCATTGATGTGGTGATACCGGGCTGCTAGTGAGTCCTCTCTGCAGTGGTATTTTGGGGTCTAGTATCGCCTGCATTTTATCATCTTGCTTTCCTATTTACAAGAAGTTAGGGTCTCTTTTTAAACATTATACCCTTCAAATTGGAATAATATCGCAAGGAGCCTTAGCTTTTGACCTAGTGCCATTCTCATCCATCATCCATTTGCATTTTTCATATATTATATACTCAAAAATCAAATTGCTATAGGAAGATTAAGTTTTACTTCCGAAACTACACAACCCCTTGCATTTCTATGCATTACAACCATTGTTATGCGTGAGACTTTGAATGTGATGTTGGACATGAAAAACTACAATCTAAATCTCATTGCTACCCAATGGTTATGTATGGTAATTGAAATAAACTGGGATGATATTTTAAAGATATGTAATTACAGAAAAAATGATGGAACCCACTGGTCTTTATTCAAAACAAAAAGTTAGTTAATTTATCCACTAGTCATTATATTTAATCCAACTCGAAACAATGACAATATGTAATATAATTTGAAACAATCTTTATATCATCTTCTATTTTTCAATATCCCATATTGATATGGATCGTCTTTCCACCCATTTTCCTGAGCTCGACGTAAACCGTTGTACTAAGTTCAGGATGCCCATCAATAATTTGGAGGGTGGCATTCGAAATTTTCTTCATTAAAATAAACTTCATGTTCTAAAAAACACAGCCCCTTATATTTAACTCAAAACATGGACTTCTTTGGTAATCTTGTTTTTATCGCATGTTTCGCAGTCAGGACAATTTATTTTTTTCTTATAATTGACTTTTAAATTTCAACATTTAAGAATCACTGTTTGATTTTGCTTTAAGGATAGTGAGGTGGGTAATAAAATTATTTTTAGAGCAAGAAATTCTAGTGAAAATTTGATTTCTAATGAAATATTAGCCGATAATGTCAATAGAAATAAGAATAAAAAAATAGGTTTTTATAAGTTATGTCCCTCCGAGATATTCTAATATCAGTTATGATCCTCCCTTTTTGGGAATATAAATTGTGACCCGACTTTGTGCCATTCTATCACTTGTGCCCCTCGTGTTAGCTGTCATCCATCCCCAATGCAAACCGACGTTAACTTTAGCGGCACATCGGGTATTAAACTTAAACATATAGGTTGAAAAGTCCATTATCTTCCTACCCATTCTCTTCATCCTCCCCGACCTCCTCCTCCTCCTCCTCCAGAACCTCCCCCCACCCCCCCACCCCCCACCCCACCTCCCCCTCCGCCCAGAGCTCCTCCTCCAGCCCTCGCACCACCCTTTTTCCCCCGCACCTTCCTCTCCGCCCCCAGCTACTCCTGTCGCCCCTAACCTCCTCCTCTGCCCGGAGCTCCTCCATCCACCCCTGCACCTCCCCCTCTACCTCGAGCTCCTCCACCCATACCTCCCCTCCGCTCCCACACCTTCCCTCTGCCCCAACACCTCCTCTCCGCCCCGTACCTCCCTCTCCGTCCCAACTCCTCCCATCGCCCTCGCATGTCCCCTTCCACCTCGAGCTCCTTCCATCGCCCCTGCACGTCCCCTTCCACCTCGAGATCCTCCCTTGCACCTCCCTCTCCATGAAAGTCCAACATGTGCACCTCCGCTCGCATGTAGACACCTACACAAGGACGCATCTATAAGTGTAGTAGATAAGCTGCGTAACGGGGAGTACATGTGATATAGGAGATCATATGTGCTCCTTCAAGCCTTCACTGGTAACGCACATGAGGAGGAGGAGTAAGGGGCAGAGGAGGAAGGGGAGGGGAGGAAGAGGTTGTGGGTTGAAACATGGACTATTCAGCATTTTTTAGTTAAGATAAATTTTTTATTAATTGATTCATGAATGTTCATCGAAAAATGCAATAAAATTCATAATTTGATCTGCAATGAGTGATATATCCGTGAATATGCAATAATTTTAATGATTTGATGAATGCGTGAAGGAGTAATTAAGAGACAGAAATTATGAAGATAAAGGGAGAAGAACAAATGGAGGAAGAAGAAGATGAAGAAGAAGTGTGAACAATTATACTCCTCTTAATTATACCATGGTTTGAAAAATCAGGGTTAAGTCAACTCATTGACGGTAAAACTAACGTAGGGGCACAAGTGATAGAACGGAAAGAAGTCGGGGGCACAAATGATATTCTAAAAAAGAGAAGGGCATAACTGATATTGGAAAATCTCAGAGGCGAACAACTGGTAGAAACCATAAAAAATTTAGACAATCATGTGATTAACAATGAAAACTTGCATAATTGTGTCAATGAAAATGATGAAATTAGTAATGCGAATGAGGCTATTAATGTGCAAGATGTGTCTAACAATGAAGACGATGGTGATAAACAAAAACTATTTCTTCGTTGGATATGCTTTATCCTAAAAATTTGGAGAAACTTGATAGTCAATTAAGAGACATTATTTTAGAAAAAGGGCCCATAAGAGTTGTAGATTTTGATTTTCCTTTTGATAGTTTTTAATAGACATTTTTTTATTCCTATTACTCTTGAAATCAAGTAATGGTGATCTTATTGATACAAATAGATGATTGATTCTACAAGTGTTGACAGGGTATTTTGTTTTTGTTGCAAATTATATAGAGGGTTATATGGTGCTGCTCACATGGCTGCCCCCATCCCATTTTTCACAATTTTTTATTTTTTTGAAAAATATCACCATATATATTCATCTATATATCCCTCCAAGATTCCATTCAAATTTCATAAAAAATGGAGACTTCTATGCCCCCATCTAGAACAAGTCGACTACAACAATATTTAGACCGTTGAAATTACATGTTCTAGACGGAGGGCATGGGAGTCTCCATTTCTGACATAATTCGAGTAGCTTATTGTAGGGATAATTCATGAAAGATAAATGGTGATATTTTCAAAAAAATAAAAAATTTGCTGAAAAGTGAGGGGGGCAGCCATGTTATGGGCCGCCCCATTTTTTCCTTATACAAATCTACTATTAATCGAAGTTTGTTGGGAAATGAGGGTTTATGTGATTGGATGCATATTATTGAGACTCCAAAAACATGAAAAATAGTATAGAACATATGACTAATATGAAAAAATATAGTGAATTCAAAGAATGGTTAGAGAAAATCCAACGATTGATAAAAAATTGCAAGAAGAGATTAGGAAAGAGAAAAAATATTGGAAAGATGGTTTATTTAGGATATGTTTTCTACACAATGTTTGGCTAAATAAAACTTGACTTTTTTAAGATCGAATGAAAAAATTGTGTCAAGATGACAATGGTAATTTTTTGGGATTAATTGAAGTGATAGATATGTCAATCACAATAGTGGCTTTTCAGAATATTTAGAGTTGATTATTTTTAATTATTGCAGATGTGGAAATCACATCTTTAAAAATAGATTTCAGTAATTAAAAGAATTTAAAAATAATTTCATATTTTTATTTGATTCAAACACATTAAAGGCATTGGATGATAAAGAGTTAAGAGAATCGTATGTTAATTTTCACTCTAAATTTCTCATGATGATTCATATGATATTGAGTTTAATTATTTTTACTCTAAATTAAAAGTGTTGCAAATGACTTTGCTAAATGAGTCAATGCCCGTTATTGAAATTCTCAAGTTCATGAAGTATGTGTATTATTACCTGAATGTTTTCATTACATACAAATTTTTTTTTAACTATGCTTGTGACGGTGGCATCAGCTGAAAGAATTTTTTCAAAGTTAAAATTTATTTAAAAACCTACTTGAGATCATCAATGTCGCAAGAAAGATTGAATGGTTTGGAAATGTTATCAATTGAGAAAGAATTATTAGAAAACATTGACGTGGATATATTATTAATAATTTTGCATCCCAAAATACTTGTGGGAATCATTTTTTTCTGATTTTTAGTTCATGACTTTTATCTGATGCTCATCGGTTATAAAACAAATGTTGGTCTTAGTAAAATTTTAGAAACCTCTTTATAAGAAATTTATGAATTTTAGAAAATTATATTGAAAAACTTTTATAAAAAGACCAATTTTTCCTTTTACCTAAGACCCATGAAATATCATGAACGAATGTTGCCAACAAAAAAAATAGCTTTCAATGGGAAATCCAGAGGCCTGTTTGGTTTCTGGTGTACATCAGAGTACACCGACATACCTCTGGCTCAAACCCTCCCAACCTAGATTGGGATTATTTGTATTAACCCTATAATTTCTTTGGTATAATGATTTTTAACTATGTTTATATAAAATTATTAACATAAAAGCATATTATAATTAATAAAAAAAAGTTAATATAACATATAATCATTGTGGCATCACATCATAATTATCATTCCAATCCTCTCAATCCTCAAACCGCTAATATTCACATGCATAGCCAAACCAACCGAACTAAATTAGCAAACAGACCCGTGTTTCGTACTACTATTAAAGTATTAATCTAAAGAATGCAGAGAAAGAAGACGTCACAAATACTCCCATTTTTGTGACAACTAATGAATATTAAGATATTGTGCGTGCGTAATTTTGTTTTCATGCTGTGTCCGTATCTGCTCACGATCGATTCTGACATCGTTATTTGTAAGAGCTTTTTAAATTATGACCCATAAAATTCTGCTAATTACGCAACAGTCCGTATATTTTTCATATTTACCAGCACAACACTTACAAGCCTACTCACGCTTTGAACCTTCTCAGTGTTAGACGGTGTAGGTTGTAGAGATGCAAACGGATACGGATATATCCGTATCCTATCCGTCACCGTATTCGTTTTATACAGATTTTGACATCCGTATTCGTATCCATTTTAGAATGGATAGGGATATGAATATCGTTTTGATATCTGCAAACATCTGTATCCGCATATCCGTTTTAGGATATAAATATAGTCATAGATTTATTTTTAACCATATATAACATAATTCTCTATCTGCTTTTACCATATTTATATACTTTTTATGATACAAACACATTTAGTAAATTAATATCATGTGTTTTCCATCCAATTCTTATATATTTAAGTCAATTCTATAGAGTATTTCTAACATTACTCGTGTGCGATCAATATCCGTTTTACATCCGTATCCGTTTTCTAAGGATATGGTAAGATAGTTTTAATATCCGTCAATATCTGTATCCGCATCCGTATTCATATTAAAAATGGATAAGGATATGGTAATACCTATATCCGTATCTGTATCCGACCGTTTGCATCCCTAGTAGGTTGGTAGGGGTTCTGGGGCCAACATGAATAACAAGGGGTTGTTGACTAATTCGTGATGTTTATAGAGGTTGTACTGTAAAAATCCCTATTATAAGTTTACTAAAAAGAGGGGATAAAACGTGGAGAGCCGAGATTTGCAGAGAATCCAATCGTGACCGTAGAGCATTCCGTCGGCGGGTGCACGTGGCCGATGCAAAACCCCAAATCCAACGCCACGAAAGCTACGTGTGGATCCCACGTGCCGTTTGACCCTACCCACGTTTGCTTTGTCTCGTGTGATAGCTCCACTCACGTGTGGCCATCAGGTCAACAAAATAATAAACTCGTAGGACCCTTTGGTTGTACATTGATATTTGAGAATGTTTAGATAGATGACGAGTGATACTACGAGAGTCAAAACATGTGAGAGTGTGAGAGCATACATTCTGCACGACACGAAACAAACAAGAAAGAGAACATCAAGAAAGACAAAACAGAATCATGTGATCGAGAATGCGGGAGTTCCACCGTTAAACATGAAGCCATCCATCCAGATCAACTGTGCACTCGCAAATTATCATTAATTTTAAAAAACTAGCAAATGCACATTTGTTGAGTACTCAATGTCTCGCATCATCAGCAAAAACAAACCGAAGCATATGCACCACATGCAAAGGAGATCTTCCCCTCACGTAAGACTCGATTCTGCTGCGGGCCATCAACAGTTTTAAGTAAATATCCTCAGTCTGTTACTTTATTTGTTTCTATTGTTGGAAGCACTATGTTTTTTTAATAGAAAATTCATGCGTACGTACCAAGAAAAAAAAGGAAACACATTAAGGGCCTGCTTGGTTGCAGGGTTGGGCAGGGTTGGGTTGAGCTGGGTTGGGCTGGGTGAATAGTAATCTGTGAGGAGGAAGTACCCTTGTGAATAGTAACCAGGGTTGGGCCAACCCTGCCTCAAACGCCATTGGAAACATCTGGATCAACCCCGCTTAAAAGGAACAAGCATGTAACCCACTTCGCGGTGGAAAATAAGTTATTTTTTAATATAAATTTAACTATTATTTTTTTTAATTAAATAGAAAAATAATTGACATGAAAAATAGTGTAATGAGAATGAAGGGAATGATTGAAATTAGGTGAAATTTTTAGTATAATTTCCATCTAAAAAAACTGCAGACATTCCTATAATAAAGATGCGGTTAGAGCAGTATGCGATTTATATAAAGAAATGGATCCCATATGTATTGATCTCATTATATATTTGATCAACAATGTAATTCTTTTATTATGAATTAAACGAAATATGTAGTGATTTTTAAAAATGTATCTTCTAATTATAGTCTTTCAAATTAAATAACACGTATTCATATATGTGCAACCAAAGGTACAAAATACATATAGAAAATAAATATTCAGATTATCAAATGTTGTTCCTAAATCCTAACCTCAATTACAAAATGTGAACTCAAATGGTTTTGAATAAAAATATTTAAAGGTAATAGGAAAGGAACCATATCAATTCCTAAGATGTTGATATTTGATGAATTATACGTATTTTAAAAAATATTACTTTCTAATGTAATTGTATTTATTTATTTATTTTAAAAAAGTCTCACATATAAAGAAATAAAGATGCATTTTTTCAATGGTTATTGACCAATAGAAATCTTGTGTAGGATTCCAACATAATATCAGACTAATTCAATTTATCATTCTAACAAATTATAACTGGATTATAAAGTTTAAATATGTAAAATAGTGGATTGGATCGAACCATTGTCAAAAGCATATATAGACATGCGTATAATGCATTTACATTTGATTTTCTTTTAAATGCCATGTATCGTTTAATATATTCATATATGATATCATGAATTAGTTTTTTTAATAAAATGTGAAAGAGATAAAATATTAAAATCAATAAGTCTATTTCTCATACTATTGTACATATTTCATCCATGATCACTTTAGTCATACCTTTTTATTGTTATTTTAACCTATAACAATCATTACGAGTAAAAAGAAAGATGAATTTAGGATTTAAATATAAAAACACAACATCTATTTTAATGAAATTTTCTTTCTCCATATCTATCCCAATAATTAAACTACGATCTAAAATTGTGAACTCAAGAATATATTATTTGTTTTGGAATATGCAAGTATCACACATCTAATACAATCTAAAATGCAATGAAATATATGGAGGTCAGTGCAAATGTTCAATAGATCTGATTAAAAAATAAGATCCGTTAAAATTAGATATAAGATCCGTTAAAATTAGATAGGACGTGATTAAGGAAAAATATGATCCATTCAAATTCATGCGAACTCATATTTATTAATTTGTATAAACGTGATAAGAATAGTTTTTAAAATTTTACATTTTTTGTTTACAAAATAGTAATTCTACAAAGAAAATCTAACACACATTTTTTCAAAATTTATAATTGATATTAATAATATATGTTATTATCATTATTTAATTAATAATACTATGATTGTAAATTTATAAATATAGAGGTAATGTGGGAGAGGGCACGTTAAATAAGGAGAGAGGGGATGGGGAACAAAGAAAATTTAAAGCGAGAGTGGGCGAGTGAGGGTGAAGAGATGGAATTTAAAAAGAGAGAGAGAGAACCCACATCTTTCAAATTTTATAAATGATATTAATAATGTACGTTATTGCTATTACTTAATTAATATTGTTATGATTCTAACTTTAGAAATACATAGGTAATGAGGGAGAGGGCATGTTAATTGAGAAAAGAGCGATGTTGGGGAACGTAGAGGATTTAAAGATATCGAGAGCGTGCGAGTGAGAGTAGAGAGTGTATTTAAAAATGAAGAGAGAGAATTAAAAAGGGGAGAGAGAGAGAGAAACAAATACAAAATGGAAAGATAGTTGGCGGGGAGAATGGAGAGCGGGTGGACCGACGTGGTCCCACTTCTTAAGGCATCACATGTTGATGGGAAAAACTCAACTTTAATATATGCATTTAGACTAGAATACGACGTATAAAATATGATGCAGGAGAAAATTCCTTTCTTTTCATGATATGTTATGAGAATTCACACGAGATTGGGCCAAAAAACCACCAAATTCGAGCAAAAATCAAGCTTTCTTATCTGAACGAAGAGATAAGACATGTGTGTGTATATATATAGAGAGAATATTTCAGATGAGGTGCACCTTTCCTGGTGCAAGAAAAGCCCGCGATCTTGACCATCTGCAAATAATTCGATGGTTACCATTAACAGCTCGTTGTCTATATATTTTTAATGTTGAAAAATCCATTATGGTCATTTTAGCATATCTATATTTAGAATGCAACAAATATCTCCACAAATTTCTCCTCTCTCTCTCCCTCTCCCTCTCTCTCTCTCTCTCTCTGTTACCCGTCTCCCTATTCAACTAGCACCACATACCTTTCCTGGAGATTCGATTCGCTTCGATTCGCAGCACGAGCCTCCGGTGCCGATCCTCGCGACCCGTCTTCCAGTTCCGACCACCACGGCACGCCCGCCCTGGAGATTCGCGATCATGGGAGATTCGCGGTCATGTTTCACGTGAATGGAGGTGTGTGGGCGGAGGAGGTGCATGGAGGAGGTGCGTCGTGGAGGAGAAGGGTGGCCGAGGTGCGGGTAGAGAGGATGTTGGAGATGGAGGGTATGCCCAGGTTTTTACAATATAATGAACTATTTTGCAATCTCGAGTTTTTTTTAAAATCCCAGATCGTACAAATTTCAGACTGTCTTTTTACATTTATATATATATATATATATATAACTAATACACCGGTGTACCCTTCCTTCCAACGCTCTCAATTCTCCTTACAGTTTACTATTCACAGAGGTACAATTCACTATTCACATGGGTAGCCCAATCCAACCCAACCCAGTCCAACCCAACAACCAAACAGACCCTAAGAACCGAGCATCTAGACACAAGTATGAGCATCTAGATCCGAGCAATACATGAGCATCTGAACACAAATGTTAAATAAGAGCTAAGCATCTGCATCCAAATCTATAAGTCCAAACAAGACCCGAATATCTGTATCCAAGGGTCACCGTCGACTCAACATCGGCATCCAACGATCACGAATACGAGGACTTGAATCTCGATGATCACGGATGTAAACCCTGGAGCCCTGATCAGAACTATTCATCTATTGAGACAGATCAAAACTCCTCATATTACAACACCCCTCCTCTATCCACCATGAAGACGAAAGTAACTCTCCCTCAACTCCCGATTGCTAGAGTCTTGGAATTAATCTCAGTACATCTTTAATTTCTTTACCTGAGAGTTGTCAAATCCAATTCATATTAGATAAGTTCTTTTGACAAGCTCAATCCATCAGCTTCAATGAATGCTCAGAAAGATATATATGTAGTAAACATCAGAGCTGACAAAAGGGGGAGATAAAAAAGGTATAGCACATAAGCTCAATCAGTTGACCTAGTTTACACGAAGAACTCAACGTATCTTGCAATCTTGGAGCTGAATTGTAGAGTACCCTAGCATGCCCTTTTGCAGCCTACCTTTCTACCACCAAAATAAGGACAATTTCTTTTTTATCTATCAAGCGAGAGTTTAGGGGGATACAATAATCTCAATAATAATATCCAATTTAAAAATTCACAAGCTACAGACAAAGGAGTTGAGAAGTTCAAACCACAATCTGCACAATGATTTTTACGTTGAAACTCAAGCGGGTGAAAATCTTGACTCAGAACCTTATTCTAGGATTTTCTCTTCACTCTCTCAGTGAAGGTTGCTTCCCCTATTTCAATGTTACTTTAAACTGAGAGTAGCACAATCTTTTGTATAACATGTACTCATTTTTGGATAATTTCTAAAGCAAGATTTTATTTCTCATAGAGAAAGAGATCAACAACTCAGATACATGTGTACAAAAAAATTGAATATAAAATTATTTATCCAATAAAAATTGAATTCCCAAGCAAAACTTTCAACACAAAAACTATTCAAGAATGATGATGATCACTATTAAGCACAGAGACCTTGGATAATTAAAGAGCTTTGGATTGAGGAGAGTTCAAAAGTAAAAAATCTCGAATAAAACTCGAATATCACATTTCTTTTCTGTTATTTGTATATCCCAACAAGAACCACTAGGGATCTATTTATAGGATTGAGTGAGCCTCAGAAAAACGTTGGTGAGCAAAAAATGAAAATCCAACGCCATTAAAAAAATCAAATCTAACCGATCAAGCATTTGGGTTGATCAATCATAATAGAAAATTTGATCGATCATATCAACAATGTTTATCGATCATTTGTAAGTGTTAGATGATCATTGGATTGTAATTTAAAAAGTGGTCGATCATGGTCAAAAGTTGATTGACCATGTTAAAAAGGTTGGTCGAGCAGATCTAAATCAATAGTCAAGGATTAATCGATCAAGATTGGAAATTAATCTATCATAGGTGATCTATGAAGGTGTCAAAGTTTATTTTAAGTATTTGATGATTCTGTATTATTTGTGCTCGATGATCAAGAATATGAAAAAAATATAATGCTATTTTTCAACACAAATAAAACATTATATAAATTGTCCAACTCAGTAAAACTTGCAGAAGTATCCCTAAGTCTTCTTTACTTATTCTTGACCTCTAAAGTCTTCAAATCTTCTGTATAAAATGCATTTGAGCTTTTTGGAATTAAGTGTATAGTTTTTTAGTGTTGGATGATCCAAGCTTTGTCTTTCAGTCATCTTTCCTTACACATTTCATCATTTCTTCTACTTGAAAATCAATCAAACTACAAAATAAACACACCATCGCTTCTATCGTGTACTTCTTGAATGTTTCAAAGGCCTCTGCTTTATTTCTAAGAGATAGATGCAGGTGAACTTCGAATAATCATCAATGAATGTTATAAATATTCTTTATTTTCATAGGTGTTGACACTCAATGGTCTACATATATTTGAGTGGGATAAACCCAATAGTTAAGTCGACTGGCCTTTTGAGAATTTTTCTAGTTAGACAATGTTCGCATGGCAATGTCCTTGTACTTGTAACCTTAGACAAAAGTTTAGTTTTGATCATTAGATTTATCTTTGAGTTTCTTGGATGTTACACTCTCCCGTGCCACAAATCATAATCAGATAAACAATACTAAGAATACTTAGAAACTAAAATCATGGATTCACTATAACTTATTAGGGGAAGACATCACATGTCATGCTCACGTACAAACTTTCACATGGCATATACTTTCTTATTCTTTCATATGGATTCACGTTTATTGTCAAAAAGAGCTTCAAAATCATTCTTAACTAAAATTGAACAACTATGAGGCTGCATCATATTCCTGGGGCATATAACACATCTTGAAGTACCATGATACTATCGTCCAACTCAAGCATGTATGTCCCAGTACCTTGGCAGGAAGATCATATATTCTCCATTCGTGTGCTCTTTAAAGTCCATTGGCCCATCCATGGTTATGGAAATGTGGCGGGTTGCACCAAAAATCAATGCACCACTTGATAAATCATTGTATGTGACAACAAAGTTACACTCCACAACAAACATGAATTCAATATTCTTTTAGCTTTTGTTCTCAGACACTTTAGAATTCCCCTACTTCTTATTGGGGCAATTGACCGTTGAAGTAATCATATTTACCGCAATTGTACCCAAAACTTCATGGGTATTCCCTTCTTTTCCCCTCAAAATTTACCATCGAGGGTCATAATCATTTCCTTATATGCAACACATTTGCTTCTTTATCTTCTTGAGTCAAAGATCTCGAATATTGATCTTTGTTTGGAGAGATCCCACTCAATTGTTTATTGTATGGGTAGATTGGCCACACTCTTGATTGTGTCGTTCATCTTAAAAGATGTGGTGACCATGTTAAACGACAACAAGAAACTTTATATGATATATATTTTCTATTTGCATCTTCTCAGAAATTGCACAATCAATAGCTGTTAAATCCTTGGTCATCATGGTCATCTTATTCACGTACATTAAGATGCTTTTTGATTCCTTCATTCTAAATGAGTAGCACTACTGTAGAAGAACCTGGACATATACTTTTGATTTGGAGTAATATTTGTCAATCAATGTAGCTAAGATTTCCTATGATGTTTTACATGTCTCAAACATCATTATCGGATTCAGCTCCATATGAGTCAATATGAAACTCCTAACCTGATTATATGTTTTCTCCTATTGTTCACATGCCATTTCTTCCGGAGTGGGATTTTTAGGCAAAGTGGGGCCGAGTTATCTATGATGGAGTGTATGCTATCATGCAGCAGGCCAAAATAGATTTTTTACTCCACACATCGTATTTAATCTAGTAAAAAACACAAAATTTTTGATCTCAATAGTAGTTGTTTTGCTTGTTACTGTAGATCCACTCAAATGAATATAAAACAATTATAAGAAAATGCAATTTAACCGGAATACACAAAGCTACATTTTTTATAAGGGATCATAGAATGTAGTATTATCAATTGAATAATAATTATTGAATATTATGTATAGAAAAATATCCAATATTATAACAATATCTGATATTGTATTTATAAAAATGTAAAAAAACTAATACTGAGTTATTGGTGGATGCCCTCAACTTTCCAGAAAAGGAAAATAAGAAGACCCCTTTAAGTTCAAACTTCTAACCTTGTGCCAATTTCACAAACCTCTTAATCAAAATCAGACTTCAATATAGAAGGAAGCTATAATTATACATATATTTCAGGAAGTTAGAATAATAAATCTTTTGACTAGTTAAATATGGGGAGTGAGGAGAACAACCAGGGGGCTCTAATATTTCTAATTGTATCATTAGGCTAAGACGGCCCTAGGAACTGCGCTGCCCCACCTCAAAGGCGAAAAAACCTCCCCATCAAGGCATCTCATGACCATCTCCCCGCGATCTCCCATGATCATGCTCTCGAGTGCTAAATCTGTAGTTATGGTCCCCTTGCAAAGATACACTAGTTTCCTCCCCCATATTGTCTTCTCTTCTCGACCGTTGTTCCATTTCATTTCCTTCTTATTGTTTCTTGCCTTATTAGAATTTTTCTATGCTTTGATCATCTTATCTAGTTACTTGTGCCACTAGCTTCGCAATCCTTGTGGTATGTGCATAAGCAATAGGAAGAACGTGACCTCCAACTATAGGTGCCAAATCAATTGATTGATCTTCAAATACATCTAGTGGATCCCTCCTCCATTCACAACACTATTCCAGCATTAGTCCATTAATTACAAAGGTTAGTCCACTATAACCTTTCAACTGATGAGTAACTAACCTATCATCTTAATTATCCAAATAAAGCCAAATACCTTGATAAAAAAATACTTCTAGCTAGCTAAAAGAAAAAATATAGCTAATAATTAAAAAGATATAGCACATTGAAAATAATATAAGAAATAAAAAAGAAAGGATATAAAAAGAAGAAGAATTGTATATATTATAGAATACAAACAAGAATCCGATTTAGAATAAAATAGAATAATGAAAATTATATTTCAAGATAAAAAAATCCTCATACAAGCTAGAATAACTTTGTATTAAATAGAAAAATAGGAAATAAATTACACTTATGCTCTTTTGACTTTTCTCAAAAATACCTATGCCAGCTTTCTTGCCATTACATGTGTGCCCATATGTTCTTATAATTTGTATTATTGCCCTTCTATTTATAGAGCTTGTGCTAAATGTGAATTTGTGAAAATATATGGGTATGAGTGTAGTTGCAAAAAAGATAGGAGTATAATTGTTATTAAAAAAACTCAAAAGGACACACATGTAAAAATATCAAATAAAATAATCTAAATTGTAATTTATAACAATTGTATAAATAGACCTTCAAATTTTTATATTTATTTTTTCACAACTTAGTATAACCAAATTCCTTTGTTGTTTTTACACTTATAGCACCGTATACTTTCATAATTACACCTTGACTCCTCCATAATTTTGAATTACATGTAGATCCCTAGACAACAGTTAAGCATTACATGACCACTAGCTCCCTTCACTGACCCATCCCTCAATGATATCATGACTCTGTCACAACCTTTGCCCCAAACTCATACCAAATCCCCTCCATTCCACCTTTCCTCCATCCCTCTACCGCTCCCTCAATGATGTCTTGACTCCAATACCATACCACTTTCTTTCATGCTAGACATCCATGTTCTTTGCAACTAATTTCTTACCTTATATTTTCGCATTCCTGTGACCATGAACCTTAGAATTTGTCCTTTTAAATGTGCATCTAATAAATGAATTACGTGATAAATCACTCGATTAAAATCATCTATCTCTTTTAGGCATTTTATTAGAAATATGAAAAAGAAACCACACCATTCCACATGGGTAACCATCTACTAAGTAGGGCAAGCTGGGCCATAGGAAATCAAGACAAGACCAACCTAGTCAAATGTAAGCTAGTATGAAAATCATGACACATATAAGGGGAGGGACATAACTACACACGGAAGATTATATGAAAACTCATGCATTATTTTTTGGCTTTTCCGTCCATCCCTTCGCACGCACGTCAACTTGGATAGTAGGGAACACATGGTTAGCCTTCCAATCACAACAAAAATTAGAAGAACGAGAAGAGAGGAGAGGATCTTGGATTACACGTAGAACATACCCCTGTAGAGCTCCCACATGATTTACACAAAGATCCGCAACTCCGATGAACTTCGATGGCCCTCTGACCATCATCAAGGAGCTTGGTGGTATGGAGGATGGTGGCGGAAAGAAAGGGCTTCCTATTTTTGGACTTGGGAGGCTCTTAAGGTGGATCATACCTATTTGCATTTAAGTTTAAGCTCAATACCCTTTCATCAAAACTGTCATAAATCCCTCACCCCATACTATGATTTGAGACATTTCAAATTAGTTCGATTGCTAACGACAGTTCATGTCCAAAAGCTAGTGTATGCCAAGATCAGATTAAAATTCAATTTTAAATGATTTTTCTAATGAATTCCACCCCTTTGTTTACCATCAACTTATTCGGAATTTCGGGTCAAAACGTAGTAGTTCACACTACCTTCTTCATTCTTGAAACTAACCAGTCCATTTAAATTATGATAATCCAGCTCCAATAAACTTTTAGGGTGCATTTGGTTCGTAGGTCATATGGGGGAGGATAACTCGTTTTTGTCTTTTGATGTTTGGTTGGTGGGTTAAAAGTTGGGAGGGTTTGTGTGATGTGATTGTATTGAAATTTGAAAAAACCGGGTAGTTGATTGTATTGAAATTTGAAAAAGTGGGTAGTTGTCGTGATATGATTGTATTGAAGTTTGGAATAGTGAATAAGGGTTAAGTATTTTATGATTTTTAGATGGTATAATATATACTTTTTTTATGAGAAGAAGGTGGGCCCCACTAGTTGGTTAGAAATAAGGGTTTTGGGGGGTAACCCACCCAAAGTGGGGGGTAAGCCCCAACCGAACGCCCTCTTAGGGCATGTTTGGTAGGAGAATAGGCCCTGTAATAAGGGGTCAATTCTCCTCCCGACACGGTTCCCAGTGGTATGATTGTTCCCCATTATTCCATCTTATTTCACTCTTATTCTTATCTTTATCACACCTTACCTACCTTTATTTCACCTTATTCTCCTTATTCATATCCTTCAGTCGAATGGAGAATAGACCCTTATTCCCCTTATTCTCCATCCTTATTCCTGCTTATTCTCCTACCGAACGGGTCCTTAGTATTTAAGTATAAAAGGCATTGATCATCTAAATTGAAGCCTATCTAACCCTTATTCCACCATATTTCACAAGTCGAGCTTACCTTCATATGAAAGATAGCATATGTGCTTGAGCTCATCAAGGGATCTAATTAATTCATGATTCATCACCTTTATTCTTTTATTTTGGCTAATCTTGATAAAATACATGTACTAAACACTGATTTACATCATTTAACAGTCTAATTTAAATTGCTAATAGTGTAGAGGAAACACTTATTTATGCCAAATAAAAGAATAAAGAGAGAAAAAGAAAGATAAAATAAGAGGAATGGGCATGTATTATATATAGAAAAAGGGATATTTGCCCATGACCATGTACGATTGTGTTTTCCCATCTGTAAAAATGAAATGTTTGTTAAGGATTCTAAGAGCTTACTTTTATATGGGTAATCCTATGAGAGCTTACCTTTATGAGAAGATGAGAGGAGCTATTATACACCGTTAGATCATAAAATCCAAAAATGATGCAGATTGGAAACACAAGATAGAGAACTTGTAACCTAGACATTCCCTTTCAGCCACCTTTGCTTTTCTCTTCCCTATCTCCATTCGTTCCTGTTGGGGACAGATCTGATCAAGCATCACACAAATAGAATCATGATCGAAGAAGAAAACACACACAATCGCATAAGACGATGATTTAGTTTAGCAATGTGTCTACTCCACTTTCTCACACCAGACTCTCTCTATTATTTCTTGAATCATCCATGTCTAACTCCCATCGATTGTTTGTCTCACCTTGTATAGCTTCATTAAAGTTTCAGGATCACCATTATTAATCAACAATAAATAATTCAAGGACAGTGAATACCTTGCAGAGGGCTTGCTGATTCTAAAAGATTTCTGTTGCACCAATGTTTGCATATTACTCTATGGGATGGGTTTCACAATCTCATCACTTGGTAGTGATGTGCTTTGTTTAGGAGTTTCATCAAACTTTACAAAGTCTGGATCTTCATTTGTCTTTCCTTTTATCAATTCATCCTTGTATAAGGATAACTCATTGAATGTGACGTCAGTGCTTCTGACCGTCTTCTTCTTCTCCAAATCTCACAATCTGATAGTTATATCTACCATATCCAACAAAGGTACACTTCCTTGCTTCGGGATCAAGCTTTCCTCTATTTTCCTACTCAATATGAACATAAGTATGCATTCAAGGATACATAAATGAGAAAGTGTTACCTTCTTTCTTGTCCATGTTTCTTCTGGGAGATCCCCATCTAAAGCATCATATGGATCTTGATTGATTAAGTATGTAGTTTTATTCACTGCATCAGCCCAATATCTCTTGGGTAGACCTGCATGTATCCACATAATTCTCGCATGCTCTTGAAGAGTCATGTTCATGCGTTCAGCAACACCATTCTGTTTGGGCTTTCTTGGAATCATTTTCAATCTCTTGATCTTATTCTTGGCACAGTAGGACTCAAACTCCTCATTGCAGTATTCTTCCTCATTGTCTGACTTAAGACATTTCAACTTTAAACATGTCTTAGTTTCAACTAAGGCCTTCCACATTTTGAAGGTCTCAAACAAATTGGATTTATGTTTGATAAAATAAACCTAAAGTTTTCTAGTCGCATCATCAATAAAAGTGATAAAATAATAAGATCCGCCAAGGGATGGTACCTGAGATGGACCCCGTAAGTTTGTATGAACCAACTCCAGTCTTTCAGTCTTTTGTACTCTTGCAGTCTTTGTGAAGTTGACTTTCTTCTCTTTCCCAAGAAACAATCTTCACAGAAGTCTATATCAGCAGTCTGCAATCCTATCAGCTTTTCCTTCTTCTGTATGACCTCCATTCCCTTTTCACTCATGTGACTAAGTCATTTGTGCCAAGTGTTAGCATCACACCCAGATGATGCAACATTTACCCTTTCATATGAACCTGATGCAATATATAGGGTTCCTTCTTTCTTACCTCGAACAAGGATCAATGATATCATTGACATATTCCACGAATCTGAATCAAATGGTGTCACCACACCACCTATTGATAGTTGTCCAACAGACATGAGATTCCTTGTTAGGTTGGGCATATGTCTAATATTCTTCAATCTCAAGATGCCACCATTAGGTTGGGATAGTCAATATCTCCCTTTCTAATTATGTTGCAACATTCATCATCTCCTGGATATACCTTTCCAAAATTATCTTTCACATAATTTTAGAGGATATCCTTTCATGGAGTAGTATGAAATGAAGCACCTGAGTCCACAATTCAGGATTCACTTTGAGCATCTGCAACACATATTAAGGCATCACTATCCTCATCATCAATAAGATTTACAGTATTCTTACCTTTGTCATTTTCTCTTTTCTTCTTTCTTGGGGCCTTGCATTCTGTCTTGTAATGCCTCTTTTGATTGCAATTCTAGCAGATCACGGACATCGAATCACTGAATTTAGATCTTCCTCTTACCGACTTTCTCCTGGAATGCTTTTGGTTCATGTATCTCTTCTTGATTCTTCCTTCTATATTCAAGGCAGAACCTGTCGAGTGTTCTTCTCCAAACGTCTTCCGTCATACCTCTTCTCCAAGAAGAAGACCAGCAACATCCTCCAACTTCAACTTTGTAGAACCAAAGGAGTTGGTAACCACTACAACTAAATCATTCCAACTATAAGGTAAACTAGAAAGAAGTAGAAGAGCTTTTACCTCATCATCAAATACACCTTATTTGATGTGGTTGGCTTCTTGTACATCTTTTAAAGAGCTTTGAAAAGATTTGTCATCATTGTCTCCTTTGGAATACTTGAAGCCAGTGATGGAAGGCTGAGCCTTACCGTTCTTAGAGATTTTTGATCTAGGATCTTCCACTCCTCATCCTTTATGGCTTCAAGATTCTTCCCATTGATCGAAATATAGAAATCCTTCAGATATATAACATCCTAAATCTACATCTTCCATAACGCAAATTCCGATCTATTGAACTTCTCAACCTTCACCTTTCATTCTTCCATCATTTATGTGGAGGTTGATCTCTAAACCTTTCTATGATACTAGTTTTTGGAGACTGATCTGATCAAGAACCACACGACTAGAATCATGATTGAAGAAGAAAATATGCATAATCGCACAAGATGAGGATATATAGTGGTTCGACAATGTGCCTACTCCACTTGCTCACGCCAAACTCTCTCTAATATTTCTTGAATGATGTTTGTATACAATATGTGGTGCAACATGGCTTCTTTTAGACAACAAAATATTATCAAGTATTTAGTAATCTCTACCACCAGCTCTCATCCAATCAAGATGCAGGAGGTGGATTGAGCATCTCAGCAATCTAACCTAACAGCTCTCAGCCAATCAGAATGTAGGAGGTAGATCAGACACCTCGGCAATCCAACACAACAGCTCTTAGCCAATCAGAAGGTGAGAGGGAGATCATCCACTGAAAAATAATAAGATGGGAGTTATTAAATAATGGCCTGACAAATCAAGCTCACTATCACTAAGGCGACTACTCGAATCCTCTCGTTTTCAACAATTAACCCATACATATAATTAAGAAATTAAGAGTATGAGTTAAAATTTATTATACCTTATAAGAATGTATAGTGACAAGCAAGTAGGAGTCGAACATAGGAAGCAAGTGAATAGAGCAGACAAGATAGAAATCAAAGCACAATCTCTCTTAGACACTTAGCCAAACTTCAGATTTTGTGGGTTTTAAATTTTAAATTTTTTATTTTATTTTTTATTTTATATTTTTGTATTTTGATTTTAAATTTTCTATTTTTATATTTTCTTTCATGATTTTATATTTGTTATTCTTTTAATTTATATATGGAGCTATGTATATACCATATATACAATATAAGCTATAGTAGAGATAAATAGTAATAAAAAAAGAAAAAATAAAATAAAATAAAATTTTTTTGGGTTCTAAATATTTTTTTACTATTTTTGTTTTTTTAGGAATTTTTATTAATTTTTATATATTTTTATAGTCAAAAATACCTTAAGTCAGGGTTTAACTTAATAGTCTAAATTGAAATGGAAAATAAAAATAAAAAATGGAGTCTAAAATTTTACAAATCAATTTTAATGTAATAATAGTCATAAAGAGAAAATTCAAAAACATAAAATATGACTTTTGGGATTTTGAGAATTATATATATTTTATAGAGTTTTTTTGGGTATTTATTTTTAGGAGCTTTCTTTTATATTTTTTGTGATTTTTAATCTGAAGGTTAAAAATAAAAAAATACATAAACTATATTTTTTGAAGTTTTCAAAATGATTTTATATTTTTTATGTATTTCTATTGGAAACAGGGAGAAAAGGGGTGGTTTGATTTTTATAGAATATTTAAGGTAGCTAAAATTGCAAACTAATATATGTGCGTGAAAGTGTGTACAATCAAAAGCATACAGGTATTTTTTGGGAATTTTTAGAGTTTAATTTCTAATTTAAATAAATAGAAATAATAAAGAGAAACTACACTACTAGCAGTTGTTAAATGTAATTAGCACAAAAGTCCAAGGTGACGAATCCGTAAATGCCGCTTTAAAAGATGTTGTTTTTTTCTTCGTGTGTGAAAATAATAAATGTGTCGTTCGTTGTAGGCGGCGATCGGAAACAGTCAAGAAATAACCACAAATTCTTAATCAAGTTTAATCCAGTGGTTTTATGTTTATTTTACTTGGGCAAGTCCCAAGGTCGATCACAAGGAGGCAAAGGAACAACTTAGAATTGTGTCTATACAATTTCGTGTTCGGTTTTCGAGGCGGTTTTTTTTGGAATTTTTCAATGCAATAAGGGATGCGAGATGCAATTTCGGCCAATTTTAGGGACTAAAATATCGGCTATGTTCAAACGATGTCCAAAAAATATGAAACTTGGCCACAATGTAGATGATGATGAAATGGATGCACTGTAATTTTTTTGGAATTTTTGGATGAAATATGAATTTAATTTTTTATGGATTTTTAAATGCAAACAGAATGATTTTCAATATTTAATTATGATAAATATTAAACTTACTTATTTTCAAAGACCAAAATTATCTAAGATCTATCACTAGGTGATTAATCTCAGAAAAATCCTAAACCTCAAAAATGTGAGATGTAATACCTAATAAAAATTAAATAGTAAAATATGCAAAATGATTTTTACAGGGCAAATGATGCATGCAAATCAATTCTTTTTGGGCACAATGTTAAGCACAACAATCTCTACAATATATGATTTTTCAGGTATTTTTAAAGCAACGGTTAATCAATGACAATTTTAAGAGCACAAGATGGGCAAACTTCACAATTTTCCACAGGATAATTGATAATTAATTAACCATTAATCACAAAAATACCCACAGTATGTCAAAATGTAGAGAATTATACGAGGAACACAGTGCTATTTTTAAATAAATAAAATAATGTAGAGAATAGGTCTAAAACTGAGGGAGAACACAGGGGTGAAAATGCAATCAACAATAAACAAAATAAAAATAAAATGTGCACAGAGGGACCTACAAGTAATTACCGAAGATTCTGGGATGCAAAATGCAAATTTTCCAAGGGTCACGTGTGATGCACGTGACCCCCGGATGGCGGGGACTGCGGTGCGAATAATGGAACCTCCAGGGGTGGAATGCAGTTGACCCAACGGGTCACGTGCAGATCACGTGACCCCTGGGGATGATGGCTCTGAGGTTCCCCACGCACGTGACTCGCACGTGTTGGGGCCTCGGGCTTCGAGCCCGGGCGGTGATGGCGGTGCAGGGGCGAGTAGTCTGGCGAGGTCTTGGAGGCGTTGAACAACTGGAGGGGAGGTGATTGATGAAGCGTCGCCGGTCGGGGAAGAAGTTGGTGAAGCATTGGCCTGCGGAGGAGTTCAGGCGGTGCTGAATGGGCGGAGGCGTGAGGACGATGCACAGTGGTGCAGATGTCGTCGATGGAATTGCGGCGAAGATGTAAACGTTGAAGATGGTCGGCGGTGAGGAAGGTGGCATGGACGGTGGCGTTGTTGTCGATGATGAGCGCAAGGTCGAAGAAGACAAAGGTTGCGCAGGAGGTGGTTGCCGGTGTAGATACGAGGAGGAGGTGTCGATGTCGTTGGCTCCACGGTCAAGGACCGGAGCGAGGGCAATACGGCCGGGGGTGGTGGCTCTACAACGAAGCGGAGGCCGCTTCGGATCTCGCCGCATGAGGCTGTCGTCGGGGCGCTGTCACCACCGCGAGGACCACATGTGTGCAATCGGCGGATACGAAGGTCGGGGGTCGGTGCATCGTTTAAATAAATGAGGGGGCGGCCGGTGAGGGAAGTGAGAGATGAACGAAGGTCGTTAGGGTCGCGACGGTTGCGGAGAAGATGGACGGAGTTGTGGTCGGTGAGGCCGTTGCGGAAGGAGGGCGGCGGCGGAGAAATCGGGGAGGAAGACAAAGGGCATGGGCCGTCCGATCGGCCGAGATCGGACGACCCTCCGGAGGCCACGTGGCGCGAGGAGCACAAGGGACAATGCACGTGCGGAGCACGTGCTTGAGAGGCACGTGCGATGCACGTGCGATAATTTTATTTTATTTTATTTATAAAAATGAATAATAAAAAGCCCAAAAACCGCTGACACGTGGCGGCCTCTGGGGCAGCCACGTGTCAGCAACAGAAAATTCGAAGAAAAACATTTTATAAAATTTAAAAGAAATAGTAAACGACCTCGGATCGAAAAAGTTTCTTCACAAAAAATGCTCGTCTCGACGAGATCTACAACTTTTATGAAGACATCAAAACCAAAATTGATAAAGTGTAAAAAGTGAATTTTTGGGGTATCCTATGTAGATAGAATACCTTGATTTTTTGGGTTTTCTAATTTTTTGTCATTTTTAAACAAGATAAAAATCCGGAAAAATATAGAGAAATCAAATATAAATAAAAGACATCTAAATCTAATTTTTTTTGGAATTTTATTGATTAATAAAATATATACATAAAATATAGGTCAGAAAACCGCTAAAATATACAATGTATAAAAGAGACCCAAAACCCAACTTTCACATACGAGCTCCGATTCACTTGAACTTGGTCTTGTTTTGAAGGTAATTAAATGTGCATTAGTTCAAAAGTGAGTAGGATCAAATCAGACATTGGATGGGAAGATATGTGGCTTTTAGTCTGAAAATCCTGAAACTAGGGTTGGGTTTCTGGTCCACTTATTTGGGTTAGTGATTTTTTGTATTTTTCATTTATTCTTGTGAGTGATATGTACACAGTGGAAGTGATTTAGTGTTATTCGGAGTTAGCATGAATGAGTTAAAAATCCAGGAAGTTAGGCTATTTACAGGTCAATTTTGGCTTGGATTTTTGGCTTCTTATTTTGTGCAGAAATTATGGATAAAATGCCATTTTTATGAAAACATGCATGGATGCTAATTATGCAGAATAAATTTAACTATGCTGTTGATTTTTAGGGACTTGAGCTTAATAAATGAGATTTAGAGTGGTGAATCCGAGATTCATCACAAGGGTACCTTGCAAGTTTCACAAAAATATATAACTTAATAGAAAAATTACAAGACCAATTCAAACCATCCAAAGCCTCAAGGGACCTTCTGGAAAAATACCAAACTCATGTGTATAGACATGTGAGCCATGCTGACGGGGACCAAAAAGTAATTACATAAAATCTAGGGGCTTTGATGCAAAATTTCCACAAAATATATAGCGTGATGAGTAAGTTTCTAGACTAGAAAGAAATAAATAGACATGCAAGGACCCCCTTGCAAAATGCCTACTCCTCACGCGCACAGGGCACGTGGGGTGACGTAGCAAATGACCTATACATAAATATTAAAAACTGAATGTCTTAAATGCAATTATTACAACATACTTAAAAATGCATATGAATTTTTGAGCACAAAAGGTTAAATACAAGAAAATGCATGGGCGTAGATGCAAAATACCCACACTTAATCGGAAGGCGACGACTACGATGTTTTCACTAATCCGTGCGGCAGGCTCCTATGCGCCGATAACCCTTCATGGATGCTCAGCCAAGATTAGATCCCGGCTATGGATCTGACGGTCGATGTGTGGCGTGATCCAATGACGGTTGCAACACATGAAGAACAGGAGGAAATCAGACGGTTATGGGCGATGGTGGAAGAACGACGGAGGAACTCACCGCTGGCGAGGATTTGACATAGTGTTGATCTCCAACCACCTTCTTCATTGTAAACAGCTCAGATAGGTTCCTGAAAGCGTTCTTTATCAGCTGGAGGCTCCACAATGCACCAACTTTCGCTGATGCTCCTCCGTGAGGTCGAAGATGATCCGGATCTCTAGAACTTCTGCAAAAATTAACCCCTCATGATATAAAGTACCTCGGACCTACAGGATTAGATTAAACACAAAGAGATAGAGGGTCCGGGGTCTTGGAATGGGTGAATACGCGTCGTGGCGGTTACCTCCGATGAACGACGGAGGGAGGAGGTCAGAACTATGGATCTTTGCGAGATCTAGATGAATGGGGGTGCCTGGTGCGATCAACATATGAAGGGGAATAGGGTTGAGGCGTCACGCGAAGCGGAGGTTGATTGGAATGGACGGAAGAGAAGGGCGGACCCAAAAGCTCTGATGGACAGGAAATTTGGATTTTACCACCAAATCAACTAACTTAGAGGTGAGGAAATAAAGAACTACTCTATTGCTAATCTTAGGAGTTGAAAAGATAGAAAAACATGGATAGATGCTCATCAGGGCTTGCCTAATACAGAGTATTGAGCGGAGATGGTGGAGGAGATGGATCTGCTCGATTCGGCACCTAAACTCGCCACCGAGATGCTGAGCGCACTCTTGTTGTCAACAGTAATGATGCTCAAAGCTTAGGATGAGGGTATGACGGCAGAAGAGTGATCAAGTTTCAACTTTTGGTCGGAGGTGATCCTTTATACCGGTGACTCAGGCGATGATAAGATCGAGGTGCATAAGGCACCTCAATGATCCATATCCCAAGGAAAGCTACACGTGTAAATCGCCAAGGATTGAGGAACAAAAAGTCAGAAGAAATCCAACCCAAAGGATGCATAGATCTTCAGGGAAAAGGTTGAGAAGTATAGGTCAAAGCTAGGTCTGACAAAGTGCACATGCGAGTCAGACAGTTGACTAGGGTTAACTGAAGAAAGTGACTTCGTTGGTCCACGTGGACCAACTAGGAAAAATCGACCCTATTATTAATTGTAAATTAAATAAAAATAGTAAACGATTTTATTGATTAAGGTTATAAAATAATAAACATTTCTAATTTTTAAAATTATTTTATTATGATTGTTTTATTTTTTGAGGTTTGTAATTACAAGTTACTTTTAATGGTTATATATAGGTATATTATATATATTTTTGAGTCTTTTATTTTTTGCATATTGAATTTTATTATCTTAGATTATTAGTTTATATATTTACAACTGATTTTTAGTTTATTAAATATATTATTATTATATATTTTTGAAGTTATATATACACTTAAATAAATATGGGTATTATTTCTATAGGTTTAGTTATAGGTAACTCATCTATGTATTTTAGATGTATATTTTATTTTACTGTTTTATTTATGATTTTATTTTAGTTTTAATATGTGCCTACGTTATAAATAATATTTATAAAATTATAAAACAAATAAAATTATAAAAATAATGAATAATAAATAAAATGAATATTTTAAACTGGTAAAATATACAATAGAGGTCCAAAACCTAACTTTCACACTTAACTCCAAAAAGTATAAAACTACCTTCATTAAATAGCTTATTAAAAGTTATATACAATCAAAGGTGATTTAGATGTATTTTGATTTTTATTTGAGAGATATAGGTCTGGGAAGTTGGGATTTTGGAATCTTATTTAGACCATAACTTGTACATTGTATATTATTTTGTGTAAACTCAATTCTGTATTTTTCAATATTTTATTATCTACAACTTTCATGTTCGAAGTTTTTATTTAAGATATAAAAAGTGTAACTAAAAATAGATCCCAAAAATGAATAAAGAATGAATAAATAAAATGTATTTTTATCATATTTTGAACCCA